>JAGPOW010002173.1:698626-723860 GCA_030014935.1 Caiman crocodilus | reverse complement strand
ACCGACGGTCCGGGCTCATTGGCTGTTGCAAGGCCTGGCAGTTCAAGGTCTCCTCCGCCCTCATCTTCCCCCTCCCCCGGCGAGCCTAGTTTAAAGCCCCACACCCTAGTGGTGTCTAGGACCCTGTCTCGGGGTGTGCATCGGGTTTGTATGAGCTGCAAGGATGCCTCGGCCCACAGGTCCTGAAATCCCTGAACAAGACGTACCAGACCATGAAGATGAGGCCCGTGGCCGTGGACCTGGACCCCAAAGCTGTGACCTGCGACGAGCTCTTTGGAATCATTCACCCAGCGACCAGGGAATGGAAAGACGGTAGGAAACGGATGCCTTCCCCCTTGCGCAGCGTCTTCTGCCTCCGCGGCAGCAGCCAACGGCTGGCCACGGCTCCCGCAGGTCCAGGCACGCACGCCATCCCCTGCCGCCAGCCACAGAAACGGGCTGGTCTTTTCACCAGCCTCTTCCTACACTTGGGAGGGAACGGATTTAGCAAGTCTATTCAGAAGCCGTTGGCACTGCTCCCCCAACCCGAGGTGAGCAGTGCTGGGACGAGCCACTCTGTGCCGGGCAGGTCTGTTCTCCACCACGATGCGAGACCTGGCTAACATCACACACAAGGGCCCCAAGTGGATCATTCTGGATGGGGACATCGACCCCATGTGGATCGAGTCTCTGAACACCGTCATGGATGACAACAAGGTTGTATCCAGGCATGCCAGCCGCCCGACTCCCGCTCCCGCAGCCCAGAGCAGCTGCTTCACGGCGGTGCTTTCCCCCAGGTCCTCACCTTGGCAAGCAACGAGCGCATCCCACTGAACCCCACCATGAGACTGCTGTTCGAGATCAGCCACCTGCGGACGGCAACGCCTGCTACCGTGTCCAGGGCCGGCATCCTCTACATCAACCCTGCAGACCTGGGCTGGAACCCGTGAGCTGGCCTTCCTTTCCCCCGCGTGCCACGGTGGAGTGCGTGCCCCCAGGGGATGTGGGGGGGCGTGTGCCACGTTCGCTCTGGGCTTTGCTGGTTGCCCCCACCCCCTTTCTACATGTATCGGGGGGTTTCAAGCCTCCCCCAGAGGTGCTGGCTGCAGCCCAGGATGGGGATGGGGATGGGGATGGGGATGGGCGCTGGGCTGTGCCAGTGCTCCTGCTGGCACCGAACCCAGGCCTTGCCCCTCCACTCAGGCTCAGACTGATGCCACACATGGGGGCTGGAAAGGATTTTGGTCAGATTGGAACAGCCTGGGGGGTTTGCCTTCCTCTGCAGCAGGGAATCTGGCCTCCACCCAGGGTCTCACAGGCAGATATTAACAGCCTTTCACAGGAGCAGGACGCTGGCTGCCGCGGTCTCCCTGCTTCCCTGTGGCAGAGTTGGCCAGGGTTAAGGGCAGTTTTACAAAGAGTGTAGATGACGGTTTGTCTGGGCTGGTTTGGACAGGGCTGGTCCTGCCCCCGCCAGGGCTTGGACTAGGCGTGGGCTCTGGAGGTCCCTGCCAGCTCCTCGTCTCTGCCTGCGGGGCACGGTGCGGGCCCGGCCTGGAGCCTGCAGCCTGCAGCGCGTCCATCTGGTTTGTAGTGTGGTGAGCAGCTGGATTGAGAAGCGCACGGTGCAGTCCGAGAAAGCCAACCTGATGATCCTGTTTGATAAATACCTGCCCATGTGCCTGGAGAAGCTGAAGTTTGGGTTCAAGAAGATCACGCCAGTGCCTGAGGTTACTGTGATCCAGACCCTCCTGTATCTGCTCGAATGTCTCCTGACTCCAGCCAACGCGCCCCCGGACTCCCCCAAGGAGCTCTATGAGCTCTACTTCGTGTTTGCCTGTTTCTGGTCGTTTGGAGGAGCCATGTTCCAAGACCAGGTACGGCAGGGGGCAGCGGGGGCGACCCTAATGCAGCACCAGCACCAGCAGCAGCAGCAGCACCGCCGCCCGGGGCTCCGCAAACTGCATTTGCTTTGGCTCTGCCAGCTCTTGGTCTCAGAGCAGGGCCCTCGGCCGAGCGGGATTTGTGCTCGGGCCCCGTGTGCTGGCCGAGCTGTCCGGTCACTGTTCTGGTTGTGCGGGGGGCTCAGCTGCCGGCCATGTGCACCACGGGCCCAGACCGGGACGTGGCCCCGCACCTCCGTGGAAGCTGCTCCTGGCAAGTTGTCTTTTCTCTCTCTCCACAGCTCGTGGACTATCGCGTGGAGTTCAGCAGATGGTGGGTGAACGAATTTAAAACCATCAAGTTTCCTTCTCAGGGGACTATTTTTGACTATTTCATTGATCCTGACACAAAGAAATTTTTGCCGTGGACTGAAAGAGTGCCCAAATTTGAACTGGATCCAGAAATCCCATTACAAGTAATGGTCTTCCTTGATTCTTTTTTCTTTTAATTGAATTACTAATTAGCTATCCTCCCCCAGCAGTGCTGTGCTAAAGGACATGACCAAGGCATGCATATTAAAACCACCATAATGACAAGAACAACGTAGCATGCGAATAGGTTATTTATTCCTGTGCACAGCTTCTTGCACCCATGAAGTTAAGCTGATGATATCTAGGGTTGCAAGATGCTTGCATACGAGCTCTGGAAAACCTTGTCCCCTGCTTGGGCAATACAGGCACCCAGTGGGGTGCCCTATGGCAGGGGCTAAGATCCGGTCTGGATGACGGGCAGAGGTCCCCTCCAGCCCTGCTTTTCTACGTTGCCATGATTCCTTTCAGTGCAGGGAAGCCCTGAGCATTGACTGGCTGCCACTGTGAGGGAAGGCTTTGGTTTCCTAAAAGCCATCTTTTTTTGGAACCTTTTCCTTCCCAAATCTGTGCAGCTCTCTGGCCATGAGCCCCATTCCCACTGCAGCACCGTCAGACCAACCTCCAGGGCACGCCACCTCACCCATCCGGCTTCCCCCTGGCCCAAGCAGGCACTTATGTCACCAGTGCGTTTCCCTGGCAGGCCTCCATGGTGCACACGACAGAAACCATCCGGATCCGCTACTTCCTGGACCTGCTGATGGCGAAGAAGTGGCCTGTGATGCTGGTGGGGAATGCAGGCACGGGGAAGTCGGTCCTGATGGGGAACAAGCTGGAGGCGCTCAACACTGACGACTACCTGGTGCAGTCTGTGCCCTTCAACTTCTACACGACCTCGGCCATGCTGCAGGGTGAGGGCCGTGCTGGCAGGGCCACGTAGGGCTCTGCTGCCTGGCCTCTGTCTCACCGTGCTCTGCCTCCCCAGCGATACTTGAGAAGCCCCTGGAGAAGAAGTCGGGGAGGAACTTCGGGCCCCCGGGCACCAAGAAGCTCATCTACTTCATAGACGACATGAACATGCCAGAGGTCGACAAGTACGGCACGGTGGCACCTCACACACTGATCAGGCAGCACATGGACCACGGGCACTGGTACTGGCCAGTCTGCATCTGTCTGTTTGTCCAGCTTGGAGCCCTTCTGTGCCCGTGACCTCGGTGTCTGGGGGCCTCCTGGCCTGACGGAGCCGTGCTCAGTCCCCGCCAGCGGGCCGGGCTCTCAGCACCATGTGTACACGGGGAACCAAGGCTTAGAGGAGCTAGCATCCTGCCCAGGGCTGTGCAGAGGGGGACTTGGGCCCCCATCCCATGCCCAGGCTGACACCCATCGGTTGTTCGCCCACCCCATGGTGTCTGCAGGGGGTCCTGGGTGCACAAACTGATTGGGGCAGGCGACTGTGGGGGGTGGGGGGGAGGTTTCCTGCATCCCCAGCCTGTGCACACCCTGCCCTTGCCCTCCCCCTGCCCCGCAGGTATGACCGGAACAAGCTGACCCTAAAGGACATCCACAACTGCCAGTACGTGGCCTGCATGAACCCAACCGCTGGGTCGTTCACCATTGACTCCAGGCTGCAGGTAGGTTGTGTGAAGCCAGGGCAGGGACTGGGTTGCCCCCCCCAGCATCCTGGCTCTGCAGAGTCCCTCTTTTCCCCCTTCTCTAAGTGCTTTGACCAAGTGCTAAACTCTACAGCACTGGCAAAAGGCCATGGGTTTGGTCTGAGGGCAGCGCCGGGTGGTGGAGCTTGCTTCCCAGAGACAATGGGGCTTTCTGATGCCACCAATGACTTTGTTTCAGCGACACTTCTGCGTGTTTGCTGTGAGCTTCCCTGGGCAGGATGCGCTCATGACCATCTACAGCACCATCCTGGCCCAGCACCTGGCCATCCAGAAGGTCTCGCCGGTGGTGCAGAAGATCCAGGCCCAGCTGGTTGCAGGAGCCTTGGGTAAGCGCCCGGGAGGGCAGCATTTCTCAGGGCAGATGCTGGCCCTGCCCGCACAGGGCACACTTTGCACAGGGCCCAGCTGCTTGGGTGTGCAGCTTGGGTTGGCAGGGCCTTCTGTGTCCCGCTCTGGGAGCCTTGACCTGGTTGTACGTGCGACACTGCCGGTGCTGCAGTGACCTCCTGGTGCCCGGTGGAGGAGCGCGTAGGACAATGCCACCAGCTCCCACTTTAGTCAGAACTCATTACACTTGAAAGCTGATCATTCACACTCATTAGCACCCCACGTTCCTGCAGCATGAACAATACAGCAGTCTTAGGAATGACGAGCCGATCAAATTGTCCTTCGGCTCAGCTCTTTTCCAGATCATCTCCTTGCGTTGCTGCTCCCTGCTTGTGATGTTTCTGCTGGGCTGTAACACAGGCTGCGTCTCACTTCAGTTCCAGCTTCCTTTTCAGCACCTCGAAGTCAAGCCAGTCATTGCCATTTGGGCTAAAAGTGTCCGAGCTTGTCCCCACCTAAGAGGATCTCTTGCCAAGTCTGAGCAGAGCAGGTTCTGCTGTCTGGGGCTTTGGCACGAACAACGTTGGTGCTCAGACCGCTCAGCCTTGCAGCTGAATGTGGTGAAACTAAGGTTGCAGCTTGGGCTTGTTTGAGAACCCAGAGAGAGGAGAGAAACATTAAGCTCGATCTGGAGAAGAGCTGTGCCATCCTTTCAGGGACCTGTCTGCTACCGGGCACCTGCTCTAACACGCGCTGTATTTTCCCCTAAACAGCCTTACATCAGAAGGTGACCACGACCTTCCTGCCCACAGCCATCAAATTTCACTACCTCTTCAACCTCCGGGACCTCTCCAACATATTCCAGGTGGTGACCGCCTGCCTCGTCCCCCCGCCCCGTCCCTGCAGGGTCTTGCTCCGAGTGTTTTCCAGAGCCAGCCCCTCGCCCCAGCAGCACTCAAGGCCTGGCCTGACAGCTGTGTGTTTGCAGGGCCTGTTGTTCTCCACTGCTGAATGCCTGAAGAACCCCATCGACCTCGTGCGGCTCTGGCTGCACGAAGCGGAGCGGGTGTACGGCGACAAGCTCATCGACGAGAAGGACCAGGAGAGCTTCGGAAGGGTCCTCGTGGCCACCTGCAAGAAGCACTTTGATGTAAGTCAGACCCAGAGGCTTCAACCCGTGCCAGCATGCCACCCGCACCATGCAGACATGCTTCTGGGGTGCACCTCGCGCTCCGTGTTGGGGCACATTGCCCAGGGGGCTCAGGGTCTGGCATCTATCAGCGCCAAGACTGGCTCTCACAGTAGCTGTAGCGCTGCTCTTCCCTGAGTCGTGGGAACGAGGGCACTTTCCAAGTGCTGCTTTGGCAGCGTGGTTATGAAACAGCCCTGAACAGCTGCACTGGGGGCATGTCATGGCGCCAAGCTCTGCCCCCAGGCCAGCCAGGTCTGCCCCACCTTGCCTGCGCCCACGCGGGGAGCAAAGGGGGACACAGCAGCAGTAGCAATCCTGCCCGTGGAAGCCTGGGACCTATCTGACACTGTGCTTTCGCAGGAGCTGGGAGAGACCCTGCTGTTTGCCAAGCCCAACATCTACTGCCACTTCGCCCAAGGCATCGGGGAGCCCAAGTACCTGCCCGTGTCGGGCTGGCCGTCCCTGAACAAGCTGCTGGCAGAGGCCCTGGACACCTACAATGAGGTCAACGCGGTGATGAACCTGGTGAGCATCTGCCTGCCCACCCAGCTGGGAGCGTGGCAAGCGGGGGGACCTGCCTGCCCGGCAGGAGGGAGGCAAGCCAGCATGCGTTAGCGGGTCGGTCGCGTCCCTGCTGCAGGGTCCTGCCCTGAGCACCTGCCGCTGGCTCCCCCAGGTGCTGTTTGAGGACGCTGTGTCGCACATCTGCCGAATCAGCCGGATCCTGGAGGCGCCACGGGGCAACACACTGCTGGTGGGAGTGGGAGGCAGTGGGAAGCAGAGCCTGTCACGCCTCGCGGCCTACATCAGCGGCCTGGACGTCTTCCAGATCACGCTGAAGAAGGGCTATGGGATCCCGGACCTCAAGGTGAGCCACCCAGAGGCGTGCGCCACAGCCTCACACCTGCCACGGGCCGCCACATCCCTGTGCCCACCCTGTGCATCATGATGGGGAAAGTTGACACCATGCCCAGGCCCCCCGCCAGGCCTCTTGCACGGTCCCTGCATGTCAGACCCAGGCACAGGGATGGCTGTTTGCACAGCAGCGGGGTGGCATACAGTGCCAGGTGCTGTTGTGGCATATGGGGAACCCAGCGCACGTTCCCAAAGCAGCCCGGCAGCTTTATCCAGCTTCCTTCTGTGCAGGGAAAGCCTGAACCCCAGCCAGGGACTCTGGGGACATGCCGTGACCACAGTGGTGGCCTCCTGTGCTGCCCCAGCCTCCAGAAGGGCATGCACGGTGCTGGACTCACCGTCTGCTCCAGCATGGGCTGGGGGCTTGGCCTGCCCTGGCACGATGCATGCACCCTCGTCCCCTCCAGCACCCGGTCCAGTGCCTTTGCATCACCAGAGGAGATGCGTGGGGCAGGAGCCAGACCCGCACGCTTCCTGCCAGAGCCAGTGACTCTCTCCGTCCTCTGCCCAGCTGGACCTGGCCTCGCAGTACATCAAGGCGGCCGTGAAGAACACGCCCACCGTCTTCCTCATGACGGACTCGCAGGTGGCGGAGGAGCCGTTCCTGGTCCTGATCAATGACTTCCTGGCATCGGGCGAGGTGCCAGGGCTCTTCCAGGACGACGAGGTGGAGAACATCCTCAGCTCCATGCGGCCGCAGGTGAAGTTCCTGGGGCTGCCGGACACGCGGGAGAACTGCTGGAAGTTCTTCATCGACAAAGTCAGGCGGCAGCTGAAGGTAGGAGCCCGGGCACCTGCCTGGCCTCTTCCTCTGCCGGCAGGGTGCAGGCCAGGTACCACGCTGGCACGGCAGCCGGAGGCTGTCCTGGGCACTGCTCCGCTGTGCTCCTGGCCCAGTGGGAAAGGCCCAGAGCAGGGTTACGCTTGCACTCACAAGCCCCAGCAACCGCAGGGCTCACCCGTGCTGGGGAGCCTGGCCACCCGCGTGCAAAGGCCTGGACGAGGACGGCTGTGCCCAGGGGCCACACTTCCTGCTGCAGGGCACCCCCACCCAGCGCAGCAGGCAGGATCGGGGCCTCTCTGCCTGGCCCAGCCCTGCCTGGAGCTTGCACCCAGTGGTACCCCAAATATCAGCCCTGCCAAGTCCTCCCCCCCGAGCTGCCCTGAGCGGGCTCCGGGCCCCATGCCCTGCCGGGTGGTCTCTGATGCTGTGAACGTGCCCTGGGCCCAGATCATCCTGTGCTTCTCACCTGTGGGGTCGACTCTGCGGGTGCGCGCGAGGAAGTTCCCTGCTGTCGTCAACTGCACGGCCATCGACTGGTTCCACGAGTGGCCGGAGGACGCGCTGGTGTCTGTCAGCAGCCGGTTCCTGGAGGAGACGGAGGGGATTGAGGTGAGCGGCGCTACCTGGGCACATGGGGAAGGGGGCACAAGCCCATCGGGGCAAGGCTGGGCCCCTCCTTTACTCACGGTGTCTCTGCACAAGGGCCTGGCAGGGAGGAGGTGAGGGGCAGCTGAAAGGAGCCAGGGCTGTGGCCGTGGGAGGCAGGGGCCGCAGCCGTCCTGCACGTGCTGGGGACAAGAGGGGGACAGGCAGCGAGGTGATATTGCAGAGCACGGCCTGGGGCAGACCAGAGCGAGGCCGGGGGTGCGCGCATGGGCTGTTCGCGGCTGCCACGGCAGGAGCATGTCCCTACCTTCCCTTCGTCTCTGTGGCTGTGAGCATCACCTTGCCCTTGCGCCAGGGCAGCCTCCTGCACGGCACGCAGGTGAGAGCCCGTGCTCAGCAACAGGGCAGCCACCAGCCTCTGGTTCCTCACGCAGCCAGAGGTCAAGGTCTCCATCAGCCAGTTCATGTCCTTCGTGCACGAGAGCGTGAACGAGATGTCCAAGGTGTACCTGGCCACGGAGCGGCGCTACAATTACACCACGCCCAAAACCTTCCTGGAGCAGATCAAGCTCTACCAGAACCTGCTCACCAAGAAGCGGAGGGAGCTCATTGCCAAGATCGAGAGGCTGGAGAACGGCCTGATGAAGCTGCAGAGCACAGCCTCACAGGTGAGCTGCCGGCCTGTCCACCGGACGTGGGGTCTGGCCGAGCCAGAGGCGTGGGCAGGACTTGGGTGCACACGGTTGGCAGACACTGGGGTCGGGGGGTGCGCGGATCCAAGCTGCCCCTGCCCCACAGCTCTGCGCTGACTCTCATGGAAATGCTCCTGGGTGCCAGCCCCGGGGCGAGTGGTGGAGTGGCCGCGTGTGCTGGGCAGACCCAGGGGACCCTGTTCTAGCATCGCAGGGAGTAACACCAGCCCGGTCCTGGGCACACAGGCCTTGTGCAAGGGGAGGGTGGCAGGAGCCCCACCTAGCTGGGGGTCCCCTCCTCCTCCTCCTCCTGTCTCACGTACCTCAAGCCCTTGAGGCTCCCGGCAACTTCTCATACCGTGCCTGGGCCTGGGCCCAACGGGCTTCTGCCCCTTCTCCTGGGCACCACGCAGGTCGACGACCTCAAGGCCAAGCTGGCAGTGCAGGAGCTGGAGCTGAAGCACAAGAACGAGGACGCTGACAAGCTGATCCAGGTGGTAGGCGTCGAGACAGACAAGGTGAGCCGGGAGAAGATGATCGCCGACGAGGAGGAGCTGAAGGTCCAGGTCATCAACACGGTACGTGCTTGCCAGGCCCCTCTTGCACCACATGCCTCCCGCCAGTGGCAGCAGCAGGGTGGGAGGCCAGCCAGGGCAGCCAGCCTGGGTCGGGGTGAGGAAGAGCCTGGGCAGCCGTCTCCAGCCCCCTTCCCGAGCCAGCTCCTGGAGGGGCAGAGGAGCAGGGCCGTGGCTGAGCCCTGTGCACAGCAACCTGCCTGCGTGCTCGGGGACAGGGCATCTGTGGAGCTTGCTGCCCACACTGTACGTATGCCCCGAGGCACCCATGGGCCCTCCTGAGGACGGCGAGCACCAGGCAGGTGCCTGGTAGGAGGCAGGTCCTGTGCCGAAGGGCATGCGTTGTGGTGCAGTGGGAGGCAGGGCGAGGGGAGGCACGAGCTGGGCTGCAGGCACGTGCTTTACCTCGGCCAGAACGTGGCAGAGAAGCAAAGAGCCTGCGAGACCGACCTGGCGAAGGCAGAACCAGCTCTGATCGCGGCGCAAGAAGCCCTCGACACGCTGAACAAGGTAACCTGTGCATCTGAGCTCCCCGGCGGTCCCACGGCTGGGACAGGGGGAGCTGGGTCCCCAGCCCGTGTGGGCAGCCATAGCCGATCACCCGCTGTGATCCCGGCAGAACAACCTGACCGAGCTGAAGTCCTTCGGGTCACCCCCCGAGGCCGTGGTGAATGTGACGGCCGCCGTGATGATCCTGACCGCACCCGGGGGCCGCATCCCCAAGGACAAGAGCTGGAAGGCGGCAAAAATCATGATGGGGAAAGTCGACTCCTTCATCGACTCCTTGAAGAAGTTCGACAAAGAGCACATCCCGGAGCCCTGCCTCAAAGCCTTCAGGTACGGGGGTGGGCAGGGCCCAGCCTGGCTTCTCGGAGGGGCCGGCTCCCGGAGGCCAGCTCTGCCCAGGACTGGGCCTGCTGTGCTGCAGCACGGGCACGTGCCCCAGCTCCTCGTGTCCCTCCGCGGGCACCCAGGTGGGCTGGCACTGACCGCAGCCCCCGTGCCTTGGTGGGGCCAGCAGCCAGGCAGTAGCATGGTGAGGGGCTTGGCTGGGCAGTGCTGTTGCAGGACCAGGCTCCAAGTTACCATGTGTCTGGCCCATACAGTGCTGGAGCAAGGGGTCACCCCTGGGCACATCCCCTGGGCCACCCTCTGCCCTGGGGCTTGAGGGGCCAGGAGCAGCACCCCTCGATACTGTGCAGCCACCCACAGCTGCGCCCCACTCAGTGCCCCCCACCCTGGGGCATCTCTCAGTATCCTGTGGTCCTTGGTCACAAGCGTGTGGGCAGCAACCTCCAGACTGGGGCAGGACTGGACCCGGACATCCCGTTTCCAGACCGCTCGTGCTCCTGAGCAGAGGGAAAAGGTAGAAAGCAACAGGAGGTTTTACAAATGCATCGTAGCTTTGGAAGAGGCCGTGGGTTCAAAGCGTCCAGGCCGGCCTGCTCGGGCCCCAGGAGGTCCAGCAGGAGCCGGGTGCAGCTGTGCACCAAGTCCAGGGGCCATTCTGCAAAACCAGGCCCATAAAACAGAGCCACCCAAAACAGGTCCCGGCTTTTGAATAGCTGGCTGCACGGAGCTCGCCATAGTTGCTGAGGGCTGTGCTGGTCTTCATCCTCCCTAGGCCCTACCAGTCGGATCCCACCTTCGACCCCGAGTTCATCATGTCCAAGTCAACGGCGGCCGCAGGGCTGTGCTCCTGGTGCCTCAACATCGTGCGCTTCTACGAGGTGTACTGCGACGTGGCGCCCAAGCGGCAGGCGCTGGAGGAGGCGAACGCGGAGCTGGCTGAGGCGCAGGAGAAGCTGAGCCGCATTAAAAACAAAATCACGGTAAGCACTCAGCATCTCTGCCCTCCCTGAGCCCGAGCATGCCAGCCGTGCTGGGACCCTGCCCATGGCAGTGCCTGCCACGGGGCACACAGGGAGAGCACTGAGGCGCAGGAGGGGTTGGCATGAGGGGCTGGCTCTGGCACACCTTGGCATCCCCGGGACATGGAGGCTTCCAGGTGCACCCACGAGGAACGGATGACTGCAGACCTGTTGTCTCTCAAAGGACCTAAACGCCAACCTGGCAACCCTGACAGCCGAATTTGAAAAGGCAACAGCCGAAAAAATCAAGTGCCAGCAGGAGGCCGATACCACGAACAGAGTCATCATGTTAGCTAACAGGTACAGAGCCGTGGCTCCAGGCTCAGGTCGGGGCTGGCGACGAGTGCGAAGTCTGGCCCCTGCAGCTACCCGAGCCGGGGGCCCTGGGGCGTTTTCCCTGGGGCGACGTGCTCTGCCCTGACACATCCCTGGGGTTGGCAACCTCTCGCCTGTCCCCGGCCCGAGCGCACTGGTCAGCAGTCGCTCCGACCACACTGGCCTTTGCGCCCACGATGACGTGTTGCTGTCTGTGCAGAGCCTCTTTCTCCCCGAGGCGCTGCCTGCGCCGCCTGCTTGGCCGGGGGGCAGAGCACCTCCGGCCCTGGGCTCTGTGGGGCACTGGGTGCAGCAGCCTCTGTGCTGGTCAGCCTCGCCAGGGCTCCCTACCCACTGGGCTGGGCTGGGCAGTGTTTGGGGGGGTGCTGTGCCTCTCCCTGGCAGGGCTGCCCCACTGCCCGCAGCCAGGGGTGAGGGCAAGGCAGGAAGCAGTGGCGGCCCTCAGCCCAGGTGCCTCTAGCCTTGGCTTTGGTTCCCAACGTTTTGGTCACAAAGGCAGGGCTGCCCCCGAGGTGGTGGGGCTGGCAGACCCTGCCTTTTCCAAGACATGCCCTTGCCCTTTCCCTGTGCGCTGGGCTGACCCCACACCAGGCTCCATGCTCACAAGGGCCCGGGGTGCTTTCCTGCAGGCTGGTCCGGGGCCTGGCCTCTGAGAACGTGCGCTGGGCTGAATCGGTGCAGACCTTCCAGGAGCAGGGCAAGACACTGTGCGGGGACGTGCTGCTCATCTCCGCCTTCGTGTCCTACGTGGGCTACTTCACCAAGAAGTACCGGGCCGAACTGGTCGACCGGCACTGGGTCCCCTACTTGAACAAGCTCAAGGTAAATAGCACAGGCACGACCCAGGCTGCGCCTCGGGCTCGCGTGGCTCCATGGCCAGGGGCCGGCCGGGCTGCAGAGAGCACCGTGTACTCCACAGGTGCCCATCCCGGTCACGCCGGAGCTGGATCCCTTGAGCCTCCTGACAGACGATGCGGACGTGGCGACGTGGAACAACCAGGGGCTGCCCAGCGACCGCATGTCCACAGAGAACGCCACCATCCTGTGCAGCACCGAGCGCTGGCCCCTCATCGTGGACGCCCAGCTTCAGGGGATCAAGTGGATTAAGAACAAGTATGGGCAGGACCTGAAGGCGATCCGGCTGGGCCAGCGAAGGTGGGTTTGGCCTTCTGGTGCCTCTTCCCAGGGCCCAGGCAATGCTTTCAGCCACAATGGGCTGGGCCAGGCTGCGGGTGAAGGTCCAAAACCAAGCCCCTGCCCTGCCCTGCCCTCTTGGACAGCTGCAGAGCCTGGAGCCCAGAGCCCGGTCCCTGCTCTGCCAGGGTTCGTGCAGGGCTGGGGAGGGGGAAGGCTCCCCTGGGCCTGGCCAGGCTGCAGGAGCTGTTCTTGCAGCCAGGAGGCTCCCACCGGGCAGCATCAAACCATCGCTGTGCCGCGAGCCCGGAGCCTCGGGGAGCTCGGTGTGCATGGTGTGGGAACGAAACCCATGTCTGGTGGACAGGGCCCTGGCCCCAGGTTTGGCGGCTCTGCCCATCAGCTGCTGCTGCAGCCAGAACTTGGGATCCGGGGCCCACGTGTCTGGGATGCAAGACGCTCGGGACTCTTGTCAGATCCTGAGCCAGGAAAGACCTGCCTGGATCAAGCGGGTGCTGTGAGCCCTCCTGGGCACCCACTGGGGTGGAGGAGACCTGGAATCGGGCTGCCTGCGCCAGCACAAGAGTGGGAGGTCTGCCCCAGGCTATGCAGCAGGGCAATGGCAGCTTCCTCTCCCCTTCCCTCCCCTCCGGTGCTGCAGCTACCTGGACATCATCGAGCAGGCAGTCTCCGAGGGCCACACGCTACTCATCGAGAACATCGGCGAGACGGTGGAGCCCGTGCTGGACCCGCTGCTGGGCAGGAATACCATCAAGAAGGGGAAGTACGTCGCCCCTCCCCACCCCCCGGCTAGGCCCCGAGGCAATTCCCTCGCCCGCCTGGCCTTGTTTTCAGGTCCGTGGAGCTGAGCTCACTTCATGCCTCCTGGAGACCAAGGCCTTCCAGTTCGGGTGCGGGGACGAGGGAGAAATGCCAGGGCTCCTCTGCTCCAGGCTGAATGGCAGGGCAGGAGTGCGTGTCTGGGCTCGCAGCCGCCCTGAGCTGCTTGGCCCGTCGTGGAGGGGATCTCCACGTGTCACAGAAGCCTTTGGGGAAGAGCCGCTGGATGGTGTCCAGGGCCCTGGCGGGGGCGATCTTTGCTCACAGAGACGCCCATGTCCCACATCTATGCATCAGGTACATCAAAATCGGCGATAAGGAGGTGGAGTATCACCCACACTTCCGCCTCATCCTGCACACCAAGTACTTCAACCCCCACTACAAGCCTGAGATGCAGGCGCAATGCACGCTCATCAACTTCCTGGTGACGCGGGACGGGCTGGAGGACCAGCTGCTGGCTGCCGTGGTGGCCAAGGAGCGCCCGGACCTGGAGGAGCTGAAGGTACCGAGGCAGCTGCCGGAGGCCGTCCGGGGCAGGGGCTGCGGTGGGGGCCCCGGGGCTCCCCAACACACTGCGGCCGCGTGCAGCAAATGGCTGGAGTCCTGGGTCGGGTTGCCATGCTCCAGGTTGATGGGCTGGCCCCGAGCCCTGGTGCGGGGTGCAGGGACAGCCATCAGGACCTGGTCCGTGTGTTCAGCACCTCTCCAGCACCTGCCTCCCCGCATCCCCATGGGAGCGGCCGGGGCACCCTGGCCCGGACAGCCCACGCCAGCGTAAGGAGCAGCCGCTCGTGCCGCCAGGGCGCCTCTCCACAGCTCTTCCTGCGGGCTCCTACGGCGCGTGGTCACGCGGGTCCCCAGGGTTCCCCTCCATGACGGGCCACGAGCCCAGAGCGCTGCCTCCCAGCCTCTCCGACGCTGACATACCGCTGCGGCCGACCACGACCCTTGGCACTGATCCCGGGGCCAGCTAACTGGCTCGTGTGCATCATGGCCGCAGGCTAATCTCACCAAGAGCCAGAACGAGTTCAAGATCTTCCTGAAAGAGCTGGAGGACTCCCTGCTGGCCCGGCTCTCCGCCGCCTCGGGGAACTTCCTGGGGGACACGGCGCTGGTGGAGAACCTCGAGACCACCAAGCGCACGGCCATGGAAATTGAGGAGAAGGTAGGAGCGCGACCCCGGGGCTCCCCTTGCCAGGGCCCTGCTGGGGGCACTTTCCCCCAGGCAGGGGCCATCCAGGCCACGTGCACGTGGGTCACGGCCAGCTGGTCTGCTCTGTGCCCAGGTGAGGGAATCCAAGGTGACGGAAGTCCGAATTAACGAAGCAAGAGACAGCTACCGGCCGGCTGCGGAGCGGGCGTCTCTGCTCTACTTCATCCTCAACGACCTCAACAAGATCAACCCCATCTACCAGTTCTCACTGAAGGTGACTGCCGGCGCCCGCTCCCAGCCACCCGCGGAGCGTGGAGCCCTGGCTGCACTCGGGAGCGCGGCACTGAGCCAGCCCCTGCCTCTGCTCAGGCGTTCAACGTGGTGTTTGAGAAAGCCATTCAGCGCACGACGCCCGCCGAGGAGGTGAAGCAGCGGGTGGCCAACCTGACAGACGAGATCACCTACTCGGTCTTCATGTACACGGCGCGCGGGCTCTTCGAGAGGGACAAGCTCATCTTCCTGGCACAAGTGGCATTTCAGGTAGCGGGGCCGGGCCGGGGCTGTCTCCTCGTGCCCGCACCTGTTGTGCTTGCGGAGCAGCTCTCTCCCAGCCTCTGCACCTCGGCTTTCTGGAGGAGTTTGTGGTGCCGGTTCCCGCTGGCTCCTGGCCCAGGGGACACGCAGGCCCGTGCCCAAGGGCGCAGGACCAGCCACCGGGTCTCACGGGGGATCCTGCCGGGGAGGCCCTGGGTACCCTCACGCCAGCAGCAAAGCTGTGCCAGACATGATGTTGGCCAGTGTGAGCAAGCCCAGCCGTGGGGCCCTATGCCCTGCACTCAACACCGATGGGACCTGGGGGGTCCGGCCTGCCCGCGCTCCTGGTGCTGCCAGGCCTGGTGCTGTGGTTTAACACTCACCCCCTGGGCCAGGCTGTGCCCAGGCTGGCAGCAAAGGCCCAGGCGGGCTCCGGACAGGGCAGCCCCCGTGTCCTCCAGAAGCCCACATGTGCCCGTTGCGAGGCACACTTTCCCAGCACAGACGAGCGCAGGGGCCAGGGCCGCGGGTTGTGCCACGCCAGCGGTGCAGCTTCGCAGCGAGGGGTTATGTAACCGGGTGCCGGGCACTGCTGTGGTGTCCCCAGGTCTTGCTGATGAAGAAAGAAGTGAACCCGGTTGAACTGGACTTCCTCTTGCGCTTCCCCTTCAAAGCCGGCGTGGCCTCCCCCGTGGATTTCTTACAGTCTCAAGGCTGGGGAGGAATTAAGGTTTGTTGGCGGAGCCTCTCTCAGCAGACCAGCCTGTGGCCGGCCGAGAGGGGAATTCAGCCCGTCGGCCCCTGCTACCTCGTGAGGCCGGTGCCTTGCAGCTGGGCCAAGCGGGAGAGTTAGGCGCTGCAGCAGGGCGCTGGGGACGCCCACCGGTTCTGGCTGGGAGCTTTGGGTGACTGCCGTGCCCGCGGGCCACGAGCTGAGCAGCCGGGCTGGGGCGCTGCTGCAGCCAGTGCCCAGCTGTTCCCCAAAGCAATGGGAGGATGGCAGAGAGCTCAGTGCTGGGGAGGAAGGATACCCTGGGTCAGGCCAGCCTAGAGCTGAGGATGCGGGTGTTGAAATGGGCCAGGGCAGACCCAGAGGAGCCTTTGCTCTGTGGCAATGTTGGTGTCTAAATGGACACTGTTCATTAGCTCTGGGCATGAGCAGGATGCAGAGCCAGTCGTACCCAGGGCCTCTGCACCGCCCTGCACCTCCTGCGGCCCCGCGCGTGTGTCCAGTCACTGCTGCAGCACCGGAGACGCCTGCCCTGTGCATGCCCCAAGGGTGAGCACGGCCCCACCGTGCTCCTCTCGCTGCTCTTGCCATCACGTGCAACTGCTGCCATGCACTGGAACTCACACCCTCCTGCATGTTTCAGGGGAACTAAAATCTCTGCCCCTAAGATGCCTGCACCAGGGCTTACTCAGCCACCTCCTATCCCAAGCATCTCGGCAGACAGAAACCTCCTGAGTGTCTGGTCACTTGGTCAAATACTTGGGGGCTGTGGCGCCAGCTCGGGGCCCAGGCGGGCCCTGGCAGGAGGCACTGGGGTGCATGCATGTGGCCCGGATGCAGTGCGGCTCATAAGGAGCCTGCAGCGCCTGAGCTTCTGCTCAGTGACACCTGCAAGGGCCTGTCCCCACCCCACAGCCTGCCAGCCCCAAGCACTGGTGCTGGCACTGCCCACCTGCCCCCTGCCCGCAGGTCCTCTCCGACATGGATGTGTTCAAGAACTTGGACAGCGACATCGAAGGCTCAGCCAAGCGCTGGAAGAAGTTTGTGGAGTCGGAGGCCCCAGAGAAGGAGGTCTTCCCCAAGGAGTGGAAGAACAAGACGGCCCTGCAGAAGCTGTGCATGATGAGGTGCATGCGGCCCGACAGGATGACCTACGCCGTCAGGTGCGCCCGCGGGGGCCGCATGGCCGGGGCTGCCCTCCCAGGCGGTGGCTCCAGGTGAACCGTGGGGGCTTCCATGGCGGAGCCCAAGCGGGCGCTGTGCAGAGCTTACCCGCGGCGGCTCCTCGGCACAGGAACTTCGTGGAGGAGAAGATGGGGAGCAAGTTTGTGGAAGGCCGGAGCATGGAGTTCTCCAAGTCCTATGAGGAGAGCAGCCCATCCACCGCCATCTTCTTCATCCTCTCCCCTGGCGTCGACCCCCTGAAAGACGTGGAGGCGCTGGGTAAGCCAGCACCTCGGGCAGCGCCAGGCGCCGTCCGCAGTGCGGTTCCCACTCCCGGCAGCCCCAGCAGCCCCGGTGCATGTCTCCCCCAGGCAAGAAGCTGGGCTTCACCATCGACAATGAGAAGCTGCACAACGTGTCGCTGGGGCAGGGCCAGGAGGTCGTGGCCGAGAACGCGCTGGACGTGGCAGCTGTGCAGGGCCACTGGGTCATTCTGCAGGTGAGCGCAGCGCCAGGCGCCCCTGAGATCCTGCCCGACCGCCCTCGGCCATGGCGGCTACCCTGGGGGGTCCCGAATCCTGCCCCCTCCCCGTGCACCAGAACAAGCTGCCACTGGGCAGTCCAGCCTGCAGCACAGCACTGCCTGGGCACGCCAGCTCACGGTGGCTTGTCCCTGTGTCCCGGGGGGGTGGCACTGCTCCCCCTTCCTGCAGGCTGGGAGCACGCGTGTGGCAGGGCCGCAGCCACCAGCAAGGCCCCCCCCGCATGGTGACTCGCTCGTGCGTCATGAGACGTGGGAGCAAGGCAGGACTCGATGCCTTTGCAGAACATCCACCTGGTGGCCAAGTGGCTGGGCACGCTGGACAAGAAGGTGGAGCGGTACAGCCAGGGCAGCCACGCCGACTACCGCGTGTTCATGAGCGCCGAGCCGGCCCCCAGCCCCGACACGCACATCATCCCGCAGGGGCTCCTGGAGAACGCCATCAAGATCACCAACGAGCCACCCACGGGCATGTACGCCAACCTGCACAAGGCGCTGGACCTCTTCACACAGGTACCTGGCATGCTGCCAGCCCGTTTGCGGCCACTGCTGCACACGCAGCGATGCCCGGAAAGGAGGGGTGCCCACGACTGTGCAGCATCTCAGCGGCGCCCTCCTCTTGGCCTGATACAAGCATGCATGTGTGTGTGTGTGTGCGCGCGCGCGCATGTGCATGGACTTACGAGTGCCACTGCTGGTTCCTGAGAGCAGCTGAAATGAAGAAATCCCTGCCAGCTGCTGAGCTGCCGCTTGGCAGGACACTGCAGGGCTCCTGCCATCCAGGCCCTTTAGGAGACGGCACTGGGGCCGCCGAGCAAGTCCTGGGCAAGTCACCACAATTGGGCAAGTGGTCCATGCTTGCAAGGTGCCTCCACCCCTTTGAGGACATGGCCCGTCGCCATCCAGAGCCCAGCCTGGTGGGGCGGGGGTGTCTGTTTGGTCAGGGGTGGAGGAGGCTTTTGTGGGTTTTGCCACCCTGCTGCCTGGTTCCCCATCCAGTGACACTGCATGGCGCAGGCCCAGCCCTGGCACGGGGGCGGTGGGGACTGGTTTGTGCATTTCAGGGTCTGGCACAAAAGGTGCTGGGGGGCTGCGCACGGCTCTGCTGCAGCGTGAGAGCCGCTGGCCCTCAGACTCCCAACGCTCCCCAAGGTCTCGGGCAGTGCTGGGCTCCCAGGTGATGCCTCCGCTGCCTGCCAGCTTGGGGCTGCAGCCTCTGTGCTGCCATCAGACCAGGCGCGGCTCAGCAGAGCTACGAGCTTTGCTGCAGGCACCTGCTGGATCCAAGCCCGGCTCCGGCTCCGGCTCCGGCTCCCCCGCAGCGCGGTGCAGCTCGTCAGACGTGTGCCTGCGGCAGCACCGTCTCCTCTCTCCTGTGCTCCAGGACACGTTGGAGATGTGCAGCCGGGAGATCGAGTTCAAGTGCATCCTATTTGCCCTCTGTTACTTCCATGCGGTGGTAGCGGAAAGGCGTAAATTCGGCGCTCAGGGCTGGAATCGGTCTTACCCCTTCAACAACGGAGACCTGACCATATCCATCAATGTGCTCTACAACTACCTGGAGGCCAATGCCAAGGTGGGGCACTAACAGCACCGCCCCATGGGCACAGCTGCAGGGACCTCTGGGCCAGCGTCTGGAGCTCTCCCGGAGAGGAGGAGGGCACAGGCCCATGGCTGATGGGGGGTACGCCCTCAGCAAGGGATGGGGCCCCGGGCCCAACCTGGGGAGCAGGGTCAGGGGTGCCCTGTTCCATGGGGAAGGGGATGGCGCCCCGCCAGCCCAGGGCCTGGCCTGCTCCCCACACGGCCTGTCTAGCAGTGTGACCATTTGTGTGCAAGGCAAAGCCCCCCAGAAGCTAGCACGCGTGGTGCCAGGGCAGGCAGGACCCAGTCCCTTCCCCTGCCCTGTGGAAAAGGCTGTTGTCACTGCCGCTGCTGCTGCTTCCCGTGTCTCTGCACCGCATTTGCCCATTTTGTTACACGCTCGCCCTTATTCATTGTACTTGGCGAGGGCTGTCATTGTCCGTGTGCCTTCGAGCAGCCGCGTTGCAGTAGGTGAGGCCCCCACGCCGTGGTCACAGGTGGTTGAACCAATGCATAGGCCCACTTCTCCACGACGTCCTTGAAGCGTCCGACTCTGCTGCATAGGCGGCTGAGACCCCTGTGCCATGGGTCATCAGCCCCTGGCGCTAAGGACCCAGCTGCTGCAACAGCCACTTGCGCTGCTAAGTATTCTCTTCAGCCTCTCGCTGCGCATCTGTAGCTGCGCCTCGTTCCTGGTGCTGGCCAGGAAGCGCCGCATGACTTCAGCTGGTTTTGTGCCGCGGGGCGGTGGTACAGCGGGTGTCTCACAACTTCAGGTCGTCTCAGTCGTTCTGTCCTGGCCGCGGCTCTGTCGCTCCGAGCGCTCGCCCTAGCAGTTGTCTCCGTGACATGGTCTTTGATGGAGGTGTGATCAAGGGTGACACCAAAGTCACCGGGTTTCAGCAGTGGGGTCCTAGACCCTGCCGTGTTGAGCCGGTGGTTGGCCTCGTGGGTTTTGAGGTGGAAGGGGCGCACTTGTGTTTTTTTCGCTGGAATGGAACCTAATTTGGTTTTCAGGGTAGTATGACATTATGCCAATGAGTGCCTTCCTTGGGGGCTTGTCAGCATGGCCAAAGCCAGCGTTTTGGGCTGTTATGCACAGGCGGACTGCATACACAAAGCATTTGGTATCCAAATGGACTGGCTGGTGATTCACGTAGGCGTTATATTGCAGCAGTGCAAGCACGCTTCCTTGTGGGAGGAAGTGCATTGATCTGTCGCCTCCATCTGCTTCGGTTCCCATCCAGCTGGACAAACACCGTCTGTGTCCGAGCAGCTTCGTTGCAGCTGTGTACGGTGCAGATCTTCCGTCACTCCCAGGGGCTGGCGGAGGAGTTGCCGGTGCCTAACTGTGCCATAGGCGGCTGTTAGCTCGGCAAACACAGCTCCAGTGGTTCGGCCTCTTTCAAAGCTGGCTACAATATGTGGAGTCAGACGGCGCAGCTGCCCATGGTTGATTGGCAGGGTGAAAGCCGCCCTGTTTGCGGAGTAGGTGTTTGTCCACAGGTGGGACGAGCCGTTCAGCATCACTCCGGTGTACAATGTGTGTGTGCAGCACAGCAGGGAGATGGGGCTGACACTCAAGGGTCTGTCCCTGGATTTAGTAGTGCCCCCCCGAGCGTTTCAGTATCCCTGGACATTTGTGACTGGCTGCACATGCATTGCATAGGGGGTCCCAAGTGCCTGATTTGTTCAGTAAATACGTCCGCAAGGCCGGCTGCGGCCCCGGTCTCCGGTGCATTCACAGCAGCATTCAGCTGCGTCCTGAAGAAGGGGCTGGTGGAGAGGGGGTGAGGCGTAATGCCAGGCAGGAGGGGCCCAGGCCTCGTGCCCGCTCGGGGGGAGCAGGCAGCTGCGCAGAGCCGTCCCGGAGCCGCGCCAGTCGTGCACACTGCAGGTTTGTGCCTAGGTGCCCTGGGATGACCTGCGCTACCTCTTTGGGGAGATCATGTACGGGGGGCACATCACAGACGACTGGGACCGGCGGCTGTGCCGCACCTACCTGCAGGAGTACGTCCGCGTGGAGATGCTGGAAGGAGACATGCTCTTGGCGCCCAGCTTCTTCATCCCTCCCAACCTGGACTACAAGGTGAGGCCGGCGCCCTTGCCTGGGGCCAGGGAGGAGGTGGGGCAGGGAGGCAGGCAGGCACCAGCCCCTTCCCGGGCTAGGGCTGGGACGCGGGTGGTGCGGTGCGGTGCAGGCCGGGGCAGCGTGCTGAGCACCTGCACCTGGCG
The DNA here is from genome assembly GCA_030014935.1 of Caiman crocodilus. Lineage (NCBI taxonomy): Eukaryota > Metazoa > Chordata > Crocodylia > Alligatoridae > Caiman > Caiman crocodilus. Next base: position 702,743 of record JAGPOW010002173.1, on the reverse strand, counting down.
CTGCCCCAGGGCTACCACGAGTACGTGGACGAGAACCTGCCGCCCGAGAGCCCCTACCTGTACGGCCTGCACCCCAACGCCGAGATCGGCTTCCTCACCATCACCTCCGAGAAGCTCTTCCGCACCGTGCTGGAGATGCAGCCCAAGGAGTCGGAGGCAGGGGCTGGCACCGGCGTGTCCCGCGAAGAGAAGGCAGGCCCCGCTTTGCCCCCACCCCAGCCCCCAAGCAAGTCTGCCAATAGAGGCAAATGCAGGGATGAGGCTTGGCACAGAAGCCCGCCCCCCGGTCCATATACTGAGATAGCTGGGACGGGTACAGCGCCCACCCCAAACTCCCCCCTGCCCCCCACATGTACACAGTTGCCCAGAGGCACGGGACACGGCACAGTGCCCTCCCCCCACATTCTCAGTTACCAGCTGTCTTCCTGCCCCAACCCTATGTGGGCCTAGGGACAGGCTCCCCCCACCCCCAATACACCTAGTTACCCAGGCACTGGGGTGGAGGGGAACCCCCCCTACAATAGGCAATTATCCAGCTGTCCCATTTCTCTGATGACCCCCTGCCAGCAATATACCCAGTTTCCCAGTTGCTGGTGGGTTGTGGGGGGCAGGTACAGAACAGGGGTGACTCTCATAGCCCAGTGCACATGCTGCGTCTGCCCCCGCGCTGCCCACCCCAAAACCGGCTGCCGTGGGAAAAGGGCCCCTGGGTCTGGACAGCCCCAGCATGGGGATTTGGGGTGGGGGCAGGTCTGGGCAGGGGCAGGCATTGGGGAGAGCTGTGCATGTTGTTTCTGCCCCAAGCAGGCTGAACATGGACCAGTGCAGGGTCATAGGGATCAAGCCTGTGGGCCCCCCCCAACACACACACATTTGGGCCACTGCATGTGGCCCGTTCCCAGCTCCACCTCTCCTGTCCTGCTCCTGCAGACCCCACCAAGGGAGGCAGTGCTGACAGCAGGGCGAGCAAGAGGTGGTGGGGCAGGGAGGGCTCAGCTCCCGGCGGCAGTGCTGCAGGATTGCGGGGGGCGGCCGAGCCAGCCCCTGGGCAGGGGGCGAGGGCTGCAGCAGGGCGTAAGGCAGGGGCCACACTTGGGGTGCAAGTCCCTGTAGTAACTGGAGGAGGTGCATGGGCCTGCCCTGCCGCACCCTGAGCCCTAGCCCCCCGCCCTGTGCTGAGGGCCAGCATCATGTGCTGCAGGTCAAGGCCGTGCTGGACGAGATCCTGGAGCGGCTCCCCGAGCCCTTCAACATGGTGGAGGTGATGGCAAAGGCAGCGGAGAAAACGCCCTATGTGGTGGTGGCCTTCCAGGAGTGCGAGAGGATGAACATCCTGACCACGGAGCTCCGGCGCTCGCTGAAGGAGCTGAACTTGGGGCTGAAGGTACATGACGCCACTGCCGGGCCGTGGTGCTTGGCCTCCATACAGCGCCTTGGCAAACCGCGCTCCTGGGCATCACCCTCCTTTCCGCTGCCACATCCCCGGGCTCTGCTTCTCCCCCCGTACCCTGCACCCCAATAGCTACAGGCCCCTGCCGGCCTGCACCCGCACCCTAGGAGTTTCCAGGAGCTACAGCTGCAAACAAAAGCGCAAGCTCCCTCAGTGCCGTAGCAAGTCTCTCCCTGGGCGAGGCCAGGGCTAGACAAGGCCCAGGCTGGGGCCGGCGCTGCCCTGCCTGTGAGCCACGTGGCCTCTGGAGTCTGCTCCATGCAGCAGGGACCAGGGCAGCACAGAAACGAACCGGCGCTTCCCTCTGCTCAAGGGGGAGCTGACGATTACGACAGACATGGAGGAGCTGTCTACTGCCCTCTTCTACGACAGCGTGCCCGAGTCCTGGACAAACCGGGCCTACCCCTCCTTGCTGGGCTTGGGAGCCTGGTATGCAGACCTGCTGCTTCGGATCCGGGTGAGTTGCCCCATCCCTGCTCAGTGCCTGTGCGTGGGGCACAGCAGCTCTTAACCAAAGGGTACGGCCTTCAGTTAGGGTAGGGCCATGGCACCTGCCGCATGAAGGGGCTGGAGCTGGTGGCAGGTGTCCACCTGCACACACAGGGCTGAAGCCAGCTCCCTCTCTTATACAGGGACAGAGGAGAGGGATATGGCCTTGCTGCCTCAGCATGTGTGGCTCCCATGGGCCTGCTGGCTCCAGGCAGGGAGGTCAGGGCCTGCGAGGCTTGTAGTGAAAACCCTAGTGCTGGGGGAGGCGGTCTGTGCAGCAGGAGAGTAGCCCCTGCCCGAGAACAGGAGGCAGCCCAGCACCTTGACATGCTTTTGTGTTCGGAAAACCGTGAGCAGCAGTCACAGCCCCTGTACCATGCCAGTCACATCCTGAAGAGCCCATGACCAAACAGTTGCCATCAGTGCCTGGGCTCCTTTGCCAGTCTCTTCAGTAAGCCCAGCCCCGCACTGCAAGACGTAGCCAAACCTGTCTGGTCTCGCGGGGAAGGGGAAGCCTGCGTGTGCTCAGCGGCAGAGCAGCAGGCAGCGGGCCCGGCCCGTGCCAGTGCTCTGCTCCCAACGGCTGCAAACGATTCCACTGCAGGAGCTAGAAGCCTGGACCACCGACTTCGCGCTGCCCGCAACAGTGTGGCTGGCGGGCTTCTTCAACCCCCAGTCATTCCTCACGGCCATCATGCAGTCCATGGCCAGGAAGAACGAGTGGCCGCTGGACAAGATGTGCCTCTCCGTGGAGGTGACCAAGAAGAACCGTGAGGACATGACAGCTCCCCCCCGGGAAGGCTCTTACATACATGGCCTGTTCATGGAAGGTAGGGCCTGCTGCTCATTGCCACTGCCGAGTCAGTGAGGATCTGTATAGTGTGTGACACTGCAGCTGGGAGTCTGAGAGCAGCTCACCTCCTCGTCCTGCTTTCCTGGCCTCAGCCTTGGCCCCAGCAGTCTAAACATGCAGTTTCTAGGAGAGCTGAGGCAATGCATCCTCGTGCTCTGACATCTTCCCTCCGTGCAGCGCAAAGAGCCCTGCTCTCAGCTGTCAGCTGCTAGCAGCCCCAGGCCATCACCACTGTCCACATCAGTGCAGGGCCCCACTCCCACTGACACTGTTCAGAGCATGCTGCCTCAGGGCAGGAGCACTCCCACGGCCATGGCCCCATGATGGGGCCAGCGCCCAGTACAGCATACACACAATCCACCCCCCAGGCCACAGCTAAGGAGCAATGCCTGACCAGGCTGTGCTTGCCAGCACCCAGCAGCACAAGGCAGGCAGCTCTTGCTGGCGTTGCGGCGCTGTGTTGATCCGTACGCAAGAGCCAGGGCTGTTCAGGGAGCAGCTGCTTTAATTGAGAACCAGTGTCAGGCAGGGGCCAGCAGGGAGCAGCACTCAGCCAACGTGGAAGCAGCGACAGGCTGGTGCTCAGGCTGGGAATCCAGGGGTTAGGACAGGGCCAGGGAGGTCACTGCGCTGGGCTGGGGACTCCCGCGAGTACAGGAGACTGGACCGAGGGAGCCCAAGTAAGAAGGAAGTTCCCAGCCAGACCCCACCGAGACTGACCCAAGCAACTAATCTAAGTGCAGGGACGAGGCAGGAGTTCACAACAGACTACACAGGATCATTTAACATGGCTTGTACTTGGCCAAGCTCTGCTTCGCTGCATGCCTGTCCCCAGAGCTCGGGGCAGGACTGCACACCCGAAACCCCACCCCAGCATTACCACAGGAGGCATTAGTGTGTGTCACGAGGAGGTGGCACCAAGGGGGACTCGTGCAGCCCTCAGCCAGGCCGTGCTGCCGGGATCCCCATCCCTACCCCTCCAGCTGACAGCTCGCACCCTTCCAGGCGCTCGCTGGGACATCCCTAGTGGCGTCATCACAGACGCACGGCTGAAGGAGCTGACGCCCTCGATGCCAGTCATCTTCATCAGAGCCATCCCCGTGGACCGCATGGACACCAAGAACGTCTATGAGTGCCCCGTCTACAAGACGCGGATACGCGGCCCCACTTACGTCTGGACCTTCAACCTGAAGACAAAAGAGAAACCAGCTAAGTGGATTCTTGCTGCTGTCGCTTTGCTCTTGCAGGTTTGATCATCTACTGAACCACGCTCGGCACAGACCACAGAGCCCGTGGCCACTCCTGAACGCACAGCCCAACCCCGT
>JAGPOW010002173.1:686037-698526 GCA_030014935.1 Caiman crocodilus | reverse complement strand
GTCTGTCCCAGAGGTATTTTAGCCATGTGACAATAAAAGAAACATCACGTTCCTAGCGTGGTGGCTCAGTAGTAACTGGCCTGTTTGGGCGGCTGTCACGATACATGGCCGCCTGATGCCCCCACGTGAACGCCAAGTCAGGCTGTGAGAAAGCCCTGCTGAGAGCATATGTTAAGAGAAGTGGCAGCCACAAACACTGGCCCGTGGCCACCTTCACGTCTAGTCCCACACACCTGCCAGTCACTTATTCCATGGCACCAGCAGAGCGCTCGCCTCCCACGTGGCCTATCCCAGGGGATGCCGGCAGGGCAGAGGGGAGCGCAGGCACCCACGTTGTGCTGCATCCTGCCCCCGTCCTGGGACCACCCGCCCAGCCCCTGCTGCTAAGGCTCACGGCACCTCCCCGCTCGGCCTTGGTGCAGCGGGTTGCAAATACCTAAGTGTGGCACACTTGTCTCTGCCTCTGGGACGCAGGGTCTGTCCATCCCCATGCTCCATCACCCAGGCCCCGGCCTGCCCCCCTTGAACAGCAAGTTCAATAGCCTGTGGGCATACGGCTCCCCCCAGTGAGGCTAGCACCAGTGGCAGGCCACCCGCACCATCCCACTGGTGGAGCCTGCAGAACCCATCCCTGCTGCAGGCACGCTCGCCCCAGCGTGGCCCACTGCAGCTGAGGGAGGCCAGTCCCTCCCCAGGCCTCAGCTAGAGCCCAACCCTCTCCCTCTGCATGCAGGAGCCTGGTACCCAGCCTTGCAACAACACAGCTGGCTCCACAGCTTCAGCCACTCAGGCATCCCCGCCCTCAACCCCTGGCCCAAGAGGCCTTGTTTTAAGGAGCAGTTACAGCAACAGCAGAACGTGGGCCAGGCTTCTAGGGACAGCTCTGGCCTGAGAATGCCACCAACGGCTGGCGCTGGGCTCCTGCCAGCCAGACCCTGGGCCCACCTCAACAGCTAGCCTTCACTGCCGTCCTGGTTGTGGTCTGCACTCCTGACTAACCACCACCAAACCTTCCAGCCTATGCTTGCTCATGCTGACACAGCAGGGCAACGGACATGGTCTGGGCTGGATCTGTCCTCTCCACAGGACAGACAATCCCACAAGTGCTGAGCCTCCCTCCAGCGCCCTTCCCACAACTAACTCACAGCATCTCAGCCCACCGTGCCAGGGGACAAGCCCCAACACCGCCACCAGGCTCTCCTGTAGGCAAGATCCCAGGAGTGCAGGCAGGGCGCAGCTCGGGGAGCTCTTGGGTTCAGGATCTGCCAGCCCAGTGTGCCAGGGACTTGGGCATCCCTGCAGCACAGACACGCCAGGCTCTTTCAAAGGTGGGAGTAGGTTACAGGCAGAGCCTGAGGTCACACAAGGAGGCGGCGGCACAGGGGCAGACATGCTGCCCTTTCCCAATCGTGGCCGGCTGGACTCAGGCCCCCCCTGGTTTCCTGGCAGTTGTGCAAGTACTGGGAGGAAGGGCTGCTGTGGTCTGGTCTGAGCCAGGACAGCAACGGCTCCCATCAGACACTGCCCAATGGGCCAAGGTAAGCACTTCTGAACAGGCCCTAGATGAGTCTCCTCCTCCCTCCAGCCCCAGGTCGCAGAGGAGAGGACAGGGCATGATGCTCCTCAGGAGCACACAGGCAGAGTCCAGGCCGAGACCCCAGCTGCAAGAGGGACATTTCATAAGAGGAAATCCTACCGGTGTGTGGGAAGCCTTTGCTGGTTCTTTCCTCCCCATTTCCCAGAAGGATCATTAGTTATTTCTAAACTATGACAAAGTAGCAATGAAACCCACTCATGGGGAAACGTAATGCAGGCCCTCAGACGGCTCTGAACTGCAGCGAGCAGCTTCCCAGTTTGAGAGGAACCTGGGACGACTGACTCTTCCCCATTACAAAGAAAAGCAATGCGAAGAAGCGCAGTCACCATGGGATCATTTCCTGAGGTTTAGGCCCTCCCAAAGCAAAATGTAACACTCACCCCAAGCTGCCTCCCTTCATGCCTTCAGAAGAAGTTCTTGATCAGAGGCGTTACCAGCTTCACCCACAGCTTCACATAGCGACTCGGCTGCTCAAACGTAGATGGTGACACCGTGCCCGACCTGAGGTAGAGCTGCTCCTGCTCCTACAAGACAAAGGACCAGAAGCCAATGCTTTGCCCTTCTCACAAACATCCAGTCTCAGCTGAAGACTGACTGTGGCTCTTGCTAGAAGGATAAATCATTCTTCTCCCATGTGTCTGATTTCAACAGCTCTGCCAAGTCGGGGGCCAAGGACCCATCCTGTCCAACACTGTGATGTGAACCAGACGCAACTTGCCCACCAAACCGTGAGCGCACAGCATGTCACAACAAAGCTGTCTGCTGAGGCTTCGCAGCTTTATTCTAGGCAGCTACACTCAAATACTCTGCCTAAACATGCTCAGCTATTTACATCTTAAGATGGGCCCCACTAGAGGTGCCTGCTGCATTGGGCCTTGAAGCAGTTAACTCAGTTACACTTATAGGAAACAGGAACAGTGACGGGGGCCAGCCCCTAGCTGCAACAGCCTGAGAAAGAAGCCAGACTCTGATCTCAAGAGCCAGGTTTGAAAAACTCTTTCTAGACACAGCTCCAACATGTTTTCAAATGAGTATGCAGTCAAGGTTTCAAGCAAGTTACCAGAAATGCTTAGGTTTCTTCAAAGCACACGCAGCGCTGCTGGAGAGGGAAGTGAGCGCTCGGTTCTGATACTTTTCACAGGGCAAACAAAAGTCGTGGTTTGATCAAAGGTAGAAGTGGCTCTTTCAACAAAACTAGTGAGGTCGCTTGCTTTCCTGTGCATGCAAATATGGTGTGGGGCACACTCTGGAAGCAGCAGTGTCTTCTCTGCACTTTACACAGAAATTCTCTTTCCTGCTGTCACAGGGGTGGAGGAAACGGGGGGGGGAAACAGGACAGGAACATCCCGAGCTGCTGTGTGATCCAGAAGATCCTGGGAGCGGCGAGCCTGCTCGTACCAATTACAAGCATTCGAGTCCCATGCTAGACCCTGTGCAAGAGGCTCCAGGCTTTAGTCACCTAATGTAGTGAGGCCTGTTTCAGCTCAGAGCTTTTAACAAAATATTTACCTTGGTTCATTCAGTGCAGCAGCCAGAAGAGCCATCTGAGCCTGCTTGGCACCTTCCCCAGTTAAAGCATTCATTTGAAAGTGTAAGTGTGTTAGAGCGCGACACAGGCAAGGCTCTGCCAAGGCAGCAGGTGAGCAATGTTTTGTAAAATAGCTGCTGCAGGGAGTCAGCAAAGAGACCTGCACAGCACTTACAAGTACAAGAGCATAAAGATGAAAGGCTCCAAGGCACGAAGGCAAATGAAACCACAAAGTGAACTTGTTGAGGTCTCGTGACTACTGGAAGGGCCAAACAGCCCGGTTGTTTGTACATCTGCAAACAAAGTCTTCACTGAGCTAGTGCATAGGAGGCAGACACGCCTGATGCCTAACACTTAAGTGCAGCTATCAGGTCCAGTGGTAAAGAGTCACTGCAAACAAGGGTGAGAGCACGGCGCTGGTGCTGCAAGGGCTCCGGCAGAGCTCACCCCAGCCGGGCAGTAAACTGCAGGGCAGTTTCACACCCGTGGGAAACGCCTGCTGATGGATGGCTGCAGGCCATGTGCTTGTTCCACAGTCTCTTCACTCCAAGCACTGCTATCGGTTTTTCTCATTGGGAAACCCAACAAACACAACGGGGAACATCCATATGACTTCCAGCAAGACAGAGAACCCTGTTTGCCTACGCACACTTTAACCCATTTCACAGGCCCAGACCAGCCTGGGGAAAGAGAGGCAGTTCCCACCGATCTGACGGAAACTGAGCCTTCCCATACCAGGCCTGGGTGTGATCCAGTAGGTTTTTGCAAAGCTTTAAATAAAGCATCTGCACTAATCCGTGCCAAAGAGCTCGGACTCGCAGGAGCTGCTCACGACGCTGCCAAAGCCCAAACAGATGCGGGGGAGACAATGAAGTGAAAGCTGAAAGCTTCTAAACCACTGAGAGGAATCTAGACCTGGAGGAGCGCAGTCCTTCCTAAGCAACCCAAGACGAGCTGGACACGTCTTCTTACGGTAACAGTGATGCTGGAAGCACAGGCCTGCCCTGCCTCCCCTCTCTCCCAAGTCCTGTGGGAAAGGAAATGGCTAGAAAGCAGCCACAGTGGCATTCTCACTCCTGTACAGGATTCCAGCTGCATGATTAAGATCCAAACCACTCTGCAAGTGAGGTCAGCAATTGTGAGAGCCTGAGGCCTGTTCCCCAGAGCTCAGACGCTACCTGACAATGGAGGGAACCAGGAGCGCGTGCTGCCATCAGTAGCCACAGGAGAGTCAGCGGCTTTGCTCGGAGTGGCTTGTCTGCATTTGCTCAGCCCCCAGGGCCTAACGGTTCCCATCACTTGGGAGGTCATTGGGGACAGCTCTTCTTCTCGTCATGGCCTCGGGTTCCCAGAAGCAGGCACTCGTAGCCAGAAGCTCATCAATAGACACTTAACTGACAGCTCCTCAAGTTCCCCTCTGTTTGGGAAGGGTTTCACTGACTGCCACGGGAGGTTTTGAATGCAGCATTCCCTTCCCCCACCCCTCACACTCGTACCCACCTGATGGAGCTGGTGTTGCAGGTCTCTATTTTCTGTCACAATTGCAACCTGAGCTTCCAAGTCCCGATGAACTGACCTGTACCCAAAATTAGGAGAGCCAATCAGGGTTAGGCAGGGCAGAGTGCTTCCTGCTAGGTACAGCCAGAGGCCTGCCGGGGAAACAGGAGAATAAGGAAACATGACAGACAAAGGAAGTGATAATAGTTGTCACGAACTATTGTTCTTATGTAAAAGAAATGAATTAAACACTTTGTTGGGTTGACAGGAACCAGAAATGGCCATGACGCAAAGCAGGCGGGCAGGCCCCGGCACAGGGCAGGGCGCAGGTGGGGGAGCCCACGGAGGCAACTGCTGGGGCCCTCCTACAAAAGCGACTCGGGGGCTCTCTGGGGCCAGCAGCTGCTGTGCTCTGTGCTGAATCCCAAGCAGAGGCTCCAGATGGGGGCCAGCACGTCACTTCTAAGACACAGCACAGTATACAGAAGCTGTAACCGTAAAGGCTCCAAGCATAACAATACTCAGAGAGTTACCAGTAAATGAGAGGTCACTTGGTAAACCAGGAAATACCACAGAGGGCTTGAAGCAGGACAAACACTCTGCAGCCCTCCCTCCCTGGTAACTAAGGAGAGGTCTTGACCCCCTGGGCTTAGGAGCAGGCAGACCTGGCCCCAGACCAGCTCCCTCCCGCACCACAAAAATGTGGAACCATGGCTCTTCGGATGGCCATCAAATCGGTGCCTAAAATAAACAAGGCCTTCAGCGCTGGGCCCCCATCTCACAGCAGATCTGTCGTCTTCGCGCTGAGAAAGCCACACAGCTTCCCACCTGCAGATATGGTGGCCCTCCCTGCCAGGCCAGCACTGACAGGCATGCGAGCTCAGACTTCCTCCCATGTTATTTCTATGCATCAGTTTCTCCTTGATGCTGGTGGAAGTGGACAGCTCCCTCGCACCCGGAGGTAGGGGTCGAGCCAGGAGGAACCTTCCCCAACGCGCCGCCACACAGCTGCACCAGGTTGGCAGCCAGGTCACTGGTGCCAGCTGCCACGGACGCCCGGGGCACACGTTTCCCCAGGCTCCCAATGCATTTCGTCCGTTACACGGCCAGTGGCCACCCCGCCAAGGACACCAGCCACTCTAGCCTGCACGCCCCGTGCTCCCCGACTTTCCCAGACGACAGGTGGGAAGCGTTGTAACTTCCATTTCTGTTCTCCACGAGATGAGAAGATGGACGCGTAAACACCCCTATGACTCCTGGTCTTTTCTTGGGAACTGTAGAAAGCTCTGGGGCCTTCTACACATGACAAGCAGAAGGAACAAAATGTGGGGGCCAGAAGCCCAACTCCTTCCCCTTTGCAGGTCTCTGGAATTGAGAGCCGATGGTTTCATTTCCCAGCACCAGGCAGCATCAGAGCACTAGGGCATCTGCCAGCTGAAGCACATGAATTCACACGAGCCTTCTTACTAATGAGGCAGGTCAAACAATCACACCCACTCATTCCCTGGAAATCACCAGAAGGTAAATTTGAGTGCCTGATATTTATAGCACAGTATAAGCCAACCCGTGGGGACATCCAGGCCCCAAACACACACCACATCCTCCTCTCTGCCTGGGCTCAGCAGTCAGCCCTTCCCTAAATCCCTGCAAGCCCACACCCTGCCAGACAACCACCCCGCCGGAGGGCCAGCGGCGGTAGGCGGGAGCCGGTTCTGCAGCCCAGGAACAGCAGGTTCTCAGGCACCCCGCTCGGCTCACAGGATGGAGTCGGGAAAAGAAAGACAGGTCATCGCCAGGAGAGACCAAGGCCTGGCAGAGGAGTGCTCGGGAGGCTGCCGTCTGGACAAAGGCGATGCAAGGGAACTGCCTGATCCTGGCTGGACACGGCACGTGCATGAAGGGCCCCGGCTGTGCCCCTACATTAGCTCAGCCCACAGGTCACAAAGAAACAGGGCACAGAAACCACCTCATCCTGGAACACAAGCAGGGTCCTCAATTCAAACCAAGAGCACTTCCAAGAACGCCTTGAGTAAGAGGCTGCCAATTCAACGCCTCTTCCTGTAACCCGCTCCCCACCCCCACCCAGAGCACAAGGCCCACGACCTCCGGGCCACTTTCGGTTACACCTTTCACTCACCAGTGACAAGCAGAGGCTGCTCCCACGCACACCCCGGCCACAGCCATGGGCAGGACTCTCCGCACAGGGGAGTCCCAAAGCCACAGAGAACAGGCGCTCTGCAGAGATTCAGCACTTCCTGCCACCTTGGTGGCTGACTCGAGCAGACTCCGCGTGAGCTGGGGTTCCCGGCAGGGATGGGGTACAGGAGTTGCCCTCCATGCTAGGAGAGGGGCTGGGGAATCCACTCCCCTTGAGCAGAAGGGAGCCTGTGCTCCCGGCTTTGGGACAGCCAGGGAGCCTGCTCACACCCTTCCAGCAGGAGAAGAGCAGTTTCCCAATTCTCATTCACCAGCCGTAAAGTGGGTTCACCTGAACCCCCCAGGGCCCCAACTGATGCTTTATCACCTGGCCCTAGCAAGGTTTAATCTAAAAAACATGTTAACCTCATTATGAGAGCCCCCCATGGGCAATCCCCCCCCAGCTCCTCACAGAACATGGACCCCCAGGCAGGGCCACAGGCTCTGCAGCACCCGGCCCAGGATGCAATCGCCTCCTGCACCCGCCCCAAGTAAGGCTAGCACAAGAGCAGGGGCAAGGCTGTGCAGCACTGGAGGGAGCCGCACATCGGAAGAGTGCTTTATAGGGGTGGGGGGCTTGCAGCAGTTGCTACTCTTGCCAAACAGTCATCTCCTGCTTCCCGCCCTGCCCTGTTCTCAGCCCTGCCCAACCTCAGGCTCCAACAGAAGTTGGGCGAAGCAGACACCTGCCAAATGGCCAGGCACAGCAGAGCTGGGAACTGCAGACCAGTCCTTCAGGTGCTCAGAAGGGAAAAGGGAAACAGCCCCAGTGGGGAGGAAAGGTGGCAAGTCCTCTCTTCGCAAGTGTCAAATCCCACCCAGGAAGGCAAAACCACCTCTCAGCCCCAGCCGATTCTGGGTCCAGAGCATAATGCTGTAGTCAGAGAGAAGCATCACCTCCAAACAACCAGGCACCCCAGCCTGGACCACACATCGCATGTCCCCACCAGCCAAACCGGCTCAACTCCTCTTGAAGGCTGAGCCAAGCAAACGAGGAAGTGTTTTCCTGCTCTGGCACGTCAAGCAAGGCTGCAGAACAGGAGCCATGCACGTAGGACAAGTAACTGGGCCACAGCCTGCTTGCGTTACAGCTCATCACTGGCATCCGAGCTGGGCAGAACGTGTATTGTTTTAGTCCAGAGAAGGCTTTAGTCAGCACCTTCCTCCCCCCAACCTCTGAGCCCTCTTCCGAGCAGCCCCGCAGGAAGCGGGGTAGATGGTAACATTCCCACAATCATTAACCTCCAGCATCCTCAGACAAACAAATGCAGAGCTCCTCCAAGAGCTGCAGGCCATGGCCTTTGGAACTTGCGTCTGCTGGCCCAAGGGACTAGCCACATCCTTCCAGCCTGCTCATCAGACTCATCCTGCACACAATGCAATGCCCTCAAGCACAGAGCACAGCTGCTGTGAAAACTCACCCAGGAATTCTTTCCAGACTGGATCTGCCTACAGTGACCCCAGAGCAGGCATGTGATGGGCTGTGAGCTCCTCTGCCCTGGCACAGCTGCCAGTTGTGCCCAGGGTGGGCAGGAAGCAGACAGTTCTGTGGATCAAGGCTGAGGACCCAGCACAGCAGTGTGGAACCACAGCTAAAGTAGCAGGGGAACCAAAGAGCTCCTTTCCCTGATCCTTGTGTGCCTGTGATTCCCATGAGTAACACAGCTCTCCTTCTACCCTGAAGGGATGCTGCAAGGGCAAGGTATAAATCTGTGCGAGGAGCTTGGGCACAAGACAGACCATGGAAAGGAAACAGTTTGTATAGGGAGAGCTCAGTCCTCACACAGCAGAACGATGCAGGGACCAGCCCAAATGGCTACACAGGCCTTGCTGGCCCCAGCCACCTCAAACACCACTGCAGCCATGTGCATGGACCTACACAAGGCGACCAGGAGGGCGTGCACCCTGGCAGGAGAGTACAGGGGTTATGGGGCAGTTATGGTTGAAGGGAGGGAGATGTTTATGCCCTCAATCCATGTGGTGCAGGATGGTGGAAACCTGTGTCTAACTGCAAGGAAGGCCCTGGGCCACACAGCAAGGCCCGTGGCTCCCACGAGGGCTGGGGTGCAGTGCATTCACTACATGGCCTTCTGCACCCAGGGGTGCCCCCTCCCAGCTGCCTCCACCCCACTCAGACTTCTCACATACACACTCCCTGCTTCTTCAGCCGGGCTGCTCCCACGCGCTGAATTCATTTGTACAACTGAGGGAGAAGCGGCTATGTCCCCATCACCTCCCAACCACGCCATAAAGGGCATGGACCCATCCATGGGGTGAGACACTCACATGTGCCACGGGGCTCGCTGCTGGCTCCACAGCTGATCCTGCCCATTTCCTGCCCCCGGCCCCCTTCCATATCTCTACAGCAGGACTCACTGCATCACTTCCTGTTCTGTAAACCGTTTAGACCAAAGCAACAGGAAGCTGAGCAACCGAATCAAACTGCCATCACTCCTGCAAACTCATCCAGATGTCTCCTGTTCTCTCAGACCATGCATGCCCGAGGCACACCTTTCTCCTCGCCCCATGCCCTGCACAAAAGGCACAAGGCAATTGGGCTGCTCTCGCACTGAATAGGCTGTAATGCCCTTTTACCCCAGCTCCCCCACTCGAATCCTGTGTGGAGAGGCCAGCACTAGGGAGCAAAGAGCTCAGCGGTCTGCTCCTGACTTCTGCTCCAACTGCCTGTCCTTGACTGTCACATGGAAACTGCTTGGAGTCGCTACTGACGGGGGACGGGATGGAACCAAAAGGAAAGAGACCACTTCGCAACCTCCAGCCCCGCAGGCATCCAGATCTTCCAAGTGTACACGCGCGACAGGTGCTCTGAACACTGGACTGGCACGGCGTGACAGCAGCTTGCTAGTGGACTCACCCTCTCCCCAACTCCAGATACCGACTCCATGCCAGCCTTGCAGTTTCTCTACAGAAGGCTTGGGAACAAACTCTCTCACCTTTAGCATGGAAAGTCCATCCATTCCTGAAGTACTCCTGCAGTCTGACCCTCTCTTGCTGGCCAAGGCAGCACACCTCATTGTAAAACTGGCGCTCAATGTAAACGTAGGCAGCAGGAATGGCACCAGCCACCCCTTTGGCACCAAAGAACCCGTTCACCTCTGGCGAAGCCAGCAGAATCTGATACTCTGCCCTGGTGCCGAGAATTAAATCCATGTAGGCTTGCGTCAGGTTGAAGTAGCCAGTAGTGAGGTACACCCTGGCACCGCGCTCTGCCTCTGTCAGTAGTGTCTCTGTGACCATCTCATCTATCTGAATCCCAAAGGGCTTCATCTGGATTAGCGGATAAACCCATGTGTCTGGCTTCGGTTTCACGTCCCCACTCGCATATAGATCTTGCTGGGAGAAGCAGTGATCTCCCTGGCTGCTGTGGAAAGTCTCTGCATGGAGGAATTCTTGCCGTGTCCTGGCAGAGTTGATCACTTCCATGACTCTCTTATTTGCCATCTCGCAATATGTTATCTTGTCTCCTAAGGAAAAACACAGTGATTGTGTGAGCCTTTGGAGAGCTGCAGCTACAGGTACCAAATAAAGTACCCCAAAGAGGTAACACCAACATGGAGCTCCTGTCATCTGCTGTCTTTCCTTTCTGCATCTCAGATGTGAGAAATCAAAGGGAAATCAACTTTCCTAGAATCGATGGGGGAAGAGGCAGCAGCCCCATTTCTGATGGGGATGGCAAGCCACGTGACTTCTTCCTGAACTGATCAACAACACAGTAAGCACCCACAGAGCCATCACAGAACAAGACAACAAGCCTCTCAGGCAGCTGCTTGTTCCACATCTCCTGCTCCAGCTCTGGTCCACCTTGCACAGCTGAGCGCGCAGGACGAACTGAAAGCACCTTCCCCTTCCCTTCTACTCTTCGAGGCACTGATGTAAGACATGCAAGACAATCCTGTACTAGGTCCCCTTGAAGAATAGTGTCATTACCTCTTGGGCTTGAAAGACTAGTGATGGGCTCCATGGGTCTCTAAGAAAGGCTGAAGATGAGGGCTGACATGGGCAAGAGGCTGCAATTACACCAAACAAGTGGAAACCTCGTACTGGCAACCGGGGACAACCTAATCGGCGCCCTAATGATCGAAGTTAAGCTGGGTGACAGTGACCATGAGCTGATCACATTCACCAGGCACCGTAAAGCTGGCAAGTCAGTCAATAATACAGAAGTCCTCGACTTCAGGAAAGCCAACTTTGACAAGCTCAGGAGGTTTGTCAGAGAGACCCTAAAAGGCCACAACCCAAAGGGGAGGGGAGTTCAGGACAAGTGGATACTCGTCAAGGGAGCAATCCTGGATGCACAAGCAAAATCCTGCCTTTCCTCCAAGACGGGATGCAAAAGGGCACAGCAGCCCCCTTGGCTCTCCAGGAAACTGGCGGACCTCCTGCATCTTAAAAGGAAAATCCACAAAGGATGAAGGACTGGAACTACCGCCAAGGAGGAATACTCTGCTCTGGTCTGGACCTGCAGAGAGCAAACCAGGACTGCGATGGAACTTCAGCTAGCTATAAATACCAAGAACAACAAAAAGTCCTTTTTTAGGTACATGGGGAGCCGGAGAAAAAGCAAGGGCAACATTGGACTCCTGCTAAACCAGATGGGACGACTGACAACCAATGCCCAGGAAAAAGCAAACTTGCTAAATGGATACTTTGCTCCAAGTTTTCACCAGTCCCATGGGACGCCCTCGCCCACTACGGGACAGGGAGGCCCAGGTGAGGGAGATTCCTTGCCCTCCATTGAAGCTGACCTTGTGAAGGAACACCCTGGCAGGCTGGATTCCTTCAAGCCATCTGGATTACACCCCAGGGTACTTAAGGAGCTGGCAAGCATCGTAGGCCCCTGGCACAGATCTCTGAGAGCTCCTGGTGCTCTGGTGAAGTGCCCAAAGACTGGAAGAAGGCCAATGTGGTGCCTATCTTCAAGAAAGAGAGGAAAGTAAATCCAGCAAGCTACAGACCCATCAGCTTGACCTCTATCCTGGGGAAGGTCTTGAAGATTATCAAAGAGGCCATCCTTAACAGACTAGCTAAAGGCAATATCCTGAGGGATACCCAGCATGGGTTTGTTGCAGGTAGGTCTTGTCTGACCAATCTAATTTCCTTTTATGACCAGGTGACCTATCACTGGGACAAGGGAAAAGAGATTGACATTGTATATCTTGACTTTAAAAAAGCCTTCAATCTGGGATCCCATAATCGCCTCTTGGCTAAACTGGCTAACTGCAGCTTTGACCTCACCACGATCCACTGGCTGGGGAACTGGCTCCATGGTAGGACCCAGAGGGTGGTGGTCGATGGGAGCCAATGGTCTTGGTGTGCAGTCACCAGTGGGGTCCCTCAAGGCTCTGTCCTAGGGCCTGTACTGTTTAACATCTTCATCAATGATGTGGACATTGGGTGTCAAAAGTGGACTGGCCAAGACACCAAACTTGGATACAGCATCCACACCTGAGGACAGGGGGGTGATCCAGGCAGATCTTCACAGGTTTGTGAAATGAACACCATCAGGTTCTCATCCACCCAACACTGAAAAATGCAAAGTTCTCCACCTTGAGAGGAAAAACCTGCAGCATGCTAATAGGCTTGGCAATGCTACACTGACTAGCACTACAGATGAAAGGGACTGGGGGTCATGATTGACCACAAGATGAAC
>JAGPOW010002173.1:653970-664484 GCA_030014935.1 Caiman crocodilus | reverse complement strand
CGCCGCGCCACGCCGCCTGGCCGCACCTGCTGTGCTGGACAGGGCAGGGGTGGCCGCAGCACCGGGGCAGCCGGCCAGGCTCTGCAGGGGACCCAGGGCTCGGCACGGCGGGGACAAGGCAGACCGGGCCAGCCCTGCCCGCAGGCCCAGGCAGGGGAGGAGCGCGCTGGACACGGCCCAGGCACGAGCTGCGGTCAGCGGTGCCGCACCACGCCAAGGCCGCCTTGGCAGCTGCTTTCACCCGTGGCTGCGGGACCCCCTCGCTGGCAGCGGGGCCGGGGGCACGGCCATGGCCACGAGCCACCCTGGGGCAGCGCCGGCCCATCTGCGTGGCTCACCCCTGCCGTGCCCGTGGCCGGGGGAGGCGCCGCTTTCACAACTGTTTACAGACAGATGTTTAGGACGGAAAATCCTCCCCTCGGTTTCCATGGAAACGGAGGAAGTTTTCCTCCCGGCCATGGGCTGGAATTCGAGGAAAGTCCTGGCATTTTGGGGGAGCGTTTCAAACAAAGCTGGGTCGCCATGGCAACAGGAGCCGCAGGCTCTTCCTGCCTCCTGCGCCCCCCCCGCACCCGAATCTGGGGCTGCGGCCAGGGGAGAAGCAGAAGGAAGAGCAGGAGCAGGAGCCGGCGGGACGGGAGCCGGGGAGGCAGGGGTATCCGTGCTCGGGCCCGCCGGGCAGGGGCCGTGGGTGCAGAGCAGCCTGGCTGCAGCACAGGGCGCAGGGCACGGTCCTGCCCCCGCCCCAGCCCCTCCGCGAGGCTCCCAGGGGTCAGGCACTGGGCGCGGTGCCGCCACGTCAGTGCCACGATGTGCCTGGGAAGCACCCAGCTTCCCAGCAGGGCTAGTTACCAGGGTGGAGCATGGGGCTGCCGTGGCCCTGCTGCTGCCAGCTCCCCGAGCCGCTCCCACGGGCCAGGCTTGGGCACCCCCCATGGTGCCACGAGGGCGGAGGTGGGTGGTGGGACCTCCCTCCCTGGCCCAGCTCCCTCCCAGCATGTGGGTGGCCCTGGGCAGAGCTCACCTGGAGCATCCCCAGGTGCTTCCCACCTGCAATCACTGCTGGGGCTGGGCCAGGTGCACGCCCCGTGCCAGCCTGGCCGGGAGGCTTTGCAGCCCTGAGAACAGGCAGAGAGGTGGTGCTGGCTGGGCTGCAGGGGACCCGGCACAGCCAAAGTGTGGGGTGGGCCACATGCTGCCAAAGGGGCCCGACAACGTGGGGCCCTGGGGCCTTGCCGTGACCAGGGCATCCCAGCATCGTGGGTCTGCTGCAGTTCCCGCTACAGCGGTCGCTAGCACTTCACCCCTTGCCCAGAGCCCCCAGCACTGTGCACCTCTCCCCTGCTCAGGATAGGACCCCATGCTCATTCCCTGCAGCCCCCCATTCCCACGGCCCCTCGGACCCCCTGTGCCACGTGCTGCTGTCAAGGGCTCTGGCCTGGGCTGGGTTCGGGGGGGCTGCACTGACCTGCAGCGACCCACCGAGATTTTGGAGCCCCTGGGGCTGGAGGGCCAGGGGCCCTGTTAAGCAAGACCAGGGCAGGTTAAGCAAGACCGGGCGCTGCCCCCCCACCCCCAGCCGTCCGGCATCCACGGCATCAGCCTCCTCCCCTGCTCCCAGCACACGGGACCCTGGCACAGCACTGCTGACCAGCGCGCCTTGCCTGCGAGGGGCCCGTCCTGGCCACGGCTCCATGCCAGGACGGACAGCCCCTCTGCCTGGCAAGGACCAGCCCAGAGCCTGGCACGGGGGCTGCAGTGCAGGGGTGGGAGCCGGGCTGTAGTCCCATCAATCCACAGATCCCCTTGGCAGCCGGAGCAGGTCAGTGTCTGGAGATGGGTAATGCCAACGCAGCCTCTGGCACCAGCACTTGGCCTCACACCACGGCCCAGGGTGGGCTGCCATGCTAGCGCCATAGACGACTTGTTACCTGGGTACAGGCATGGGCTGCCTGGAGTTCGGGTCGCCGAGGTGGGGGACACCGGAGTGGGGGCACAAGGCCAGCAGCGCAGCCCTGCGAGCCCCAGTGACACGGGGCTGTGGACCAGGCTGTTAATTCCTGCTTGGGTGGGAGCCCAGGCACAGGGAGAGAGGCTCTGGCATCCCCCTAAAGAAGTGTCCCCCAGCCCTGCCCTGGGGCCCGCATGGCCAGGAAGGGGTCAGGCCCCTGGTAGGAGCCCTGCTGAGTCATCAGGCTGCTGCTGGTTTTCCAGGCATGGGCTGTGGCTGGAAGGCCGTGACTAATCCCTTCTCCAAAGCAGCACAAAGGGAACCCCCTGGGGAGGGGCTGAATCACGGCCTGGCTCAGGCAGAGGGAGGGTCGGGCGCCAGGGCCTGTAGCCTGCTCCGCGGGACCCCTGTGCACGGTGCAGGAGGAAGGGGCTGCCAGGTGCTCCCAGCCAGCCCCGCCAAGCTCCGGCCAAGGACTCGGCTGCCCGGCACCTCCTTCCCCTGCTGCCTTCATTGGCAGCGCTGGACCCATGGGCATCGTCTCTGCTGCGCTCCAGGAGCACAGGCTTGGGGGCCCCACGGGGCTCCTGACACCCCCTGACCCTGGCACGCGGGCAGCGCCTGGTTACACACAGGAGCCCCTTCCCCATAGCCAACCCCAGTGAGCCGGTCGCCAGGAGTGCCAGGCTCGTGGGAAGCACACGGCAGGGACAGAGCCAGGCACAAGGAAGGGCACAGTAAGGACAGAGGTGGGCACATGGAAAGCACATAGGAAGTACATGGCAGGTGTGGAGCTGTGCACATGGGAAGCAAAGGACAGGGACACGGCAAGCACATGGCAGGGACGGAGCGAGCACGGGGAACCCAGCACACAAGTAGCCCGTGGCAGGGACGGCTCTGGGCACAGGGGAAGCACGCGGCAGGCACGGAGCCTGGCAGGCAGGCAGCACGCGGCCGGCTGGGGGAGGGCAGGCCGCGGCTGGGCTGGAGCCGTGCTGCCGGCCTGTCTTTTTTCATCCATTAAAACAAAACAAAAACGTTAGAAAAGCAATAAAAGGAGCGGCGGGAGCTTGCTCTGGCCGGAACGAGGCCCCCATTGATTTGCTGTTATTAAAACCAGAGCAAACGCTGCTGTCGGGAACTCGCAGCCTGGTCCCCATACACACGGTTCCTGGAAGGGGCTCTCCTGCGCTGCGGGCCTCAGGGTGCCCGGCCTGGCCCTCGGGCGCGCAGAGCTCCCACCAGGCCCAGCTGATGCCCAGAGGGAGACCCGTGGTCCCCGGTGCTTCTGCAGGGCCTGTGGGGCTCCCCACTGGACATGGCACCCCGCAGCCCCGTGGGGATGGGCTGTGGCCTCGCAGGGCGTCTGGGGGCGGCTGAGTCACGGCTCCGAGCGGCGCCTGAGTCAGTGCTGGGCAGGAATTCTGCCCCGGGGCTTTTCTGTAAGAGCCCTGGGATTTCGCAGTGGCTTCAGGGCTCCCCCTGCACCTTCCATGCTGGGACTGGGGCGGGAGCATGTGCCCTGGGTTACACAACCCCAGGGGTGGTTCCTGCTGCCCACGAGCCTCTCCTTCCCAGTTCCCACCCCACAGGGAGCAGCTCCGGAGCCCAGTCCAACCACTCCTGCCTGCCGGGAGCCAGGGAGCAGGTGCCCTCCAGGAGACAGGGCAGGACACTGGGGCATGCAAGGCACCTGGGTCCTGGCAGGGCCGTTCCCTGCCCTGTTGGGAGACGCGGAGCAAGCCCGCGGCACCTTCCCCTGCACGCCTCTCCCAGCCTGGGCTGCAGGCTCAGGACAGGGCAGAAGAGGGGCAGGGCAGGGCCTGGGGGCTCAGAACCCGGCCCTGGCGGGCACCGTGGCCAGGGAGGGAGATGGAGATGGAGCCAGACAGTCCAGCTGCACCCCAGTTTGCTGCACCCCAGGCACGACTCTGCCCCCTGCGTGTGCCAGGCCCAGCTCTAGGCTGTCTCCGGACTCTCCTGTGGGGAAGGAGGAGGCGTCTGGCTCAGGCTGCAGAGGCAGCTGCCAGCAGGAGGAAAGGCAGAGGTCCCCCTGCAAGCCGGGGCTCAGCCTCTCCCCACACCCACGCTGGAGCTGGGCAGGGGAGAGCAGCCCCCAGCCTGGCACGGAGCCCCGGGGGCAGGCTGGAGCAGGGCCGGGGCCTGGCGAGTGGACGGGAAGGGCAGCGAGGGCTTCCCTCGAACCCGGCACTGACCTGCCAGGCCGGACATCGCCGGGAGCCCAGCTCCCAGGCCCCATCCCGGCCCCTCTCCCCGTGGCTGCAGCAGACCCTGCTGGCAGAGCAAGAGCAGGATCGGGAGAGGGGCTGGCAGGGGCACGTTCAGAGCAGGAAATGCAGCGAGTCACCTTGCTCCCCCTCTCCCCGCTGCGCCGCAGGGCCGGCTCGCCGCAGCCCGGGAGCTTTTCTGGAAGGCAAGCCCCACAGCCAGCCAGAGGAGCGGGGCTTTGCCCTGGGCGCCAAGAGATGTGGGGTCCCGCAAGCCTGGCACACTGGGGGCACTGCCGGTTGTGCCCTCACCCTGCTCCAAGTGCACCGGGCCCCACTCATTGATGGTGACCCTGGGGCTCTCATGGTCCGAGCAGGGCCTTCCTCACATCCCGGAGTGCCCCGGGCACAGAGGACAGCCCGGCCGGAAGGAGAGCGCTCTGCAGCCCTCGGAGCAAAAGGGAAGCGCACGGAGCGGCCAGGGCTGGAGGAGGAACCCAGAAGTCCGGGCCCGGCCCGGCCGGCGCTGTCCTGTGGGGATGCCCTGATTTCCCAGGTGTCTCACGCAAGGACTGGGTGGTCGCTCAGCCCCATGCGGCTGCCTCTGGGCAGATGGAGCATGCACAATGCCCCCAGGCCTGATGCCCCAGGTCTGGGCAGGGCCCTGAGTTCATGCTCCAGCCTTGTCTGGGCCCGGCGCCTGTTGCAAACTATGGCCGGTGAGTGCAGAGATGGCTTGGATGACCGTGGGCAGCCTCTGGAGTGGCTGGGCTCTGCCGACGGGGAAGCCTTGCAGACAGGCTGAGGCCTGGGTCCTACGGTCTGCCCCAGACGGTGGCCCTGCTGCTAATGCTGCAAAGATCCCGCACCTCCCGCTCTGGTTCCCTGGGGGATTTGGGCTACTAGCTGAGCTGAGCCTTCCCGGCTTGCAGCAGACCCAGGCAGGCAGAGCTCCCACGGAGGGTGGCAGGGCCAGGGGAGAGCTCGCACCCTCACCCGATCAGACACAGCAGCTCTCACGCTCCCCAGCCAGCGAGTGCCTGGCCCGGGCTCGGCTGGGGACGCGGCGCCTGCACGTGCAAGTGAAAGCGAGCAGGTGCCGGCGGCTGCGGCGGGGCTCTGCGGGCAGGACGGGGGCAAGGGCAGAGCAGGGAGAGACCTGCCGCTCTGGTTCCCTGAACAAAACAAACCGCAGTGCGAGAGCAAAGGGCCCGGCTCTGCCCCTGGCACCGCAGGGCCCCGCGAGCCTATCAGCGCATCGCGCTCGGAAACCCGAGAGAGCAGGTCCCACTTCCTGGCTCCTCCCTTCCTGGGCAAACAGCTTCGCCGAGAATGACATGCGAGCGCCGGTTCCGAGAAGGCCCCGCGCAAATGCAAATCTCTTCCAGCAAGCCCTGGCAGGCGGTGCCGGAGCCAGGCGGCTGCTGGCAGGTGGTGGGAGGTGCCAGGCCTGCGGGAAGGCATGCCACCTGGGCAAGGAGCAGGGTGCACCTGAGGGAGAGCTCTGGCCAGGCACCCGCAGGCCTGGCAGAGCCAGGGGGAAGGAGCCACGAGCCGGCCGCCCCCGCGGAGCCGCAGCAGAGCACGAGCACGGGCCGCCACACACCATGCTCTCCCCAGACGGAGATGAAGCAGGGCTGGGCGCTGGGTGGGAGTGCGGCAGCTGGAGCCAGACAGTCGATGCTGCCCCCTGCCCAGTGCACAGTGCGGGCCACGGGGCACTGAGGGCCACAGGAGGACCGAGCGTTGGCAAGGTCTGGGTGCCCAGCTGGGTTAGGAAGGGCCGGAGTGAAGCATGGAGGGAGCAGGCACAGCCAGCCGGGCTCAGGATGGGAGAGCTGTGACGAAAGGGGGGCCTGTGCCAGGGTGGCCGAGCCAAGCTGGCAGGAATAGGCCCCTGGCAGCGTGGCAGCCCCCAGAGGCACCCCCACCCGGCGCCAAGCGCAGCCGGCACCGCTGAGCCCTGCAGGTCAGGGAGCAGGGGCCCGGCAGCGACGTGGCCGCTCGGGGCTGGGGAGCCGCTGTTTTGCTGTGCGCGTCCCGTGCTGCCCTTCCTGGCAGCGTGGCTGGCAGGGTCTCTGCAGACCGGCCTGCTGGGAAGCCCCAGCCCCGCTCCCCGCTGCAGGATGTGCACCAAGGCTGGCCCAGGAGCGCGGCGGGTGCAGAGCCGCCTGCGTCCCGCTGCCCCCACCCCGGGGCCCAGAGCCTGGCGCTGCGGGTCCCTCCCTGGGGCGGGTGGATCGTGGCAGACGGCTCCCCTGGCCCTGCAGCCAGTGCTTTCCCCCCTCCCTCCATGCCCCGCGCCACGAGCGACCCCCTGCCCCAGGCCGGCTGGTCACTGCTGCACCAGACCCCTCGCTCCAGCAATGCCTCCGCGGCTGCGAGGCACGGGGAGGGGGAGGGCACAGCGCTTCCCTTTCAGCTCCCCGCACCTGAGGGCCCCCCAGCTGCACCCCAATCTGCTGAGGCCCGCCACATCTGCACCCCACACACTCAGGCCCAACTGATTTACGGGCACCCGATGCTGGGGCCGCCGGCCTCTCCCGCCAGGCTTGCTAGCAGCTGGCAAGGGAGCGAGGCCAAGGCCCGCAGAAACAAGGGAGTCCTTGTTGAAGCACTGAGGGAGATGCGCTGCCCTCCTCCTCAGCCCGCAGGGGAGAGCCAGGCCAGTCCCCGGCCGGCGCGGGCACTGGCACTAGCACAGCAGTCCATGCGCCCACGGGCCAGGGCAGAGCCGCGGGCAGGGAGCAGAGCAAGGGGGTCGCAGGGCGCTGGAGATACCCACAGCTCCCCCCAGACTCGGCCTCCGTGAAAAGGGGCTCTCCGCAGACCAGGCCTACAGCGGCCGGGCCCCAGACCCCGATGCAGCCTGCCAGGGGCAAGGGCCCGCGCAAGCTCCAGTGACGTCCGTGTGTCCATCCCCCACCCCCTGCGCCGCGCAGGGTTTATTTTATCATCTTGAGAAAAGCATTTACCGCCGACAAGCGGCTAATTAATTCTCCTCAAAGACCTCTCAATTATTCATCCCTGGCCACAGAGAAAACAATTACAGCATTTGCCTCGGGCCTGGGTCCAGCTGCTCTGCCGGGCCAGGTGGGCACGGGGCCGGCAAGGCGGGCACGGCCCCCACGGGCAGGAGTGACCTGCCCCTGCCGTGCCAGGCAGGCCCCACCCCGCAGCACCATGCTCTCGGCCCAGCCCCTGCCCTTGCACAGGCATTTGGGGGCCGGTCACTCACCCTCTGCCCTTGCCCCTGCAACCACCCCTCCTCGGTGTGGCCCTGAGGCTGAACCCTGCAATGGCAGCAGCCGCTGTGCAGCACCTGGCGCCGGGGGGCTCAGGTCCACCAGCGATGCCAGTGCGGTGGGGCTGGTCCCGATGCCTGCTGGGCACAGGCAGTGCCCGCCACCAGCGGTGGGGGGGGGCAGCGGGGTGGAGGAGCAGGCCAGGCTGCATAGCCCGGCTCCTGGTGGGGAAGGGGAAGGGTTAAGCGCCGGCAGCTGGCCCCCAGCCCCACGTGCTGGCTGCCGGCAGCAGGCTGGGCCTGTCGGGAAGCAGGGATTTCTGCAGTGGTGTTACTGGAAAAACTGTGGCAGAAGGTGGGAGGGGGTCGCCATGGCAACGCCCACCGTGCAAGCAGGTTGGCGGGTGGCGCGGTGTCTCCCGGGCACCGTCCCGTCGCCCCAGCACAGCCACCGGTGCCAGCTGCCCCGCCAGCCCTGACCCTTGGCCACATCCCCTCATCCCACAGACACTGCCACCTCCCCGGTGGGGCTGAGCTCTCCTTGGCTCCCGGCCCCCTGGCAGCGGTTCCCAGCAGCCCCTCACCATATCCGGGCTGGCAGCTGCATGCAGGGACCACCGGGGCGGCAGGGCCCCAGATGGGGGACGGGAGCTGCCCAGACTCAGCTCCCCCCGTGCAGGGGGCAGGGGAGGGTAAGGGCAGAGCCGAGGCCGAGGGGTGGTAGCCCCATTGCACACCGGGGCTCTGCTGCACTCTCCCCAGCCTGGGGCCGTTCACTGCTCCTGCGCTCCCTCGGCACAGGATGAGCTCAGGGGCGTCCCCTCCACAGGACCAGGTGGCAAGGCACCCAGCCCCCTCCACAACGCAGTCACTCAGCTTGGCACAAGCTGCGGCTGCAGGGGCCGAGAGCACCGGGGCACTGTACCCATGGAGAAGCTCTGGGTTGTAGCAACCTCTCCCATGCAAACGGCTGGCTGGAAAGGCTCTGCCCCATGAGCAGCCAGCTCGCACCACGGGAGAGCACTGGTCATGGCTGTACATGCCCTTGGTGGGCTGTGCCCCGCATACGTAGAGCTGCTTGCTGCTGTCTCAGACTGTGCGGCATCTCCCAGGAGCCTGGGGGCTGCATGCGGTGCCCAAAGGCCATGCAACCCATACAGGCCTCTGCTGCCATATGATATCCATGCAGGCCCCTGCCAGGAAGGTCCTTACAGCCAAAGAAGGGATGTGAGGCCACACTGGGCCCCTGGGCTCCGGGAACTGCCCTGTGAGGCTGCCAACGCAAGTCGGGGGGAGGGGAAGGGGGCCAAGTCTGTGATATGGCCACGCTCCTCTTGTTCAGGGCTCAGCAGCTAATTTTAGCAGTGGGGAGTCCAGCTGCACAGCATGACCTCAGCCCGCAGCAGCTCCACATTCCTCTGGAGTCACCGCGGGGGTGGGGGCAGGGGGTGCCCTGGCAGGGGGTGACAGGCCAAGTCTCCACAAGGTCCTGGGGCCGCATCCCCTGTGCTGTGAGCTTCCTCCACTGCAGTGCCAGCAGGGCCATGCCCATAGGAGGAGCTGCAGTGCCCAGGAGGCAAGAGAGCTGGGCTGGAAGCCTCCTACACCCTGCAATGAGCTGCTCTCCTGGGAGACCAGCATCTGCCCTGGGGCCCATTAGGCCAGCCAGGAGGCAGAGGAGTGGCCTTGACCCCGGTGGGGCTGGCTGTCCGCGGGGCAACACTCCACGCAAGGAGGCCTCCACATGCCACAAGGACAGGAGCACCTGGCTTTGCCCCCTGCTCCAGGACCCAGCCAGTGCTGCCCCGTCACCACCCCCTGTGCGCCACGGTGGCTGCACTTCCCTCACCTGCTCCACGGCCGACCCGCGCCCGGCAGTTACTGGAAGAGGAAGCTGCTGGGAAGGCAGCAGCACGTGTATGGGGAAGGCTGGGAGAGGCGCAGGGAGCCGCAGGCTGCGCTGACCAGGCTCCTGAGTCCAGGGCCAGTAACGGGAAGCTGCTGCTCCCAGTGCCTGTAAATCAGATCGGGGAGATTAGGCCCCTTTGCCTAATCACAAGCAGCTCCAAGTTGAAGGACCAGTTACTGGAATAAGGAGGAAGCAGAGGCAATAAATAAAGAGAAACTGCTGCCATCTGGCCTGGGCGAGTCACCCCGCAGGGGCTGCCCTAGCTCGGGCACCTGCTCCCTGCGCAGGGCCAGGCCGGGCACCCCCACCACAGCTGGGGGAAGAGGAAGAGGCCAGGGCAGGGGACACACACAGGTGCATATTTGCATGGACCCAGAGGTGCCTCTGCTTTTGTGGGTACTGGGGATGCTCGTGCAAGGGCAGGCGGCACTCACTCATGCAGGGAGGGCATGCAGTGCCCCAGAGCTGCACCTGCTCTCAGAGGGAAGAGAGGCCTGTGCTATGGAAGGAGAGAGGGGACCTCAGGGCCCCCCTGTGCCCGCAGCCCTGCTCTCAGGAGCCGCTCAGCAGGAGCAGGCAACAGATGTGCTGCTGCACAGGAGCTGCCCCTACACCAGCCCCCCGCCTGGGCTGCTCTGCTCCGGGGCTCCCCCACTTGGCAGGCCACAGCTCCCCACCCCATGGAGCACAGGCCCATGGAGACAGAGGCCCTCGCGGTTCCCAGAGGCCCAGCCCCACCTGCCCCATGGACCCGACGCCAGAGGCAGCACCTGCTGCAGGGCTAAAGTCCACGGCTCTCAAGGACACTCAGGCCTGGCACTGGCTCCTGCCCCTCCCAGACAGAGCTCCCCAGCCCAGCACAGACCCACCCCCCACCTCCAGCTCCAGGCAAGGATGCAGCTGGGGGCTTTCCCCAGGGTCCTGGCACCCTCAAAGGAAATGCACCCCCATCTTGCTGTGAAGCACGAGCACATGCGAGTGGTGCCCCCCAACACGTCTGCACAGGGCCCCGCACCCAGTGCGTCTCCAGCAGCCTGGTACTCCGCCAAGGCCCTGGGGAGCCTCTGCCTGCCCGGGGCAAGGGCCGAGCCCCGGCGGCTCCGCTGCAGGCCGGGGCCGTTGCACGGCGGGACGCCCAGAGCCAACCCTGAGCTGACATTCGGCCCCGTGGGCAGCCCGGCC
>JAGPOW010002173.1:621087-646533 GCA_030014935.1 Caiman crocodilus | reverse complement strand
TCCTAGGGAAGTTGTTCTTGCTCCTACCTTGGGCGTCTTTAAGAGTAGATTGGATAGGTACTTGGCTGAGGTCCTGTGACCCTGGCACTTGTTCCTGCCGTTGGCGGGGGGTTAGACTAGATGGCCTGCTCTAGGCCCCTTCTGACCCTAGGAACTATGATACTATGATACAATAAATCCAACTTCAACACCACAGCGTAAATCAAAGCTGAACGCTTTGCGTTATGCTGTGCCACTGAAAGATTACATAGCGGTTCTTAAACCTAAAAGACAAACAGCAATACAAGGAGGCATCTCGGAATAGTCTAGTAAAAATGACAGGGTCAGAGGTACCAACTTGTATTGAACTTGTCCCATGACTTCATAAAAACGTAACCACCTGTTATACTGTTATTTTGGTGAGAGTGTATCTATTTTCAATGATAGCCTTTACACTGATATCCACCCCCAAGTATGACATGTAACTCCATGGTAACGTAAACACAGTGGTGGCTGCTGGAGAAAGTTAAATTATAAATAGCAATGTATAGCCCATGAGGTCCTGGAAATAAACTAACTAATCCATAGGCATTTATTACTATGACATAACATTTCCACTAAAACTTGTTTTGCCTTATATCACATGTACACAGAGTATATTCAAAAGCCGTACTTGACTTGAATAGGAAGTGAATATGAGTGGGCTCACGTGCAGCTGTGGAAAAAAGCAGAGATGGCGAGAATGTGGCATAAATAGCTATGAAGGGTACAGAAAAAAAAAATGAATGAAAAAATGAATGCAGCCAGCCTTATCTGACTCCTGTTCGAGCCGAAGGCAAATGTTCCGCTGACTGTACTGAGATCTGTATCAAGCTCAGCATACAGAATACACTGGGTATACAGAATATACCTGGGTACCAACCTTTGCATGCCTTGCTCCCTGGAATTTTCTATCCCCAGCCTTCCCTGAGATAGAAAAATGTTGGGTTTTTTTTACACTGCAGCATTGTTGGAAAACACACCACAAACTCCACTGAATTCAGGAAACTACTTAAAAAAGCCAATAAACTTGGCTCCCTATCCCCTCCCTCCCCCTCAAAAAAGAAAGAGTCCACGTGGGTGGAAGGTTTCAGTGCCGGCAGATGCTGATGCAAGAGTGAAGCCTAAGAGGATCCTCAGAATCTGAGCTCACTAGTCAGAAGGGAGCTGAATTATCAATTGTTTTATTATGTTGTATACTTCCTTATTCACAGCAAGACTGAGACAGAGCAGCAGACTGCTGTTCAGTGCAGCAGATTTCTGCCAGCTGGCCAGCCACTTGCTGGGGTTGGCTGGGCTCCCTTATCTGGGAGTATGGACTCACAAGTGGAAGAAAGAGAGCTTCTACAAGCAGAGAGTTGCTTGGGAAGGAGAGTCTTGAAATTTTGGGCATTGGAGGTGACTGATTTAAGTCCACACAGGACAGACTGCTGAAGGGCCCTGGAAAAAAAAGGGTTTGAAAGGAAGCATTTGAAAGGTTTTTAAATGTTTGATGTGTTTGGTCCTTTTAAGAACCACTGACATGAGAAAGCTTCACCTTTCTTCTTGATTTGTACTTATGGACCAGAGTCATCCATGATATTAGACTGAGACCCATCCCTTTAGATCAGTGCAGTTACTCCAAATTTAGACCACTGTAATAAAACCTGAACTTGGCACCCTGTCATTTCCATTCTTAAGAAGGACTGCGTCTCGTTACGCATATTTGGTGAAATTGTGACCCCTTTGAAGTCAATGGCAAAGCTACCATTGAAGTAAGCGTGGCCTGAATTCCATGACTTGAGTGATTTTCCTCTTGTATCTGGTGGGGTAAATACAAACTGATGCACTGAGCAGATTTTCATGCTGAAATCTTGTAATAATGTGCGTGGGAGGAGAAACAGGCTGATAATAAAGGAATGTAAACGTATGTTTAACTTGGCCTTGTCAGATTGTGTTACTGTATATTGGTTTTATTTATCAGAAGTATTTTATATAGATAAACCAATTGGTATTTTAAATTGAAAGTTTAAACAATAAACAACAAATAAAAACAGTATGATAGATAAATGATTATGTGAAACTAATTTAAGAGGAGTCTTGAGAAAACCAAGTTACATGCATCTACTCTTCTCTATTCACTGTACAATTAGTGAGATTATTTTAAATATACCTCATTCTTACAGTACTTACATCAATGGTTTTAAATCTAGGATCTGCAGACCCCTGGGGGGGTTAGTGGACTATATATATAGGGTCCACGAGAGATGACTGTGATCAATGAAAAGTATGCAAATAGCCACACTTACAATTCAAGGGGGTCACACCTCCATTCAAGATTTTGTAGGGGTCCACAAATAAAAAAGTTAAAAAAGCATAGATTTACATAATCCCAAATGATGGTTTTGTATTTGTAACCCACAATAACATCAAATAATATATTTAACAATATTATCAGTCACCTTAACCTGGTGTTTGGTTCATCCCGTAGTGCCAGTTCTGTTTACCAAGAGTGGCTTACTAGGTACTCATACTCCACAAAAGCCAAAGCCTTGGCATAGGCCACACACAAGCCTGAACTCATGGCCTTCTGTGCCTCAGGGACTTTGCCCAGCCCAGCCTTGGAGCAGTGCATGCTTGTAGTGTTGCACACAGTATGGCTTATTAGAATTTAAAGGAATATTTTGATGTTCCAAAAAAGCCAAGATAAAATGTAAACAAAGTAGGTGTAAGCATAGAGAGTGTTTAGTCTTGTTTGTACTTGTGTTCACTGAATGAGTAGCAATCAAAATTATGCACAATGTCCTTTATACTGCACTGGCATCATCACATCATTATTTTGTTATGTCTTGTAAAAAGCTTTTTACTGAAAGTCAACCAGACAAGGTCATTAGTTGTGCAATATCATTAAGGCCATTCTGAAACCAAACCCAGCTCTAGTATGATGGAAATGAAACAAAAGACACATTCAAGCTTTATACTGCTTCTATGTACAGAAAACAATTTGTACTTCTTAAGGGCCTAAATGTTTCCCAATTACTTAGCAAAGATCAATCTTAAACAACAAGGGTTCAGGAAAATGTCTAGAGGGAGACTTTTGATTGTTTTGAAGATAAGGTCTACAAACTACTTTATATACTAAGATCCCAATCCCACAAGCCGTTTTGCAGATGAGTAGGCCCACTGAGGTCCATACATTACCCATCTGCATAAAGTCAAGCACATGCAGAAGTATTTGCAAGAATAACATATAGAGTCTACTAACCCCTGGAATTACTAGGTATATTCCCCCACATTCCAGAGAATAGGTCTCACTACAACCAAATTAGATTTAGAAGTACAAAATGATCATAAATATACTTGATAAAATGCTAAACACAGTCAGCTATGATGAACAAAAAATGGGAATACAGAAATAGTTAAGAGTTTCACTTCAGAGAGAGAATCTTATCAAGAAAACAGAATCAGAAAATAATGAAGTAAAACTGTTGAAGGAAACAAAATTTTACTATCGGATTGAGGTTTTGGAGTATGGCTGTAATGCCAATGCTAGATAATAATCCCAGATTTAATTTCAGCCCCTCAGTCCCACAAAGTAGAACTGGAGGAAATTAGGAGATTTTTCCACGTAAACTGCTGAAACTGCGTTCCTGTCATTTTGTCCCTTCAAGGGCAGAATGTTACTAACCAAGACAATGACCAAGGAGTTGAGTTAGATTAAGAGTTCTGCTTAAAAATGAAATATTAGCTGGGTTTCTTCAATTTTATACATACCTGGATTTTGTTTTTCACCTTGCACCCACAAAGCAAAAGAAAAGGTGTGTTCTTAACTTCAGTTGGCGAACACAAGTTAGGCCACTCCGGTTAAAATACATGGCCATTTGTATACACCACAAAATTGGCCTTTAAAGCGGCTTAATGTCCTTTTGCACCGCTTTAATCGTGCAGCTGTTTACACATGTCAGCGGTGTAACGCACTTTAATGGCACGACTATTTACACATGTTGGCGGTGTTGTGTGTGTTAAATGACTTTGGGACACGGCAAAATAAAAAATGTCCAAGGTGTTTTAGTTTGCTACCTTACAGGCACGGAGAGAAGCACCAGGCCCTGTGCAGCTCAGGGGCTGTGCAGGCAGCCCATGCAGGCAGCCCAGTGGTGGCCCATGCAGGAAGGCTCCACTGAAGGAAAAAAAATAAAAGTGTCGAGCCTGATCTTTTTTGTTTTTTCTCTCCCCGAAGCCTGCCTGAGCTGCGTGGGGGCCTGGTGCTTCCCTCTGTAGCTGTGGTGCCCCCCAGGGCCGTGCAGGCTGGGTGCCGTTGCTGCTGCCACCACGGCGGGAACCACCAACCCCCTATGCAGTTCAGGGACCGCTCGGCCCGCTGGCAGCTTGCCCTCTCCTCCCTTTTGCTGGGAGGCAGGTAAGGCCGGACACTTGTGTACACGCCACAGGGGTTTACTTCGCCCTAAGTTGAAGCAGTGTTTTTAAAAACCCACCGCTTCAATTAAGGAAGAATTGATGAAGACATGTACAAATGGCCTATAGAAACAAATTATTTTCCCACGCACAACGGTGCAAAGCCAAAGCTTACGTTCTGTCTAAAATTATGGACTATAACTGAAGAGCTAGTTTGCACACGCAGATCCACTTTCCAGTTCAATAGTATAATATAATAGTTTCTAGTGCGATAGTTGCACCCTTGTTTCTAGTTTTCAGACAGTCAAAATGGAATAGCCATCTAGAAGTTCTGCATGTATTCCAGCAACCAAAACTGACTCAATCCTAGGGAAACAGCCCACTAGTCACACACAAGATGGCACTTGAATCACCCAGATGTCCAATGTTTTTTGTCATTAACCAACTATTTGATAATCTACACAGAATCTTTTGTTCAACAGAATACATTTACAAGTAGATGTTATCAGCATAAAAACCTGCCAGACCAATTTGGATACATTCTCTCACACATGCTGAGGAGGTAATTTTCACTGGTTACTACAATAATCCTTTTCTGCCCTCACATTTAAAGACCTTATTCTATTTTAAGGGCTATAATTGCCTAATATTTTACTTTTAAGCTTTGATGATTGTAATCTAAAACCTAGGCAAAAGCAGCTGAAGGTGGTACAAATATTATTTCCAGTCACATAGTAAAAAGGACATTAAACAATGGTACTGAGGGAATCTATGTTTACCAAGACCAACATTTTCAAACCTGGTGTTTAAATGTAGGCATCTGCATCCATCCTTGGAAATGTAAATAACGGTGCTGCTCACAGGTGCGGATCATCTGCGGTTCCAATTAACTCACAGAACTTGCATGTGCTCAGCCCTTCTGAAATCCATATCAAGAGAGATAAAAACCTGAAGTTAAGGCATACTTTGAAAAAATGCAGGCCTTAGCTGGTGCCTCAGTATCTCCAAACTGTAAGAGGTTCCCCATGAAGAACTCACAACTGGTTAGAAATAAAAGATGTAGTGTGCTCCTGAGCTAGACTGTCTGACTTCTAGGTCAGCGTTTCCCAACCTTTTTCATCCCACAGCACACTTGCACAGCCTTTTCCATCCCATGGCACACTGGCTGGACGTGGAGCGGGGTGTGGGATGGCAGCGTGGCGCTAGCCGGGGCACAGCGATGGCACTGGCTGGAACCACACCCTGCTGGGAGCTCTACCCTTGCAATATTGCACGGCACACTTGGTGATGTCTGATGGCACACTAGTGTGCCACAGCACATTGGTTCGGAAATACTGTTCCAAGTGGCTGGGGGTTGTGCACTGCGCAGGCAGCACCAGCACAGGCTGCACACCCTGGGTGCTGCGCTAGTGACAAAGACCACACTCCCAGGCTGTACCACACCCTGCTGCACCATACATGTGAGCAGTCCCCCCCCAACACTGTAACTTTGTGTATGCAGGTAGCATCTCCCCACATACCGCATGCTGACCTCCCTGCTGCTGCGCTGCATGCACAAAGGCAGCCTCATGGGCTGTGCTGCCCTGGCCCTGGGGTTGGAGCAGGAAGCAAAAACTGAGAGAAGGAAGGGGAGCCTGGAGAACCCAGCTGCAGCCTGGGAGCCACATATTAGTCTCTTGGGGGCCACGTGGCCTGCAGGCCACCAGTTGGCAAGCTCTGTTCTAGAAACTTTGGAAATAATTATGCAAAGAAATAAGTACAAAGAAATATTTGGCAACCTCATTTTTTTCACAGATTTAATAGGTTTCTAGGGTCAGAAGAGACCTATTAGATCAGGGGTGGGCAAAATGCAGCTCAGAGGCTGGATGTGGCCCACCAGGTCATTCTATCCGGCCTGTGGGGCCCCTAAAAAATTTAGTGAATTAATATTTATCTGCCCCGGCTGCCTGTCATGAGGCCCTCAATGGCTTGCCAAAATTCAGTAAGCAGTCCTCCACCCGAAATAATTGCCCACCCTTGTATCAGACCATTGAGTCCGACCCCCTGCTCTGGGCAGGAAGTCCTGCATGGGACTGCAGAACTGGGCACTAAAATGTGTCAAAACCTTCAGTTAGAAGTGAAACGGTGCTGGCCTGTTACCTTTTTTTAAAACTATAGGAGTTTCCCATTGGAACAAAACAGCCATCTATTGACACCACGTGTATTTCAATGGATAAGGCTGATAGAGAGAAAGTGAGCATGTGAAGTCCTCAGCTAGCAGCTAAGCTTTTTAATTGACACGTTGCTTGAAAGACAATAAGCATTTTCAATTAATTGGCATAGAATCTTCCAATAGCAAATGCTTGTTTCTGTGCAGTATTGTGCTGAAGGTGTGAAAGCAGTGCTGAAGTGTAAAAGGAGCTATTTTTGGTCCTCTGCTCTCAGATGAGTTCAGTTTAGATAAAACATCTGTTCAGCTTTTATCCAGTTGTATAGGTGGCTTGATTGAGCCTGGCACAGAAGGTCAAGTATAAAGTAGGACAATCATTCTCATCCCATATTAGAACACAACTTTCTTGGGAGTGGCTTCACATGCTTTTGTTGTTATATAGTTACAACTGCTCTCCCTAGCTTGGACACTTCAAGGTCAATTTGAGATCATGCTGTATGAAGGCCTTGCGATGTCTGCAGATATGATTGCCTATGAGAGATCAGATCAGATATCCTTGCTCAAGTAAGTCTTAGACATTTTTTTCAGTTAGAGAGTAAAGAGATATACATAGTGGAGGCAAGGACAATTTGCAGATCAATAATTCACTTTGCATACATCTCATACCTTCACATCTGTCCTTCAACAGACAAAAATCACCAAAAAGGACGTTACATAGACTCTTGGGCAGATTCTATTTAGTTATATGGTATCTAGCAAGGATGATAATCTCCTCTATTTCCCATTTCATTTGAAAACTGCTGCAAGACACTTTGAAGGAATTGGGATAAGATTGTAGCTCCATCATAATCTCTTCATAGTTAAAGTTAAAATCAAGTTTAATTAACTTTAGCCTCCTACAACCCCAGCTGAAAATGTACAGTTTTACTACACAAGCTGAGAATATTTTTCCTGAAGAGCTGGAGGAATGTAGTCAAACTAGTCTTGACTTGCAAGTTATTGAAAATAAACCTCATTCAAAAAATCCCACCTTACTAATGTCTGCATTAGAAACAATTTACTGATCCCTCTTCCAATGCTGCATTTAGTTACATCTCCTTCAAAACACATTCATAGGCTGTACTCGTAAGAAAAGAGAAGATGATAAGTCTTTATCATCATTTCATTTATTAGTGGTGATTACAGTATGTGTACATCTAGTTTGTAGGGCTGTGTGAAACAGCATTGTTCTGTTTCGACTTCAGTTCCGAGGTTTGGATGGAACTGGGTTTTGTTTCGAATCTCATTTAAAGTTGAAACAGCCTCACTGTTTTGCTTCGTCGCTGGAAGCGCAGCCCTAGTTTTTTCCATCTTCCACCGCCATGCTGCTGGCTGCTTCAAAACTCGAAACATTTTGACTAGCCTCATTTTGTTTTGAGGCTGTTTCAAAACTCTTTGTTTCGATTCAATTTAGCTGTTCTGAGTTCGAAATGAATTGAAACAGTGTTGAATTGAAACAGACGGCGAAATTTCACACAGCCCTACTGGTTTGCCCTTCAGTGGCTGACACCAGGTTAGAAAAAAAGAATCTGGTCTTTTCAACTCAATTACCATAATAGAGATTGTCCCTAAGCTCACATAATAGAAGCCACAGATTGTGGGATTTTGGCCCCAATCCTACAATTAATAATGAATGTGCGTAAGCCTGGTGTGCTAGTCCCAAGTGCATACAAACCAGTCCCACAGTTGTTTCAGGCAGTCTTCAATGTCTTTAAATGCTGAAACAAGTGCTCTTTGTATACAAAACAATCAGCAGGCTAGGAAATCTTTTCAAGGTTAAATCTCCACAAAGTGCTTAGAATGCAAATATGGGTTACAAATCGGTTGTTCAAATATTTATATGTAAATAGTCCACACCCGAAAAATCCCTTATGAGTTATGTCTGGCAACAAGAATTAAATAGAAGCACTTTCCAAGTGCGAGTAATCACGACAATGCTTAACTCCTGACTAAAACTGTGAAGGAGGGGGAATTATAAAAGTACTATCAATATTTGAGAGTATTTTGCAGGTTGCCATTTCTTTGCTTTTGTGACTATAGGGCTACTCCTAAACACCTACTGGACCAAATCTGGCTTGTATTTATGTCAGTACAAGCTGGGAGGAAGTCCCCTGGCCTCAATAAAGGTAATCAAGATTGGAACAAGAACAAATGAAAGAAGACTCTATCCTGTCTCATCCACTGGGAGATTTGTTAAACTAACAAGTTCATGATCTGTTTCCTTGTATTGAGTCCAGAACTGATGAGAGTACTGAAATCCCGCCCGTGCTCTAGAAAATATTGAGGGTGACTCACTTCATATTATATTTGGCTTCAAAATGTTGGTGAGTTATGACTTCACATTTTTAATATAATTTTACAAATAAATAATCCAGTTTTCCAAAGCTGGAAAGAGACTCTTCCTGGCTTCTATTCCCACGAAGAGCAATCTCTCCCCAGACAGTTTGCAGTCAAATTATCAGAACAATCCTGGGTTTCACTGATCTGCCCTACTCTTCTCAACATGCAAGTTCACATACACAAATCAAACTGTCCAACTCTAGCTACATGTCAGATACAGTAATTACAAAGTAAGAAAAATTACGCAATTCTTTTCCTATAGAAAAGCCAGGAATTATGATTTGCTATAGAACACAAATGCTTTGCAAATCCGTTCACCAGATGCAGATAAAATGCTTTTCACTTGTGAAGGATCCTGTATTTTTTCCTTGTAATGAATTTTTTCCTTCCAGTGTTTTCTTGTATTTTTTCATACGACAAACACAAACTCCTCTATTTGTTAAGATGAACTAACCAGCCAGAACGCAACGGGAATAAAAACTGAGTGTTGGGTTGGTTTATATGTAGCCTAGGCTGAAGACTGCAAACATGATTAAAACAATGATTGCAGCAGTTTCCTTATGTGCTATTGAAAATAAACTGCTTTTGTAGTTTGCAGAGTTTCACAATATTAGTAGTGGGAGTGATCCTAAATTCCTCACACAAGCACCGCACCATGGAGCAGCAGGATGACAATGTTCTCCTGTAGTTGGCAGCAGTAGTTGTTAGTCAAGCAGCAACTATGTCTTGGTTTTATTTCTGACGGTAGTTGTGGTTATCTTGAGAATGTGGTCATTAGGACATTTCCCAGGCTATTTCGTAGGTAATCAGGGAGTTCCCACTGTAGTCCATGGAAAAAATCCTATATTTGTGGCAACTGAAATTCAGCTCTCACTCAAGACTGAACTGAGACATTCAGCCACAGCTTTGAACCAGGATGGTAGTGGAGCCGCAGCATCCCAGTGAAAGGACTCATCTTCCTGGGTAGTGTGCCAATGTGAACCTCTTTCTCTTCTACCAAATGCCAGGAACAATCTGGCCCTTTGGCAAAATACACACCTGGTAAAGATTCAGTTACTCCATTATTACAACCGACTGTAACCTGCAAAACATGTCACTTGCAAAGGAGCACTCTAATCCTGCAGGTATATAGAAAAAATATCCACTGACATCACTGGATATTTTGGCAGATAATGGAATCAATAGCAACAGATTGTTATGACGATGCAAGCTGGAGTAACTATTGACAGTTGATAGTTGTTATGCAGGATTTACCTACATCGATGGCAGAACTTCTCCAGAATGCAAAGCCTGCCATGTCCTAGCTGTGGAACAGCATATCTCTTGGTTGGCAGCTCAGACTCCAAAACAAAGTTTGTGGGGCAAAATGTTGTGTCATACGCTGATAAAAAGAGTCTCAATTTTAATGTAAGATCTGCCTGATGAAGAGCAATAGGGTTTCTCTTGGACTACATATCAATGGGGAAAGTCTAAAAATGTAAAATTAGCACTGCCATTTATCAATTTTGCAATTTATCAGTCTTTGATTCTCAGTGAGGTTCCTTTGAAATAATAATAAAGGCCTCACGATTAAAGGAACATTGTACAAGTCACTATATCTGTATATGCAGATTTATTTACTTTTGTACAACTCAGGAAACATTTATCCAGTCTGAACATCTGACTCCATTTCCAGGCCAAAAGTATACTTATTTGCACAGACATGCAAATGTGTGTATAAGATCTGAACCAAAGAGATTTGGAGTAAACTGCATAAATACTAGTACAGCTAACACCCTGCCCTTACTTTACCTACTATGGGTAAGTATTTGTACACACATAGTATATGCAATCATTCACTCTTTGGAGACAGCTGCAGTACAACACTGCAGAATAAGGATGGAAATCTTCTCTTTCATTCATGCTATGTGAGACTTCTGTGTATGAATAATTAGTGGGACAGTGCTAAAAAAAAATCTGTTCAAGGAAATGTCTATTTGGAAACAGCATTTCAAGTATAAAGTGCACAGGCTCATAGCCAAACATTCAAATAGGGGGAAAACAGTGCAGTAGTATTCCTAGTAAGAAAGAGGAGCAAAAGAGGAAATGAGTCATAAGAAATACTGCATCTTTTACCTTCTAAGGCACAGATCATCAAAGGTATTTAGACACCTAACTCCTACTGACATATCAATGGACTGTAGGCACTCAAATACCTCCTAAAATCTGGGCCTTACTTTCTAATCTTGTGAGGTGTTATACATCCTCTGGTCCTACTGAATATGGGATTTAAGGACACTAAGCACCTTGCAGGAGGTGCCTCTCAGCAGGCGTCAACACGTGCAGGCATTAAAGCACATCAATGCTGTGCATGGTCTGATATGAGACTAATTTTAACTAGCTGAAACCCGCAACACATTTGCAATTAATTTTTATTCCAATGGTATTTATTTAAATACACGATTTTTAGTTATCCTTTGATTTAATACTGTAACAGACTCAAACCCTCTCACCCTTGAAAGGCACCTTCTTTGCCAGCCTCCTGCCACCTTCTCGGGGCAGCCAGCTTGTTCCTGGGTGGTCTCAGGTGGTGGAGGCAGTGCGTGGGGTGCTGGAAGCCCACCAAGTTTGAGTTTCCCCGAGCATGCCCGGGCTTCCAGTGCCCCATGTACTGTTGGATCTGGGGTGTGCTGCCTGAAAACTGGGGCTGTACCTGCATTGCTGCTAGCACCCCACCCAGACAGCCCCGGGGGCACCACCACTGCGGAGGGAAGCACCGGACCACCCTGTAGTTCAGGAGCTGCATTACCTGGCAGCAGCTCCTATGGGCAGGCTCTGCCAAGGGAAAAAAAGAGCAATGAGGGGCCTGATCTTTTTTTTTTCTCTCCCAGAGTCTGCTCACATCTCCCATGGCCCAGGTGCTGGGTCTCTGGTGCTTTCCTCCACAGCAGCAGCACCCCCTGCGCAGCACCCACCTTCTAGCACCCTGCCAGGATGGTCCTGGAGGGCACTGCCACTGCGGAGGGAAGCACCAAGGCCCCCCAGAGCTCAGGGCCTGCCAGCAGCTCACCCCCCAGCTGCAGGAGAGGCGAGTGGGCTCCAAGGAAAAAGAAAAGGGATCTGTGATGCGACACTATTGAGCAGTAGCAAAGAGCTACTGTGCAGCCAGCATCACCAGGACGCCATGCAGGGATGCTACTGTGCAGTAACACCAGTTATTGTGCAGTCATTTAGTACTTGGATATGCAGGTACTCAATGACTACACGGTAATAACTGTGCAGCCAGCATCTCATGCAGACATAGCCTGTGTGTGTCTTTTTAGCATACAGCTAACTTCATAGAATTTAAAGAATGTGAACGACTGATTTCACAACTTTTTTCCTAGTTCATTCTATAATTAACAAGTGAAACAAACACTATAGATCATACCCATCTTCTCTGTCACTAACAAGCCCTGACTGCAGTTCTTGCATGAAATAGTGGATGACTTAAGACCAGAGAACAATCTGCAGTATGCATGAACATCTTAGTTAATGCTTTAAATATTCTAGAGGACAACTCTTTCCCAGGCCGAAAGAGGAAGAATGTATTGCATCTGAAAGCTTGTCCAAGTCCATGCCAACCATACAGTTCGCCCAATAAAAGATATCATGCATAAACATCCTTCTTGCCTCTTGCATATTTTCTGGATGAACATTCCTACACCAATACTCTAGACTAAGATTTCAACCTATTCTTTCTCACCCAATACGTGAGATTTGACCCTTCCTATTTATCAAGAGTTTTGCATTTCTCTATTCAGAAATACTATTGAACATTCATTCTTCAGAGGAAAATTAATTTGCTTCCTTTTAAATGACATAAACTACTCTTAATGCACTCTGATAGGCTAAGGGAACATGAGTTCATAAAAGCTTGGCTTGGACAAGCTAGTAGTTGCATTAAAAAGCAGAGTAAGCAGATGCAGATGTTCAGTACAAAATTACAATTTTGTATCCGGGGAAAACTCCCCCAAAATGTAAGTGCGACATAATGCATCTCTTTACTCAGGAGCATATCCATCTGTCATTTTGGGGCCTGATTCAGCTCCCACTG
The DNA here is from genome assembly GCA_030014935.1 of Caiman crocodilus. Classification (NCBI taxonomy): domain Eukaryota; kingdom Metazoa; phylum Chordata; order Crocodylia; family Alligatoridae; genus Caiman; species Caiman crocodilus. The sequence goes on along the minus strand of JAGPOW010002173.1, from coordinate 633,517 downwards.
AAGCCAGTTTAGCCAGTGAATTCAGGATTGAACCTTTAAGATTAAGCCAAACAGTTCCAAAATGTACCACTTATAAATACTGTTACATCAATATGCCAGTTACATAGACCTATATTCATAGCCAAGAGTAGACAGGGACTATATATAAATATGTGCTTAATGAGACAACAGCAGGAATGCTACACCTCTGTATCAGTAGTTCTTAACTTCATTAGACTCAAAACACTCCTCAGAAAATGCCATTTTTTAGCTTTGACTTGTTTTTTGACTATGGAAAAATAATACAGCAATTCTTCTATTGCAAAGGACCCAGAAAGAACCCAACACATCAATAAATTTTGGACCCTATGGATTCCTGTTTGAAATCTCTGGGTCTATCTTCTAACGCATGTGTAGAGGTTTACACACCTAGCAGTGATAATATTCCACAGTACCGTGTAGCACACTTAACAGGATATTGTAGCACATCATGGTGCTATAGCACTCTGACTGAGAATCACTGCTCTACGCATTGCAAAAAAATGCTAACTATAATTTTATCATCTGAAAATAACTATTTAAACAAATGCTGTAGAGGAAATTGTTTTGTAACGCCTTCTATGGTCATGTTTTATATTATAGTATTCAATGTTTAAACTATGTTGTACTCATCTTCAAGACACTTATTGTATTCAGCTGCAGAAGAGTTATTCCTAAAAGGGCAAAATCATGCATTCTCAAAATATCCCAAAGCCTCACTGTTTTGAGAGTTTGCAATGTGTCAGAAATACAGAAGCAGGTACAAATATGTTACTGCCAGGGACTTCTATTGTAAAGTTAGCAAAAACATAAACATTATATACCATCTAGCAGATTCCCAAAAATGTACATGTTAAAGTGCTATATTTAAACTGTTTGATGCAAAATAATTTCAATAAAGTCCCTACAGTACTGATACTCCCGCTGCCTTTGTACACATATTTGCACCAGGAAAAGAATGTTTGGGGAAAAACAAAAAAACCTTGCAAGAAATGTATTCAAAGCGCCCTCCTGTGGTCCCGAAAGGTCGCAGAAACCAAGTGATCTTCCTCATTGTCAAAACACAAGCAGAAAAAGGAAACTTTCCTGAGTATGACTGTTTGCAAAAAATGTGATGCAGGAGAAGAAGCCTATTCAGAAATTATTAAAATTCATCATAGTTTCAAAACAGCACATCTTTCCCCCTTTAACATTTCAGCAATTTAAAATACTAATACAGCAGCATACATTATTTTTATTTGTGTACAGCACTGTGAAAAAGAACACCAACTTCCTTACATACATACAAACTCTCACACACACACAAATATAAATGTATGTGTGTATGGGCGTGAGTGTGTGTATATATATAGTGTGTGTGTGTATGGGTGTGTGTGTGTGTGTACACCCCCCCATACACCCACCCACACCCACACACACATATATATGTCTTGGCAGGCCTTTAGCTATCTGCATATCTATTACACTAGCAAACATGCTCATGATCTACCTGTCTGAAAATACTAACAGTATAATTGTATATATTGCCATACACATGCACAATGCTTTGCATATAAATAAAAAGGCAATATCCCTAACCAATAGAATTTAAAATATGATTTGAAAGTAGTCTGATATAAAAATACTTTAATTGCAAAAAAAATTAACAACATTATGAGTTATTTACACCAGAATCTTGAAGCTGAAAGTATTTATTTTTTTAATGAGGAAAAGGATAACTTTAAATCCAAAAGGAAATATTTAGAAGTTCGGTATGTTGGACAAACGCCTCATCGTAATCTAGATCTCAGCACAAATTAACATTTTCAAATGTGTGTGTTCTTATTTTTTAATTTGATTGCAACTAATACCTTGATCACTATGATTTTGCTACAGTTACTTTCACTTACGTAGGATTTCCTTATCTTGCAATGAAAACATGCTTCTCCAACGAATCACAGTAAGAAAAAGACCACTGCCTAAAGAAAAATGACTTAGTAAAACAGACACAACAGAACAGACTAACTTCAGCTTGAACTATCATTCAGGAAGAAAAGACAGGTAAAGTAATGCACTAATTATTATGACTGAATGTGCTTACCTCTTCAACTGTCAAAGGCATGCAGATCCGGTACTCCTTCAAGAGCATATTCCTGCTGCCTTAATGCAAACCAGCAAATCAGGAAAAAAGTAGTTATTTCTGCACTCCGATCACGACAAAAACAAATCACAGGAAAAAACTAATCAAACCCCTTGTTGTATATGTGCTTGACAGTGTGCTCAAAAGAAACCAACTTCTACCATCCAGAAGGACTGACCCACCAAGAAGAAAAACCAATACAACTGCTCCTTTCTTCCAGTTCTTCCTCCCTTAAACTGAGATCATGTGAATTTCGCATACATACATACAGACAAAGAAGTCTCAAACATCAAACGCTATCGTTATAGTCAGACGTCTGTTGAAAATAGATTAAAATGACAATCCGTTTGCAGCTTTATCAAGACATGCCGGAATAGCCAAAAAGGGAAAGAAAAAACCACAGCCCCAAATGCTAATTTCACCGCCACCAGCAGCACATTGGAGCAGTGGCAGCAGCAAAGATGAGATGCTTATTTCCAAGACAAAGGCTTTATAACGTTTCCTTCCCAGGCTGGTAAACAAAGCTTCCTCCTCCTCACTGTAGCACAGCTGCTCTTATGCATGCACCACTTCTCCAGTGAGGGGGACAGTCTGCTGTGGGGGTCTCCCCCACACCGACCTTTGATCCTTCTAGAGGCTTGGGCTTCCCCCACCAGAGCTCTGTGTGTGTGAGTTGGAGCTAGTCGTGCTGAGAAGCCTCTGCAGCACAGCCTCAGCTTGGGTGTGAGTGTGTTTCTGACATCAGCAGTCACAGCAGGAAGGATGGCTCCATCCGGCCAATGGGGAAATGGCACAGCAAAGAATGTGGAGGATTTAAACAAAACAGCATGTCTCTCCGAGAGTGCCAGCAGCCAGCAAGCAAGAGGAAGGCAGCCTTCAAGGGAATGCAGAACGGCAGTCAAGAACTCTGAAGGCGTCACTGATTGAATCCGACTGCAGAAATATATAGGAAGGGTAACTAAGAAACGCGAAGAGATGCAGATCAGTCTGGAGAGAATTCTGAACAGAAGGGGAATTAAGTTGTCAGATGGTCTCCCAAGGGAAGTGAAGGAAACCACCTTTGCTTGTCATATTTAAAAATATGACTTCACAAAATGTAGCAAATATACTATTAGGGAAGTTGTTATACTGGCAGGGAACTGTCTGGATGACTTACAAAAACATCCCTTTGCAGGTCTGTGTTAGAAAGAAAACTTCAAGATGGATTTTGTGAAGTGCATAAGAAATACAGAGGAGGTACAAGCACAGGATGTAGTGGCCTCACCCATTTCCCTTTTGGTCAGTTATTATCAGCCGCAAACTGCAACTTGGGTAAACCTTTATATCAGTCACCTAATTTTAAACAGCCACCTAGAAACCAATGAAAATATGTCAGTGAAAATATGTGCCTCAATAATATTTCAGCAATGAAACGTAATCCCTGTTTTAACAAACACAGCTTTTTTTACTCTCTGAGAAGCTGCCTTCAGTAGATGGAGTCTGTGTAATATCCTTTATTTTCTCTATAAAATGTTTAGGGAAGTTGAATGGTGCAGAGCTCATCAACTGATAACACGCATACTCTAACTCCCTCCAAAACTGAAAGGCTATGTAGCTTCAAATAAGACATCTGTAGCATTGTAAAATGGGAAATACAATGTTTACATAACTCAGAGGAGTATAGCAAGAATAATTTGAAAATATATAGTGCTGTATAAAGTGCTAAGTAGTAAGACAACAAGCTTGCAATTCAGCATTTAAGTAATTTACAGTAAAGAAATGGAACAATACAAGATTTTTGTGTGATGAAAATGAATTTAGTCCTAAAACAATAAATCTATGTCATAACAAGAGACAGCAAAGAATCTCGGCTGTTTATTGGCTTTATACCTACATGTATCCCTCAAGTCTGTGCAGTCTTAACCCAAAGGCAACACAGTGCCATCTCCTGGAGCAAATGCAACCCTTCTTCAAAAAACTGTACTGCCAGTTGAGTTTTTCCATCCACTCTGCTCTCCTTTAGTATAGATTCAAATATTTACATAACGTATAGGGAAATGGACAAGCAGGGCCTATGAATTTTAGACAGCTTTATGCCTTTCAGTAGTAGTCTCAACAAAGGCTGTGCGGAGACCAGAGAAAACTCCAATTGACACCTTGTCATGAGATCTCTGGCAGGCAGTGCCTGCCTGAATTTGGTTCCTTACTTTTATTTGGTTCTTTTTCTTTTTCATTTTTGTTAGACTGCACACCTACCTCTAAGTGTAAGTCTACATCCTGAAATACAGCATGCCGTCTCCAATCAACTACAGATACTCTTCATTCAACTTCCAGTCTTGATCTAGGAAAAAATAAATGTTAAAGTATGACAAATGCTGAACCCAGATGGGAAATGTCACAGACAGTAAAAGTGCCTTTTTAAAGATATTTTATTGTTTAATGACTATTGCATTAAAGAACTGTCCTGTTGGAATCATACAGAGAGTCAAAGTGGGAGAAAGAATCAGTATCCTCTTCTCTCAGCCTTTCAGTAGGATTCAATTGTGTAAGTCGCAACCTGCACTCGTTTTCTTCCCCATCACTTTTAGGGTCTGATCTAGAGCTTTTAAAGTCAAAGGGGGCCTTTTCAAAGCACTCTGGAACAAGTCCTTTCTTCTTGGCAAGCCATCACTCACTACCCACCTCATTTAGGTTAATGATAAAATTTAATTAAAATCAGATTTCCAACTTGTACAGTTTTGGGGACTCAGCATTCCTCTCCAGTGCTGAACCAGCCAGACAGGAATATTCCTTAATGGTTGGGGAAAGAAAATAACCTTGATGTCCCTCTATATCCATATTTAATGTACTGATCACCTGATCTGGCTACAAATTTGTAACTTACTGGGAGGAAGGCTGAGTTTCCAAATATTTTGGGAAAGGGAAGGTTGTAAATGTAATTAAAAACACTGCAGAAATAGACAAAATCTCTGCCATTGATGACGTTTTGTATCTTAATCTTGAATTTAATTCATTTTGGTTCTTTAAATCTGTTCCTTCACCACCAAAGTTAATGGGAATTTTGCCACTGATTTCAGTGGATGCAGGATTAGTATTTTATGCATCTTATTCTATTGAGTCTATTTTATTTTCTTCCCTAAATACTCACTTATTAAAATCCTCTTTTCCTCAGATTACCTTTAAATGGAGAGCAGGCTACATTTAAATTGAGTATAGTAGGACATCTCATTACTCCTCAGATTAACTTTAACTTTAAATTAAAATTCATTTGTACTTTTAAAATGCTATTGCTGCCAAAAGGATTAACGCCTTTTTATCATGGGAGTCCTATAATTCAACCTTTGTGTGTGATGTTTCTCTTTAAAAATAAAGTGAAAGAAACAGATCCAAATATCCTATACTGCATAATACCAGAACACATGGTCTGTGCTCTTAGTACCAGATTCTGTACCAGTATGTAACACTGAGGCAAAATACTATGATAACCCCCTCCCTCCTTCCCCCGCAAAAAGAAAAAGTTGTTTTAGCCCCCGATAAGTAAAAGCAGTATTTGGCCAAAATTCACAGTGAGACAGTCTGTTAAAATAATAAAAGGGATGGAAGTAAGCCATTTTGACAATGGTTATTTCCCATTTTTTCATCTTTGTTGCCAAAGTATTTTTGGAAGCTGGTAAACAACATGTTGATCATGTTTAATTTATCCTTTTTCATTGTCAAACACAATACTGCTTAACCACAAATGAATACTTCCCTCTGCTTTTGATAGAGTTGAAATTATCATAGTTATTGATATGCCCACAGTCCACAGTTCAAAAAGGATGTTGATAAATTGGGAGGACTCAGAAGAGATCCACTGGAATAATCAGAGGGCTGGAAAATATGCCTCACAGGCCCCATATACAGGTTATACTTAAGGCACGATTAAACAGTTAATCACTTCTTGAGCAGTCACTCAGTCACACGTTCAATAAATTAACAGCATGATAAAAAGAGCAATAAAATACAAAGCTATTCCACAAAATTTGTGCAATAACTTTGTAGTACTTTCCTATCCTGTCATTAATTGAATGTGTGACCAGGGGCCCCTGTGGCTGGGAGCCCCATTAGCTGGTCAGCGTTCCCAGCTGGGGAGGGCCATGTGCACCCATAAGTCTGGGAGTTCCCAGCTGACAGGGCTCCCTGCCACAGGGGGGGCACACACCTTTATAGCTGGGAGACTGTAGCTGCTGCAATCTCCCAGCCACAGGGTACCCCACGCACCCCCGCCGCTGGGAGATCACAACAGCTGTGGTCTCCCTGCCATGTGGACCTCTGGGGCACCCCTGTGGCTGGGAACCCAGTTCAGCTGATGGGACTACCTGCTATGGGAGCGCATGGTGTGCCTCTCACCAAGACACACTGTCTTGTGACCTGACCCAGGCCTCAAGCTAGAGGAACATGCTTTTGCTGGTGCAGGTGGAGCCTGGGATTGGGCTCACCCTGCACCAACAATAAGGTGCGATTGGATCTAGTGCATTAGCCGCTCAGTCACACCTCCTGCCACAAACATGTGGCATGACGGAAGGTGTGATTGCATGGATTGCGCATTAGATCCCACAGGGGTGATTGCATGGATCACGCATTAGATCCCATTGTGTCTTTACTTGCCTATGTAGAGGGGCCCACAATACAAGATTCAAGAAGCATAATAATGTGTACAGTTTAACAAAGGAAAACTTTTAGGGGGTGACTCAATACCAGCATAAATCTATAAATCATAAGTCTATAAATACCAATACAGGCAACAGAAATGTGATAATAATGAACTATTCAGTTCAGTAGACAAAGGTATAACAAGATCCAATGGCTGGAAGTTGAAATTAAATACATTCAGACTACAAATGAAGGGCATGTGATGGCTACCCCTGGGCAAGACATGAAGAACTGAACTGAGGATTGCAGAACTAAAAACGTGCTAACACTGCTTGAGACAGAGCCACAGTTCTGTTGCTACAGGGCAAGAGGGACTGTAATGTTTTATACCCTCTGTGGATCTGGCACAGAGAAAGACCTATGACGTACTTTCATTTCATAACGATGGACTCTCTGATGCGTAGGCCAGTGGTCCTCAACCTGCTTGCCAGTGGGCCGCTTGCAGCTCTCAATGTGTTACGTGGGCTGCACACACACAACTTACTTCCTGCGTATTTTGTCTGTCATTTGACAGTAATGCAAGCCTCTGAATCTGGGGAGACTAAAAGGGGCAGCAACTCACCACCTTCCTTCTGCCCTTCCCTTGGGCCTGTGTTGCCAGGTCTTTGCTGAAAAACGATACATTTTTAGCAAATACGAATATTCTGAGCTTCCAATACAGTAACTTCATATTTAGATGAGACTAGACAGTGACCTTGCTGAGGTCACCTGACCCCGTTATCTTTCCTGCTTGGTGCAGGGGGCTGGACACGATGATCTTCCAGGGTCCCTTCTGGCCTTACAATCTGTGAATCCTGTGGGAAGCTCAGAATGGTCACATTTGCTGAAAAACTATTGTCCACTGAAAAAATACAGAAACACGTCTTCTTATTTACTTTATATTGCTCACTGTCGCTCTCCAGCGGGTGAGAGCTGGGTTTTCAAAATTGCAGTGTTTCTTTACATAGAGGAAAGTGGTCATAAGAAAGTGCTCGCAGCGAACCTGAAAGTCGGTTAAGGTTCCCCGAGTGACTTGGGTTTTGCGTGCGCTGCCTCAGTGAGCTGCCTCTAAAAATTATTGTACATCTGTCAGGTATCCAGGCTGTACATTTTGGACACGTTTATCTATGTATCAGGAATCCAAGCTGTAGCTGTATCGGCTTAGCGCAATCAGGGCTTGCAGACAGAGGTGATCTCTTTTATCAGACCAACAAGATTTTGGCCAAAAAGTTTATTTGTGAAATCCTATGAAACATGAACTTTCATTTCTACCCAGGAGAACTTTAACAATCTTTTCTCTGATGCCTGATGAAGGGCGTTTGTGCCTGAAAGCTTGAGATGAAAGAATTATTTTTTTTTTTGCAAAAATCTGATTGGGCAAATAAATATCACCTCAGTCCACAAGTCCTGATTGCTGTTTTATGCTTTTGTATGTGTACAGATAGTGTATATGCGTGCGTATAGCTATACAGTGTGTTTATATGTGTGTATATGCATATATGTCTATAGTGTATACATACAATATATATACACATACATACACTATAGACATATACACATATATACACATGCATAAACACTATATATATGCACACATATACACTATCTGTATACACATACACACATACATATACACACGTACATAAACACTATATAACCTGTACACACACATATATATCCATACACAAACACTATATACACACACACACACATATCTATACACACACATACGTAAACATTATGTATATTCACACACACACATACATATCTATACACATACATAAACACTATATATTTATACACACACACAGACATATATCACTTTTATATGACTATCGTACACTTGCACGTGTACATCGCACACGTTGCGCACTTCCCCTAGTGCGGCGCGCACGCGGCTTGCCGTGACACCACACATTTGCGCGCCCGTCCCGGCCAACACGGCGGAGCTGCCCGCGCGCAGCCGCCCCCCTCAGGACTGGCCTGGCTAGCCCCGCCCCCTGACCCGCGTTGGGGTCCTGAGGCTGCGATAGGCGGCCACGCTTCTGCCTATGGACGCCGCGCGGGGTCCTCGAGCGCGGAGTCTGTCCCAGGCGGTGCCTGCGCGCGCGGCGGGCGGGTTTCCGGTGCGTGCGCGAGGGGACGCGGAGCCGGGCCGGCGCGATGGCGGAGGGCGGTGCGGAGCGGGCCGACGGCCGCATCGTGAAGATGGAAGTGGATTACAGCGCCACGGTGGACCAGCGCCTGCCCGAGTGCGAGCGCCTGGCCCAGGTGAGCGGGAGCCGGAGCCGGCGGCCAAGGATGGGCTGAGTCATGGCCGGGCCTGACAGGGCCCGCGCGTCCCTCAGCCGAGGGTGACCCCCCGGAGACCGGCTCGCAAGCGGGCGGCGGCTCCAGCACGATGGGCAGCGTCAAATGCTCGCGTGGTCGGTGGGGAAGGGAGCTCCTGAGGTCACCCAGTGTCTCTAGGCCTGGACGAGCCCTCCCCGAAACTCAGCCTTGGCCTCGGTGCCAGCGTCCCGCTGTTCACGTTCACATCCCCTCGGAGGTCGCTGGAGCGTTCCTCCTCAGGGCCTGCCCCGAGCTGGGCAGGGACGTCAAAGTCCTTCCTGGCCCCAAATAGAGGCATCGGCCAGGCCCTGCATTTCTTGCCCCGGGGGTCGTGACGTAAAAGCGGGTCGTAAGAATATATGAAAACGTCACAAATGCACTCATTTTTCATCAAGAGCTCAGCGAGCAGCCGTTCACCTGGGCAGCCCTGGGGTAACGGATGCCAACTCCCGGAGGATCGAGTCAGGCTCGATTCTAGGACAGGCTCCGTTGCAGTTGGGGCGTCTCGATGGAGGAATAAGCTTCCTCCAGAGATGGTGCAAACTCCTTCCCTGGAAATCTTCAAGAGGAGACTGGATGGTCATCACAAGGGTCACCTCACCCCAGTTGTCTTTCTTGCCCCAGTGCAGGGGGGCTGGACCTGATGGTCTCGCGAGGTCCCTTCCATCTATCCATGAATTATCCTTTAAAGGGGAAGAAGGCTGTCCCCTGCGGGCTGGCAGAGGTGGGGTGCGCTTGGGTGCTGGGGGCAGGAGGTGGGAGTGAGGGTCACCAGGTTGGGACTGCCCACGGAAGGGTCCTGTTACAAAACAGGCTGAGCACCACTGGTGTAGTCCAACCTGCTGCCTGAGGCAGTCAGCCCTACCCAAACTGTCCTATTCATACCGTTGTGGTTTGTATTAAGAAGCTCCATTAAGAGGATGGAGCGGGGCTGTTTTCAGAGGTGGCCGGTGACAGAACAAGGAGCAATGGGCTCAAGTTGCAGCAAGGGAAGTTTAGGTTAGGTCTGAGGAAACACTTTCTCACTAGGAGAGTAGTAAAATACTGGAACAGGTTACCTAAAGAAGTGGTGGACTTTCCATCCTTGCAGGTTTTTAAGACCCAGCTAGACAAAGCCTTGGCTGGGATGATGTAGTTGTGGATGGTCCTACTTTGGACTAGGTGTGACCTCCTGAGGTCCCTTCCAAGAGTAACTTTCTATGATTCATCTAAACGGTGTAAGACTGCTGTCAGCCTTGAGCAGGGCCCTGAGTTGTAAAGCCTGTGTGCACTGGAAATCCAGCATGTCTTGGTTCCTCCAGCCTTGGGGGCACAGGGTGGGTTCCTGCTGGGAACAGCATGATCACAAGAAAGTAGATATGGGCTTATGTGCCTAGTGACCTGGTGGTTCTCCTCTGCTTCCTTTTGCTATAACCAGACCTATGCCATGTAGTGCCACACACAGCTGAGTTCTGCTGACTTCACTGTCCCCAGCCTGGCTGGAATAGCCGTGGATATTACCTCCTCTGCTTTCCCAATGGCCATAGGCACCAGCATTGCACCAGGAGCAGATGCAATGTTGTGCCAGGTGGATAGCTGCATTGTAATGAGGCAGATCAGTACATGGTTCCTGGTGATGTAACCAGCCAGGCATAGGTTGCATGTAGCAATGGTAAATTGAATTCTGTGAGAGTAGGAGGGTGTATATTAGACAGAAAATATTTTGGCGGGGGATTGGGATGGCTGAGAGTGACAGCTCAGAGGCCAAAACTTCAAGGGCAAAACAGAAGTGCTCACGGAGCAGCCTGTCAGATTCCAACTCAGAGCTGCAGTGTTTGTTGTAAATAGTATTGGGTTTTCCTATGATATTTATTAGGAAGTTCAATCTGTTTGGCAGCCTAAATTGTGTTGCCGTGTCCTTTAAAGTCCCAATAGCATGTACAAATATGGCCTTATAATTCCTAGCTTCCAGTGAGTGCAGGCATTTCACTCCTTGGTTTAGGATATTTGTGTGAAGCATGGAATCGTACATCATTTGCATGGTAGTTTGTGTTTAAAATTTGGAGATAGACACGTGACAGCAACCTTTTGGGTTAAGGTATCTAACTGCACATATAGGGGATTTAACTGCCAGGCTTTTTCTGGATTAGTAAAATTAATTGTGTTTAGCCCTGATTTAGTGAGCGCAAAGTTGTTGAACCTAACTAAAATTCAAACTTTTGCCTTTTGTGAAATGAAGGTAATGCATTAACTAAATGTTAGGTGTTTTTCCAATAGCATATGCTAAGATTTAGCCAGTTGAATCAAACTAGGTATGTTGTCCTTCATGTATATTACAAAAAGGTCAGATTTGGAAGTTTAGTTCTGATTTAACTCCTCTGCTGCTTCATCTGTCATAAGACTGGGTTCCTTGTGGCCACTTTACTGTGTGTTATGTCAAAAAAGGAAATTTTAGGATAGGGTAGGGAGGGGAGTGGGTTTGTATACTTTTCAAATTGATAGTTACATTTTAGCTTCTCCATATTCATAACATGGCTTTCATGGCTTAGTAATTTTCTTGCCAGAAGGAGTTCTCTTTCCATCTGCATTTCATTTTTTTTGTTTTCTTATTTACACGTTTTAAAGTAGTTTTTTGAAATCTCCTATGTCAGTTATTTAAATTGAGGAGAGTTAGATGTGCTCTGATTTTCTTAAGAAGCATGCAATTTTTTGCACTTTTTTGGCTTTCCTGAGGTGATATCATTTAACTTTTTGAAAATAGAGATAGATATATTTCACATGTGAGAGAGGTGGGAGAGGTTTTGGAACTCAGATAATTGGGGCTCTCTTCCTGGCTGTTACCATGACACTTTTTCATGTAGTGTATCTCAGTGTTTAGGAGCTTGGTCTGGAGATGAGGTCCATGGCACTTGGAATTTAGGAACTCAGAACCAGAGGCTGCTTGTATAAATGTTTTCCTTAACTTTGGGTCTGGTTCCTCATCCAAAAAACAGTGTTAATAGGACTTGTCCATCTTTGTAAAACCCTTTGCCATACTTTTTATTGGAAAGTATCAATGCTTCATTTTAGTGTACTTAAGAAATAAACTGCCTTGGATTTAGTACTTTTGCTTCAAACAGGTGTGATTATCCTCAGTTTAAACTACTATGTTCTTCAGTTTCATAGATTCATAGATTGTAAGGCCAGAAGTGACCTTGGAAGATCATCGGGTCCAGCCCCCTGCACCAAGCAGGAAAGATAACTGGGGGGGACAGGTGACCCCAGCAAGGTGACTGTCTAGTCTCCTCTTGCAGATTTCCAGGGTAGGTGATTGCACCACCTGTGGAGGGAACT
>JAGPOW010002173.1:600653-620987 GCA_030014935.1 Caiman crocodilus | reverse complement strand
CAGGAGTTTGTGGCATCCTGGTTTTCCCCTCAGGTACCCTGGGGAACAGTTGCTCACTGAGCCCTTGACGTGCTCCCCTTGTGTAGTGGTAAGCTGCTACCAGGTCCTTTCTCAGCCGCCTTTTCCCCAGGCTGAAGAGTCCCAGGTCCCACAGCCTTTCCTTGTATGGCTTGCTGTGCAAGTCTCTTACCATGCAGGTAGCTCTTCTCTGGACTCTCTCAAGCTTTACCACACCCTTGTTGAAGTTTGGTGTCCAGAACTGGACTCACTACTCCAGCTGCTGTCTCACCAGTGCTGAGTAGAGTGGACGAACCCCCTCCTTGGTTTTGTTGAAGATGCATCAATTGAGGCATGCCAGAGTATTATTTGCCCTACTGGCTACAGCATCGCACTGCTGGCTTATGTTCACACTGTGGTCTATTATTACCCCCAGGTCCCTTTCATTTGTGGTGCTAGTCAGTTTGGTGCTGCCAAGTCTGTAGGTGTGCTGGGGGTGTTTGTCCTGAGGTGGAGCGCTTTACATTTTTTGATGTTGAACTCCATCAGATTCTGATCCACCCAACTTGCCAGCCTGTCTAGGTCCACCTGTATCTGTAGCCTGCCTGTTCTAATACTGTTTGTTTATCATATTAGGAAGGAAGACTGCAAGAAGTAATTGAAAACCTACTGTCCTTGGAAAAACAGACACGAACAGTAAGTGAAAAACACTTTGCAACAGAGAGATTTGTTCATGGTTTTCAGTCTGTACTGTGTTTTCCCCTGTACCTTTGCTAGGTGTTGGGGAGGAAAGAACTGAGATGTCTGGCGCTGTTGTGTTCTCTCTTTCTCTTGCAAGTGGTAGGAGAGTAAAATGATAATGGGTTTACTGTGTCTTTGTGAAGACACAAATAGTGGTATTATAACTGAGGTTTTGTGTTTGATTAATGGTCCTCTTTGTTACAGGCGTCTGACATGGTTTCCACGTCTCGTATCTTAGTTGCTATAGTGAAAATGTGTTATGAAGCTAAAGACTGGGATGCTCTTAATGAAAATATTATTCTTCTGTCAAAGAGAAGAAGTCAATTAAAACAGGTAAATTCAAACTTTTTGTACAAGCAAACAAATGAAAACGCAGCTGTTGGGAAAGAACAGAGTTATGGTATGTTTATTATTCTCCCTTCTGTACATTGACTGTCTTGTCTGTCCCCATATAATTCTGAATAGACTAACACTTAACTTTTACAGACATTTGTTATTTCTGTTGCTGTCTGGCATCTCTCTTCAGCATCTTTCATTTTAAACGCAGTGTTTAAGTACAGTATTCACTGTTTTGTATTCTCATTCTTTGCTAAGTCTTTCATAGTCCTGCTTGATTCTTGAGTATGTGCTAATTTTCTTCAGTGCATCCTCATATACCTAGATTTAGAATTCTAATAACTAGCACTCATGCTTATTTGGGTATCTTCAACCTTATTGTCTGTATCTAGGTTTGTTTGTTTTTTAAATCATCCGGACAATATTCTCCACAGGTCTCCTGAAATACCAGAAATCTGTGCATGATAAAGTACATTCTTGGTTTCTTGTTCCTTTGTGCTCATCTTGCATAAGTGCATTTTTATTTGGTTCAAATTTCTGCATCCTCTTGGTGATATACAGAGTAATCAAGTCTGTCCTTTTCAGTTTCCCTCTGATTCCTTTCTTTACTTCCTAATCTGTTTATTATTGTCAGGACCAGATTTATCACAATCATGTCACTGGATCATGAAATGGAGAGCCCTGCTCTGATCTGCCCCCTACAGAAATGATTTGCTAATGTCAAGATGTATTGATGAGAAGGCAGGCAATGGGTACCCCAGGTTCTTTAATTTGGTGTTGAGGAGAACCAGCTCTTATTTCCAGTATATTTTCTACTGTGTCTGGCCTGAAGCGTGTGAGTCATTAAATTGCTGACTATCAAGAATGTGTGAAATCCTGATTGTTAAGATTATTACCTTCTTTCATGAGACTTGGATAAGCCAAAATAGTAGGCAGTGTGTTGGTCAAGAATGACTTGGCCTTTATGAAGCAGGTTTGCTAGTAACCTCTGCTCACATGCTTAAATGGAACGAATGACTAATTTGAAGTAACAATTAAACATGGATAATTGTTAGATTTTGCCTTGGAATGTTAGTGGTATGTATATATGTTACACACTTGCTTTTATATTTAAAATCAGAAAAAAGTGTTTAGCTTGTATGACCTATCCACCTAGATAAGCAGCAATATGCTCTTTTACAGTGGACGTTGCTACTTGACTCTAGCTGGTAATCAGCTTTTGTCTTCTGAATCATGAAAGCTGATCATCTCAGTTTTGTCCTAGTAGTTGTAAATGTCAATACAAAACTGAGTCTTGATGGAGGAAATATAATTTACCTGTATGTGTTTTCCTTTTAAAACCTGCATTGAGAAGAAAAATAAAGGAGTTAAGATATTTAATGTATAGTACAACACAAATATCAGCATTATAGTAAGCCAGGAATTTGATCGTATTTCTCATGACCTGACTTTTTCCATAAGGCACTTGCTAAAACTGATGCTTGACCATATGTCTACAATGCAGAATGCGGTAAAGCTTAGAGATCCCCACGCTTACCTAGGTATTGGAAGTCTTTTATCTGTGGCAGCTGGAACCCATATGTAATTTACCCCTTTCTTAGCAGGGTTAATTGGCCTAGAGGGGAGTTCCATGCTACTATGGCTAAACGGCTTTGTTATCAAAGTAGTTTGGATATCTGTTATATTGTATGTATATCCTAAGTTTGGCATGTAAAGTGTGAGATTTAAACAGAATTGTAAGTTTGTTATGATCAAACAGATTGATTCTTCACATGAGAATGCAGTTTTATTTGTCAACCTTTGGAACCAGCTGTCAGAACTGTCTGATACATTTTGGATGAAAAGGGTATAGACATTAAGTATAGACTATCAGGTTTATTACACTTTCTTTATAGGATGCACGTTTAATATGACTACTTAATTAGAAGTCTGGCAGATTTAATGGTGTAAAAACTTCAGGAAAATAAGATGGATTATTTGCTTTTCCAATATTAGAAATTATTGGTACTTTTGTGTAAGTTGAGTACTGTACAGTTGTCTTTCTCCAAAGAATGTGGCAAGTTGCCTAGCACGTATCAGTCATTGCTTATATTTTTATTGTAAGAATTACTGCCAAATGACATGTGACTAGGGGAGGAGGAGGATTAGAGAGAAGGGGGAAACTGTGCTGTTGGATGACAGGTCTCTTTGGCTTGCTTTTCTTTAAAAAAAAAAAATCTGGTTTACAGAGAGGGGTATTTTTTAAAAGTATTGGTAAAATATTCTCAGACTTGTTGCCAAAACACATTCTAAAACATATTCTTCATCTTGAACACAGTAGCTTAAGGCCAGTAAGGCATCTGAAAAAGCTGCTTTAAATCCAGCATATGTGAAAAGAACATCAGTAAAAAGAACAAAATATTTTTTTTCTTTCTGGAAAACAAGTTGTACTCTAAATAATTTCCTTTAACCCACAGAGACTCTTTAACAAACAGCTAGGCTCTTTCCAGTCAACACTGTAGACACTTTGATTTGGCAAAAGAAGGGTTGTTTGCAAGAGAGTTCTTGAGCACAAATTGGGAGATGAGCAATAAAGCAGCAGAGCATTTGACTTCTTGACTCAGATTCTCATCTCATTTTATATAATGCTGTGTAAGGTACATCTGCTCTCTCAAGCTTAGGCTTTGTGGAAGTGATGATAAATCCCTATCCACTGATCTTGGGTTTGAGTCTGTTCAGTTTGATATTATCATAATGTTTTATACATATGCCCATAGCTTATATTTCTTAACACACTTTCAGAAATGTAAAAATGTAGTAATATCTTGCTTTCTGTTTTTCATACCAGGCAGTTGCTAAAATGGTCCAACAGTGCTGTACTTACGTTGAAGAGATTACAGACCTACCAATCAAACTGCGATTAATTGACACACTGCGTATGGTTACAGAAGGAAAGGTAAGGATTTTTCTTTCAAGACTGAATTTTTTTAGAAATGTAATTGTACAATAAAATATTTGGTTTCTTTAAAGTGCACCTTGCTAGCAATATTGTTAGAATAAGGGATAAGATGTTATATATTTAAATAACTATAGTAAGTTTAACACTAAAGTTTAATTGTTCAAAGTCTTTCTTTGGGAATTAAAGTATAATAAATATAGTGACAGAAACAGTTCTTTTGACCTTGAGCTTTACAAAAATGTAAATGCTAACCTAAATTTGATTCATCGGTGTCTCTGATTTATTTTGTCATTGATTTATTATAAACAATAAAGTTTACATGTATGTTAATAAAGCATTTTGAACATGTTTTACATTGTTTATATGAAAGCATTTAATACTTTACTTTTTAGTCAAGTTACATACAGTTTTACGTTTGCATAATAGAAAATGTTATGGAACATTGAATTGATTATAACGCAGGTTGTCCTTAGGGATATCCACTTGCTATTAAACTAAGCTTATATTTATTAATTTACATGGAGTTCCTGATTATTTGCATCATTAACAAAAAAGTTTATTCTTTCATATTGTTCCTACTGTCTTATTCTTTGGTTCTGTCCTTCCATATCAAGGTTGAGACCCAGTAACGGGGGATCTCTTGCAGTGCTCCTCCTCCATTCATTATATGTCACCTGATTAGATACCCTCTATCTCCTGGGCCAGGGCACCCTCATGAACAGTAAATTTCTCAATGGAACATGACAAGGTCTCTTGAAAAGCTGCTGTATTTTTAATTTGAATTTCATTTCCCAGCATTGATTCTTATGTACCACAACAGCAGTCTTTGTTGAAAGGATTACTGAAGCAAATGTAAAAAGAATGTTTTATTCACTAAGTGCATCCCTGTATGCTGCTTTTATTTAAGGCACAGTGGATTGGTTTAGGAGCTAACCTAGTGGAACTAGTCTTGTGTAAAAATAGGGAGATCCTGGAATCCTAGCAGGATCAGTCTTAGTTGTCACACACTCTTCTTTAGTACCAGGGATGTGAATGGTTAAACATTTAAATATTTAACTGTTCATATATTGATAGTCAGTAATACCTTACTGGTTATTGTTTAGCATAGGGCAGGGAGCAGTCTGGCAGGAAAGTGGGGAAAGGAACTGGTGCTGTGCCCCTGAAGGCAGCAGGGCAGGTAGGAAGAGAGGGGGCACCAGTAGCTACTATGGCTGGGAAGTGGTGGGGAGCTGTGAGGGGACCTATCCTTGCGGCAGTGCAGTCCTGGCCCCTTTCCCACTGTCTGTCCTGAGGGACGTGTACCCACTGCTGGCAGCAAGCTGGACTGGGGTTCTGTGGACCCTGATATAGCTGTTTGAAGCCTCCTGGCCAACTGCTGCAGCCGACCCAAGCTCCAGGTAGGGCCTGGCTTCCTGCCATGAAGCCTGGGTGACTGGCAGCAGGGGAGCTACAAGCAGCTGCATCCAGGTCCACAGAGCCCCAGCCTGGCTCATTGGCAGCTGCAGGTACACACACACATCCCTGACTTCACAGGGACTATGGTGGGGCTCACCACTGCTGTCTGAAGCTGACCCTGGCCCTGGCCTTCAGGTAGCCATGCACTGTTGGCAGCAGCAAGCGAGGGGTTTTCCCAGCCCGCTGCTGCCACTTGGAGAACAAGTAAGTACAGGTAGGGGCCAGTTTCCAGTAGATGCACATTATTGGTTAATCGTTTAATCGTTAACATTAGGGGAGTATAAACAGGTAGTTAAGGAGTTTAAATTGTAGAGTTTTCATTAATTCCAGATATATGTGGAAATTGAGCGTGCTCGTCTAACGAAGACTCTTGCGACAATAAAAGAGCAGAATGGTGACGTGAAAGAGGCTGCTTCAATTTTGCAAGAACTACAGGTAATGCATCATCTAATGCATTAAGCGCTTTACCACAAAAATCCACTTTCTCGACTTTTGAAATTTAACATTGTTGTGAAATTATTAGCATGATAAAGCCATACTGCAGTTTTCCCAGAAATCAAATGAATGCTTGTCTGTGAAAGTAAAATTCAATTTAGAATATTCTAACTTTGCTAACTTGGGTCACGATTAATATCACTTTTTGACAGGGGGTTTCAATGTGTTGTGTAGTGCATAAGGTTTAGTAAAAACTTTTACCTTTTGTCAGACCATTGGTTGTAATTAAGAAGTCTTATCTTAGTTCCTATGTGTTCTGTGTTGGCTTTTTTATGTGAGCTTAGTGTAGGCAAGGCTCGTATGGATTTTAAACAAAGGTCCCACTCAAGATGTCTTCTGCTAGATCCACTTCAGGGTGGTTTGTTAGGTGAGTGGAAGGAATCTTAAGCATCATGGATGTGTTTACCTTCAGTCTGGAAAGAAGGCTCAGGAAGGATAAGATAGAGGTCTAGAAAATCCTGAAGGGTATAGATGAAGTAAATAAGGAACTGCTACACTCCATGTCCCAGAGTATGAGAACTAGAGGCACCCACTGAAACTAACACAGGTGAAAGTACTTTTTCACTTAGCCCATTATTAGTACACAGAACTTCTTGCTGCAAGAGGTTGTAGAGGCAGGTAGTGCAACCAGGTTGAAAAAAAGGCTTAGACAAATTAATGGAAGACAGGTTCATGAATAGAACAGTTAGGAATACATTCTGTGACATCTCTAAACCATTGATGGTGGGTGCCAGAAGGGGCACAACTTGGGATGGATCTCACTCTAGATATGCCCCGTTCATATATTCTCCCTCTATATATCTACTACTGCCACTGTTGGGAGATGATACTAGATCAGGGGTGGGGAAGATATGACCCACAGGCTGGATCCAGCCTGTGGAGGGACTTTATCCAGCCTCTGGCAGGTCCGTCAGACCTACTTGGTCCAGGCACTGTCTGGCATCTGGCATGGTGCATCCTGCTGCCCCCGGGAGCGCAGTGGGGCTGGCGTGGCTTTGTAACTGGACTCCATTTCTAGGCAGCCTAGGCGGTGGCAGTGCCTTCCAGCTGCCACTGCCAGTGACCCGAGCTCCATAGAGACTGGCCTGGCCTGGCCCACACTTGCTTTGGACCTGCCTCAATCAGAGTGGACTGAGACCCACGTGTATACCTCTGGCCCTGGGCTGCTCTGTGCCTGCTTGCAATGAGTGGTGGTTGAGATGGCGACTGACTCATGGGCAGACTCCAGGAGGCCATAGCATGAAGGGCCCGGTAGCGGTGAGGGGGAGGTGGCCACTTTTCCCTGTGCCCAGCAGCAGCTTCTGCCAGGCCACTGCCACTGCTTATCTTGGATGGGCTGGTCTTGTGCAGGCACAGGGAAGGCTGGGACCAGAGTCAGGTTTGTGTGCATAGATCCTGGCTGGTCCAGAGCTAGTCTGCTCCAGCTGAGACAAGTTCAGATCGGGCATGGGGTGACCCAGGGCTGGGGCTCTGTGATCAGCTGCTGCCGGGTCTGGTGGGGGGTAGCAGTGGCAGGGAGGAGCCACAGGGCATGTGGGCTCCAGGTTTGGTAACCAAAGGGGCAGGGGAGGAGTTCTAACTGGCTAACAACAGCTCCCCAAAACTGCCTATGTGGCCCGCAGCCCCAAATAATTGCCCACCCCTGTACTAAATGGACCACTTATTCTTTAGGCCAGGGGTTGGCAACATTTTTGGGCAATGCCAAAAACACCCACAACCTCACCTTGTAAAATATTCGTGTGCCAGGGGCAGACAGTAGGGGAGCCATGAGTGGCCCAGTTCTTGTTATGGCAGTGCGGCCCTGACCCCCTTCCCTGCCGTCCAACCCAAGGCATGAGTGCCAAGCAAGATGCCTTCAAGTGCCATACTCTTGACACCTGTGCCGTGGGTTGCCTATACCTGCTTTAGGCACATAAGCAAGTCAAATTTGGAAGGATTTAACCTCGCATATATACCTACTGGATAATATGGTCCCATAATATAGTAAAGTTATACAGTCAGACGGTATTGATTTAGCTTGTCTTGCAGTGTATATACAGTCATTTTAAAGTTGCTTTGTTTAAATATATTTATAGTAATACGTTTGATTTGGAGCCAGAAACTTTAAAATAACCATATGAAAGAAAGCATAGTGAAAATCTTTGATAGATCATACAAATATCCCTACAGTTAAATACTTTAGTTTTCATTTTAGGTGGAAACTTATGGCTCTATGGAAAAAAAGGAACGGGTGGAATTTATCCTGGAGCAGATGAGACTCTGTTTGGCTGTAAAAGACTACATTCGAACCCAAATTATCAGCAAAAAAATTAACACCAAATTTTTCCAAGAAGAAAACACAGAGGTAAAATGGATGTTTTTTGGTTTATTTTTTCCCCCTTCCCTACTTTAGTCTGTGGTGTGCTTTCTGTTCAGGCTTAAGCATGCTTTTATATGTCAGTTATTGAATTCTAATTAGGTACAGTACATGAGATAGTGGATCTATATTAACTTGACACTGTTTGTAATTGTTCCAGAAATTAAAGTTGAAATACTACAACTTAATGATTCAGCTGGATCAACACGAAGGTTCCTACCTCTCCATTTGTAAGCACTACAGAGCCATTTATGATACACCTTGTATCCAGGCTGAAAGCGAGAAGTGGCAGCAGGTAAAAACAATATAAATAAATTTGCTATAATTTCATGTGTCAGAAATCCTATTTAATTGCAGAATCCTGTTAAACTTGAGCTTATATCATACCAGGGGTGGGCAAAATGCAGCCTGCCAGGCCATTCCACCTGGCCTGTGGGTCTCCTAAAAAATTTAGAAAACTAATATTAATCTGCCCCTGGCTGCCTGTCATGTGGCCCTCGATGGCTTGCCAAAACTCAGTAAGTGGCCCTCCGCTCAAAATAATTGCCCACCCGTGTATTATACAGTCCATCCTGCTGTTGTTGCTTGGAGCGTATCAGAGTACTTCTAATCAAAACATTAACAAATTGGGTACATAAGAAGGAATATATAATAAAGCTAAGCTACTAATTAATATAAATTAAAAACCACTATTTGCATGAGGAGAATAATAATGTATGTTTGATTTTTTTTTTAATTGAATGCGACTTGATTTTTCTTCATTATATAAGGAGATGTCCAGAAACAATTTGAACAATTACGTTTCGAACCATAATTTTTTGGAATTAGCTCTGAAGTTGTGAACACAATGTAAATCCTTCATAGCTCAGGATTGTTTTCCTGTCAAAATGATAGCATTACAAATTTCAATTAACCTGAATATATTTTTTAGCTCAATCAAAATGTAAATGTTTTAATTTTACCCTAGTTCCTTTAGAAACGTGGCTTGAGCCTTATAGAATGTGTATCAGATTAGATGTACAGAAGATTAGCTGTGCCTACCTTGCAAGCTGTGTTTACTTTTGAATTATTTTTCTGTTATTAAAAAAACAACCTAACGGTTCTTTCCCTTTGAATAGGCACTGAAGAGTGTTGTTCTGTATGTTATTCTTTCACCTTATGACAATGAACAGTCTGATTTGGTGCACAGAATTAGTAGTGACAAAAAACTAGAAGAAATCTCTAAGTATAAGTAAGTATATCTTTTGCATACTTCATTCTTGCAAGAAAGTTATTCTTACAGTAACCCTGACGGTAAAGTGGATTCAGGTGCCATGAGTTTATTATAAACATCTTGTAAAGTTAAAATAGTTTGGGGGGGAAAAACTATAAAGTTGTTTCTGAAAGTGGTTCAGTTCATAATATGAATGTTGCATTATGACACCAATGCATATATTTGTGCCATATTGGAAAGTTCCATGTTATGCACATAATATAATCTGTACTGCCTCTATTTTGTAATAGCCAAGTAATACTGTGAGCCTATCATTCAAAGGACGGCCTCTATTAGCCTACACATAAGCAGTGTCACAAATGGCAGTTTCAGTTTGCAGGTTCTTTTTGCATGAGTGTATGTAATAGACATCAGGTCTGGATTAGATTCAATCATTACATTTTATTTTTTGTACTTTAAAGTGTACACACAGTTTTTGCAGAGCTGCAGAGAAATATGAGAGATCGTACTGATGAGGTTTCCTTCTAAATTCAGCTCAGTCTCTCTCTCTTGCTAACCCATATCCTGTCGCCTGTGTACTTAGAATCGTGTAGGTTTAATAGATGTGAAATGGGACCATTCCGATTCAGTGGAATATATTTGCACAGATATGGAATTGACAAACTACGTGGCCAGTAGAAATTTGTATTTGTAAACAGTGCAAAGTGCAGTGCAAACAGTTAATCAGCAAAGGAGAAAAATGTATTACAGGAAAACACTTAAAACATGATAGGTACATAGGACTGAAGTGGATGTCCAGTGTAAGTGTCTAGTGTCTTGGGTATTTTGCCCACACTCCTCTTAGTAGAAAAGTGAGGGTCCATATGAGACATATAATAATTAGTCATTTTTATCTAATTTCTATCCTAATGGATACAAAGTACCCAGAAATACAATGCCAGCATTGTCCCCTGGCTTAAATGATTGTTTTCTCTTCCTCATGGTTGTTTCTCCCTCATGTCCCTCTCCTTACTACTGGAGCTTGGCTGATTAATGGGGATAACACTGATCTTTTTGCTAGTGTATTTGTATTCCGGCAGGATTTTAAGTGTAAAATACTGAGCTGTTTGCTATAAGACAGTAAAGTGGCTTTGCTAAACTGTTTACAGGGATCTTTTGAAATTATTTACCACTATGGAATTGATGCGCTGGACCTCCATAGTTGATGAATATGGAAAGGAGTTGAGAGAAGGATCTCTTGACAGTCCTGCTACCGATGTGTTTGGTTATACAGAGGAAGGTGAAAAGAGATGGAAAGACTTAAAGAACAGAGTTGTGGAGCA
Organism: Caiman crocodilus; assembly: GCA_030014935.1. Taxonomy (NCBI): domain Eukaryota; kingdom Metazoa; phylum Chordata; order Crocodylia; family Alligatoridae; genus Caiman; species Caiman crocodilus. Next base: position 610,134 of record JAGPOW010002173.1, on the reverse strand, counting down.
TGTAAGTACAACTGACTGTTTAAGCATTCTCCATATAGACAGGTTTGGAGTTACAAAAGATGTGTTTCTCCTTATTACGTAAGAGGGAAAGAAATTAGGGTACAGAAATGTGAAATGCATACCAATAATGGGAGCGAAACAACAGAACTGTGGAAAACGAATGCAGTGCTTAAATTTTCAGCTTACACAGGTTGTTAGCTGTACTCTGAAATGTTGGTTAGGACAGAAATTTAAGAAGGATGTTGTATTGTATTAAATCAGTAATTAGTGGCTAACTTTTTTTTAAGGTAGTCTGGGAAATGGAGGCAGTGTTTTAGCTTAGCAAAAGAATATTTTGTGTTCAGAAGAAAGTCCTCTTACTGTTTGTTTGTGTACCTTACAGTGGATAAACCATTACAGCAATACAATTCTAGTTTGTTTTTAAAAGTGTCTTCTGTAGTTTTGCAGCTTGATTCAATTAAACTTTCACACACAACCTTCATAACCCTGAACACTTTTATTCCAGAATATTAGAATAATGGCAAAATATTATACCAGAATTACAATGAAGAGAATGGCACAGCTCCTGGACCTATCTGTTGATGTAAGTGTCATCTAGGATATCTTATTTTGTTATAAAGAAATGTAGGCTAGGTAAAGAAATTGATATTTAACTCCAAAATAGTGTTCTGAGTTTATTTGCATTTTACAGGCATTTTTAACACTATATGCTAAGTCTCATGTCAGAGAATGATTGAAAGAGCCATACCTACAATGCAGAAAGAGAAGTTAGTATTTTAGAAATACAACACTTGTGATAAAGAATCTGAAGGCATGCACACTTACATGTTTTCTATGTATTATTCTTACAATCCTCCATGTAGTAGTAATGTTCTCACAGTCTCTTGGACATTGCCCCAGTGTAACCAAAGGTTTCTAGTTACTAACACCAGAAACGAAGTGTAAAAAAAGAATATTAATTATACTTAAGTTTACCAAAATCTCTAAGGGGTAAATTAGGATATTTTTAAAATTGGGATATTTTAAATTTTGCCTCTGATAGTGAAAATACGGACTATACATTGCATATATGCCTATCCAGGGATTAGAATAGAATTTTATAATTCACGCACTGTTCAAAATGATAGGAAGTAACCAGGAAGTAACGAAAAAACAGATGCTAAAATTCCTTCAGATTCAAGGCTGCAATTAGATTCTGTATCCTCTGTGCTATAATCTATTGTAAAAGGCTGTAAACAAACGTGATTACATCCGACTTGTTACCTTTCACTTTCCTGTTTGAATTTTCCAAATGGATTTACATTTCAGAGTATGTGGCATTAAGAGGGGAAAAATCATACACACACTTGTCAGATATTTAGGGAAATACTGTTAACTTGCCTCTCTATATAACAGCACCATTTTAAATGAGCAGTTCTTGGCATGGTCATGATGTTTTGTACAGTCCATTTTATATTTAATATTTGTGCCCAGATTAGCAGTAGAAAGTATATTTTAGAAGTTATTTAGCCAAATGCTCCAAATGCACAGGAGGCTTTCTGGTCTTATAGTCTGAAAGTTTACAGTTCATGCAACTCAAAATGGGACTAGTTGTCGTTGTTTTTATTGTAGTTGATATCAGGAATTTATTGACCTTTTTGTTTAATAGTTGCAACATAATCTCAGTTGTTACAACGTAATACAACATAGTAGTTACACCGTCATATTTTAATATTATGCATAATATTAAAGTATTATGTCCATTGTAAGTACAGTACTATAGCAGAGTGTACTAATGTAAAGGTTATACTAGGTAGTAGTTTGGAAATTTGGGAAGAACATCTGATGTCTTTTGTTACAAATGTTGTAATCCTGATTTAGTGCTGTTTGTCTCCTTTGCAGGAATCGGAGGAGTTCCTGTCCAATCTAGTAGTAAATAAGACTATCTTTGCTAAAGTAGACAGGCTGGCAGGAATTATCAATTTCCAGAGGCCAAAGGACCCAAATAACTTACTCAATGACTGGTCTCATAAGCTCAACTCATTGATGGCCCTAGTTAACAAAACCACACATCTCATTGCCAAAGAGGAGATGATACACAACCTTCAGTAAGGTGCCTCAGTAATGTCAATGCTTTTAAAGGCGGCATTCAAACTTGATAAGAGACTATTATTTCAGTGTGTATATGTTTTATTTCCGCCCTCCTTCCCATTCCTCCCTCTCCCCCTGCCTGCTTCTGCCCTGGGTCTAAGATTTAGAACGTAAATAACTCATAAAACCTTGTTGACAATTAAGTACTCTGAATATTCACTTAATTGTTTAAACATTTTTACTACAATTGGTGAAAGAATATAATAAAACTGTATTGCCTGTGTAATCAAAAATAGTCTTGTGATTTATCCCAGTATTTTTTGGAAATGTTTAGATATTTGCCATCATCCACATAACAGATATTTCTGCTCTTATTTCTTTACATGGTCGTTTGTTTTTGCAGCTTTGAGTGGTGATTATATTGTTTCATTTTGCAAAGCCCAGGTTTCTTAGCCATAACTCTATAAATGTCCTTGTTTTTTATGGGTATAGGTCAGATTCTATTTTACCTATGGTGTGACTTTTAATTTATAGAAGAGAATACCAGTACTTAATTATCTATCTTTGTGGCTCCAAATTCTATTTTCAGTTCTTTTTTGTCTTACATTTTAAACAAGACAACACTCTTGTTAGCTTGAACTGCTGTTAAAATGAAAATAAAAAATCTTCAAGATTAGGAGAAATGCTGCAGGACCGTATATAGAATCAAAGATACTGAAGTGTGTCTATTTCTGGAAGTCTACAGTGACTCAAAAAATGGCACACTTAGATTGTCATACTTAAAAAATTATATATTTATCCCTTGTGAGGTATGTAGTTCTCAAATAAAATAGGGCAACATTTGAACATCTAGTTTTAATATTAGTACAAAATTATTTTCAGTATTGTTTTGGTCTCATTAATAATTGCACAAGGAGTGTAAAAGGGGAACAATCAGGCTAAAAATCCTTTTTTTTTCAATTGAATGTTACAGTATCTAGATACTAAAATAAAAAGTGGCTAAGGTCTGAATTTCCTTTTTAACATTTATGCTGTTAATACTTTCATTTGGCTTAGTGAAAATAGAATAATTTCACTTTGTGTTGGCTCATCTGAACCCAACAATTTGAGGTAGGGATATTGCATAAGAGTATTTGAATTCAGTCAAACAGGTGTTTTTATTCTGAGCATTTTTAAAGCTTGTAAGTATTGCTGTTTTTTATAGACGGTTCCTTATAAATCATAATTGGGGCCTAAACTGCCCGACTAATCCCTGTAATATGTTACCAAGCAGGTCTTAAAAAATCCAGATGCTTGGGTATCACTACTTGTGAGAGACCTATTTTTGCATGTGAAATTCAGTTCATTTTGGATTTATTCATTTTTATTACTAACCAGCAAAATCTTTTTAATGTATTTGTAGTATTGTCCTTCTGTCTTTCTGCTAGTGATAAAACATCACTCTGAATACTGTACATCAGACAGGAAGGCCTGATCAACATCAGTTGATGCAGCAATTATTTTATATTTTGTGAAGAAAAGGCTACAGGACAGTATTGTAGAGGAAGTGTGGTATGCTGAAAATCAAATGTGGTTGAGCAGATTTTGAGGTGGTTCTTAATTCCAAACACTAGACAGATTGATCAGTTGTATAAAAACTGCTTTTTACAGATTTCTTACAAAGTTGTTTCAAGAAAATATCTGCTTCCTTTTCTAAATTGATCCCAGGACTCTTAGGGTTCCTGTTACGCCTGTGCAAAGCTTCTGGTGCTGATTCAGTTTGGAGGAGATTCAGCCTGATTCAGTGGCCAAAACTGAATCAGGAGAAAAAGTTCAGAATTTTTTCAAAGCTCTCCCAATTCAGAAAAGATTCACAGAGCTTTGGAAATTCAGGCAGTCCCTGTTTGCTGCTGCAGGGAGCTGGACACAGACTCCATGCCAATAAGTAGGGGGGTAGGTGGAAAAGGGGGCTGGAGGAAGGGGGAGGGGAACTTGGAGGAACCTCCACCAGGCCCCATCCTCCCTGCCCGTTGTCCTAGCCCCATCAATGAGTGCCCTGCCTGCGGGGCTCTTTTTTCTCTTTGATAAAAAAGAGTCCCGCACTCACCAGCTGCTGCAGTGGCTGTCAGGGCTTCTGGGGGCTCCTGGCCCCCATGCAGCATGGGACATTGTGGGGCAGCAGGGATAGTCCCCCTGCCTGGCAGGAGCTGGTAAGTGCGGGGCTTTTATTTTTTTTTTTAAAGAATCAGGAGCTGGGGCCAGGCAGGGTGTTGGGAGAGTGGGCAGAGGATAGGGGCTCATGGCAGAGCCCCTTACGCAGCAGGGGGGAGTGGGGATGGCGGCAGCCGGTGAATGCCATGCTTTTTTTTAAGAGCCAGGAAGCTGGGGCCGGGTGGGGCAGCCATTGATGAGAACGGGGCCTGTTGAATTCGGCAGTAGCCAAAACTCTGAATCAGATTTGGCTGAATCAATTTGAGATGGTTTCAAATCACCAAATCGAATCACTGTCCCCTGAATTGGCTAAATCTGAATCCAAAGCAAATACTAGCTGTTTCATACAGGCTTAGTGCTTACACATGAACACAGAGGCTCCTCTGACACGCTGTAATTACAGTATGCTAGAGCAGGCTCGATTAATCGAGTCTGCGGGAGTATGGTAATTACTGTGCTCCAACCAGCCTCTGCATCTCCTGTATTGGCATCCCCATGCTTCAAAATGGCAATGGCAGCGCTTGAACTAAAGTTCATTGAGTAAGATGCTTATACACAAGATGCTGTGGTGCTTTAGGGTGGACCTCTCCTTTACCCCCAGAGCACATGTAAAAATGCCTGTAATTCCAGTGCAAGTCTAGTACTCAGAGGTTGATTGAGGGAGCATTAAGTTTTGCACACATCTTCTCTGTTATCAGAAATGAGTTCTCTTTGTTGCATTAACACTTATGCCAAAAATTCACAAATTGTTGATTTGAGCTTAGCAAGTGGACCATGACAACAAAACGCATTCAATTTTGGCATTTTTAAAGAAAGATGATATGAGCTGTTCCCTATGCATTATATGCTTGCACTTACCTGTACGATAACCTAACTTATCATGCATCTGGAAAGACAAATGGATGATACTTCATTTGAATTTAATTGCCATAACTCTGTCATTAGCTACAGTCATGAACTATTAATATATCTTATCTCCAGCCCAGCTCTGCAGCATTATTAAGTGTAAAAAGCTTCATTCATTCTTGCTTAGTTCAACTTACAGTTCTGCAATGTATATAATAAGACGCTATTTCTGTTTCTCAACATCAAGACAATTTAGTATACTTATTTGCTAATTTTTTTTCCAAATGTATAGATGTATACAGATCAGGAAAATTTTAATCCTTTGATAGTTAATGTAAAATTCATTTTGTCCCAGCTTTCAGCTGGTGATTTTCATCAGTGACATGTAAAGAGCAAGAAGAGGTAGTAATCCATTGAACCTTCAATTAAAAGGCTTAATGCTGATGTATTATCTATAGAAAACAAATGCAGCCCTTTTCCTCCACCATATATGTTCACATATTCGCTGGATCTTGTAACAAAAAACTACCTGTTGAGAACTAACATGCATTTCTGGGGCTGTCCTTAACTGATTAATTTGTCCATGAGTTATTAATGCAGAGTAGAATTTCTATATAAAAAACTTTTTTAAAAGCAGATTGAGCTTGAATCAAGTTTACATCTCCAGCCCATAATAAGATATATCAGTTCAATAGATACTTTAGGTAGCCTTTTGAGTGGGGAATGGTTTTGTGAGGACAAGAGAAGAGAAACCAAAATGGTTAAAAGCCATTAATTTAATTGATTTTACATTTGGAATGAAAACCCTAGGTCCTTCCTGAAAGACACTGGGGACCACCACTATAGGAGAAGGGGAAGCGTGGTGTGGTTAATCAGGCTCTTCAAAGGCACTAAAGCAGTGGCAGTAAGGCAGGTGATGACAGCAAGATATCTGAAATTAAAGACTGACTCACTGAGATGGGAGAAAAAAATCATAAGATGTCTAGAAGTGAAGGATTTAATTGCAGCTGGCCAAAGGTATATCTTAATATTCCCAAGGTATTTGAGGCAAGGAATGTCTTTTTGTGCTCTGTTTGTACAGTCTCTTGCAATGAGGTCCTAATCCATGACTGGGGCTGCAATATAAATAGAAATAGGTAGTGCCATTTCTTTTAATCAGATCTTTAAATCATCCACTACTGAAAACTTTAGCTTTTGAACTTTAGGGATAAACCTCCAGACTGTTCCCCTACTATGACTTCTATTTGGGGTAGTAGAAAACACAGCTGTCTTCATTAGAAGTAGGAAGTGCAGTTCAAAATAAGATGACTCTATACCTGTCCAGGCTTTTGATACCATCCAGGAAAGCATTCCTTTCTCATCTTGTAGAGGCAGGTGTTTGTAATGAATGCTGGAAAGGAACTAATATGTTTGGGTGTTTGTTTATTTTAAAGACTGTGTGTATATTATGGGGAAAAATTAGAACATGAATATAAATATGGAAGTTGGGCATTGCAGTTGCAATCAAGGATGCATCTCAAGCTCCCAGGTTGGCACCTTTAAGTGAACAATTACCACATCAGTAATTACAGTGAATTGATAAACACTGGAAAAAGTGGTATGCAATTTCCAGCCACAATTTAAAACATGGCTTGATCACTAATTTATAGGCCTAAATCAGTTGATTGGGAGTAGGAACAATAGGTTGTAACACTGTTAGGAAGCAATAAATACCTAGCCTAAAAGGCTAAAGTAATTCTCTTTCATCCATTCCCTTTCTCCACTCAGTGTTCTGAATTGCTAATTGAATGCCTTCTTTTCTGAAAAATAAAAGAGACCATACATTTCACGTACATACACCCTCAAATATAATACAGACTTTGTTTCTGAAAGATAGAATTAAAAAAATAACATTTTTTCCCCACGATTATGGCTGCATAGAGCAGGGACTGAGCGTCATCTTCAGGTGATTCACCCTTCCTTTCCTCCACAACTAAAGTTGAATCCCTAGCTGCTCCTGAAGACTGGTCTCCATGTGAGAGAGATGATTTTTTAAATGAGCTAATAAAGCTGTGAAATAGAGACCAGGAGCAGCTAGATGATAGCAAAATAACCCGAACAAAGGGAAAGATTAGTTTGATTAGTGGAACATAGAGACCATTAAAAAGGAGAGATTATTGCCAACATCTGTAGAGTGAAGAACAATGAGCCATTAAGTTCATTGACTCTCAGCACCCTGAACAGTAATACCACAGCTGCTGCACTGTACAGCCGGAATCAAACCAGGATGTTTCCCACCAGAGGCAGAAAATCAGCTTCGTTGCTTAATGTACACACCCCAATTGGGGTGTTGAGTTTTGAGGAAAAAGGTGCGTGCTGTAAATATGGTACTTGACAAGGTTATTCTTGCAATCATGTACTTTTATTCCTTTTTGGTCAACTGGTGAACTGGAGCCCTATGCTATCCCTTTTAATAGAGAGGATGCCTGTACTAACTTTTCAGGCTTAGAGAAGATGAAAGGGAAGCTGTCAACCTTTTTATAGAAACAGTAGTGTGTTTTTGGCTGGGCCTGTAGACTCAACCTCAGATGTACACATTAAATCTTGCAGATTCTTATTCAGAACTACTTTAATTGTTTAGAGAAGCACAACATTTAAATGAGGAGCAAGCAACATAAGACTCCTAGCAGAGTTTTCTAAATATATCAGATGATATTTTTTTTTCAATGTTCTCTCAATTCTATACTCAAGCCCATACTAGTTTTCATTAAAAGAACAAACAAACATGTTTTTTCTGCAGTAAGATCAAGTCATTTGTGCTGTGTAGCTTAATCCCTGTGTTGCAGCTGTGTGTGTGTGTGTTGCTGCCTTTTTCAGGCTGCTTGAACTTCCTTTCTCTAACCTTTTAAGCTAAGGTAGAAAGTATCCTGTGATGGTGTGGATGGATTGGAAGCAACCAGGAAATAAACTCAATGGTGTATATTTTGGTCTTCTGTAATTGTACTGCCACTGTCATCTCAATTTATTATGTGAATCTGGGAAAGACAAAATAAAGGAAATCAGAAAACGATTAAGGCTTACAGGATCTTGCCTCTGTGCATGTTCACCTTGTAGAGAGAGATTATATGGCCAATATCTTTTTATCTTCGTCTAAAATAATCCATATGTGTCTTTATTTCGGAGATTTTTTTAAAATAAGGTTTCTTAACTCAAGCTAGACAAGCTGCAAATTCTGGTACATGAACAACAAGTCAGTTATTTCAGTTCTAATAGAGAATTTTTCATTTGACAACCATGGGCACTAGTGATTTAAGACCCTTTTTTACTTCTTATTTATGCGATATGATAGGATTATTTTTAACCCTCATTTTAGCATAATGCATATGTAACTTTTTATGCATGAGCGAGTATTCACTGTAAAATATACTTTCCGTTCTCTAATCAAATAACGGTGCCCACACAGTTGGTAGCACAGAGACAAAATGAACATGCTGAGAAACACTTTAAGGGCAAATTTCACAGTCTGACTTGTTGAAGAATACATTTGGCACTGTATCAGCTGGAATACTTAAATAGCTGTGACTCGCCCCTGCACATGCATAACAATAAACATGAAATTCCTTCTTTAGTATCAACATGAAGGCTCACATTGTGTCTATTGTTAAATTAGACACTAAAGAACAAGCTGGAGTATGAGCCCAGGGGGACAAGAAGTGATTGCTGGGTACTTGAAATTGCCATCTTAAATAGAAGCAAGAAGCGCCCCTTTCTGTGTGGAAGAGTTTAAACTTTTGAGGTGTAGAGGTCTTTTACCCATCCAGCACAAGAGAATCTGGTGTCAGAGCACATCTACAAAGACAACTAAGTCATCAGTTAACTTAGAAACATCTAGAAACAGTTATATGATAGATGTTAATCCATTTCTTCCTTATGCAATAGATTTGGAGGTGTGATTGGATGGCTTGGGGAACTGACATTTTTGTTCCTCAGCTTGCTGCTCACCTGTTTGACATTAGCAAGGGATCTATTACTAGATTTAGATACAAAGGAAGTTAATGCACAGGTAGTTTGTAGGGCTGTGTGAAGCTTCAGGTGCTGATTCAATTCAGAGAAGGTTTGGCCCGATTTGGCAGCTGAATCTCTGAATCCAAATCGAATCAGGAGACCAACAGAAAGGTGCGAATCAACTAGGAAAAGATTCAGAGAAGGATTTGCAGGAGTGTAGGTTGTAGCCGTGTTGGTCTAAGGACATAGGCAGGTGAGGTTCCTTGGGTGAATCTGATATCTTTTATTAGACCAACCCAAATAGAGAAAGATTTGGAGAGTTAAAGATTTGGGCAGTCCCCACTTGCTGCTGGGAGCTGGACCTGGGCTCTGTGCTGGTAAGCAGGGGGCG
>JAGPOW010002173.1:548418-592392 GCA_030014935.1 Caiman crocodilus | reverse complement strand
TTTTTTTGTTGCAAAAATCTAGTTGGTCTAATAAACGATATCACCTGTACCACGAGTTCGTCTTTCTTTTGCCTGCCGCTACACCAATATAGCTACAACCAGGATACCTGACACTAGTTTGGTCCTACACTTACTTTTGAATATTCTTATTTTCAGTGCTGCTGCTTTCCCTTCACACTAAATCAGGACCAATGTCTTCCTGCATTATTATCATTGGGAAGCATGTAGAACCACTTCCTGCCAGGCAGCTCAGCAAGAAGAGGAGGAAACAGATGGTTAAATGTTGTTACATTTGTAAAGGTGAAACAGGGGATGCCAGAAGGCAAAAGGAAAGAAGGGATGAGATGAAAAAGCAAGGGAATAGCTATGCATGAGAACAGGGGAGATGGAAGGAATGTCATCCTTCCCATGCTCTTGTTTTAGGAGGGGAGGCTCCTAATAAGTCTACCCTCCCCTCACAAAGTCGGCAACAAATACAGAGACTCCTACCCTCTGTGTATGTCACATTTAAACAGATTAATTGTTGACATTTGTCCAGTGATCCCAGTTTTGTGCAGACGAGAATTTAAATTTGACAAAAGAATTGTAGAAATTGAAGCCAGTGGTCAGAGTCTTGTGCGTCTCCATCAGTGGCAGTCTAAACAGGCTGTGAATCTGGCTCCTTAACTCCAGCTGTAGACTTGGATTTGGTTCTGTAGGTCCAGGGCTTAACCTCGGTGGCAGCCAAAATAGTGTGTCACAGGAAGCTCACGAAAGAGGAAGAAATCTGTCTTGTGGAGCGTTTCCTATCTTTGCATTGTAGCAGCTACCGAGGTGCAAGTGCTTTTTGGGCACTTAAATCTTTTAATGACATACAAGTGTTCTACTGAAACCTCAGTCTTTCAAGTTGCTCCCGTCATTCCCCATGAGAAGTGACTACAACTAGTGGCAAGTGGCACTGACAGGCAAAGCTTGCCATCTTTTTCCACTTTTTTTAAATGTGGCTCTTTTTTACCAAACCAAACCACAGTTTATCCTCAAATCAAAATTTAATTCCACAGTAGTTCCCCCAGAAATTGCATGCTACTTGGAAACTGGGATATCTCTGCATCCCATAATTAACATTTTTATTTTGAACAGAACATTCAAATTATAGGGGTAATTGGATTTAGTGTTTTGTCTCTGTCTCTGTCCAGTGTTACCACGTGCACTTTTTTTTGTTGATGTAATGGAAGATAAAGTTGTAAAGATGGGAAGTTGTATGGGAATTAAAACCAGTCCTTCAAATTTTTCAGAACAATACTTATGGTAGTGACTTGCAAAATGGAGCAAAACATTGGTACTTGGGCAGCAATCCTGTGTTACAGCTGCTGACTCCATTTGCAGCCCTCGGCACATCTATCTAACCATACTGCATCACAGTCAACCACTGTACGTAACAAACACATTCTTGTGGATGAATACAGTCTATGATGCTTCTAGTTGAATGAGAGTTGCCTCTGCTGCCATGCCCAGAATTTTGGTACTATCATTCCCAGGCAGGGTTGTCTGGATGATTTCCTTCTAATAAAATATTGTGGGCTAAATAATAGAGAACACTAAGCACCTAACATACATGTATCTAGCACTGGACCAAATCCATTTTTCCTTAATCACAGCTTATGCAAAGTAACCTTACTATCACACAAAAATAGCAAAGGATGGAAGTCAGATCCAAGACCTAACCTCTCCCCCGCCCCTCCAGAAAAAACCCCCAAACAAACCCTTTCTTCCTAAATTCTAGTGGATTTTAGAATTGACTTGCAATCTTAAGCGTGATTGCAGCAATTGGTGATGACAGAGGAAAAAACAAAGTGAAACTGGGAACAAAAGATGAAACCTAAATAACTTATTTTAAGAGCGGCAGATGAGCCACATGCAAAGTGGAGAAGAGGAAATAATGATAAAAAGTAAGTTAGATGTTACTTACTCTTTCACCTTTTAACTATTTTATGTCAAGTGACGTCCTTCACATGCCTGCCTCTGCCTCCTTGCAACGCCATTGTCCCCTGGAGAGCAGGCTAAATCGAAGACAAAGACACGGTGGACACTTTTGGCACAAGGGGAGAGGTCGTCTGGGCTGACGGGAACTTGTGGTGACTGGAACCCATGGGCAGCACGTTCACTCTGGTGGACAGGTGTCAGTGCAAGGCAGCCACCCCCTCCCAGCCAGCAGAGATGGCTTGGGCAGACCGCACGGAAGATGCACGTCATCTGCAAGGGCGACTTCTCACTCTGTCGGAATAGAAATATCACGCTCTTCAGCAGCCTCAACATGGTTTCTTTCTAACATGGCATCAAAACAGTAAATCGTGCTGGAAAACATGCCTTTTCATGTCAGTTAAAGATGATCACCAAATTGGTTCAATTTGGGGGCAGGAAATGCCAAATATGCCTTGCCCTCTATTTCCTTCCTGTTGAGTTTAAACCTAGTATCAACATGGGCACAAGTCTCTGCTGAGTGGCAGTGACTACAATGGTGTCCTCAAAAGGATGCGGTAGTTCCTCCATGTATAGGCAGTCCTCGACTTTCGAGTTAAAGCAAATGGCACTTACAATGTTTATAAATTGACAGTTTTGACTTTACAACGCTCTATTCAACACTATGCCAGCAAACAAGTTCAGTGTCCCCTATTTCCCTGGAGAACGTCTGCCAAACTTCCTTGGGCGCTTTAAGAAAGCTGACGAGACTCCTAACATTGTTTCCATGGGAAAATTGGTTCCAAGTTACAACAACGCTTCGACTTGAAACGCAACTTTCAGGAGCCAACTGTGTTGTCAGTCCGAGGACCACCCATGCACATAAATAAAGAACTGCTTAAATGTTAAGAACTTTTTTCCAGCTGTTCAGCTGGCCTAATGAAAGAGATCACATCCACTCAAAGAGCCCTGCCTGCCTAGACATTAATAAATGCATTTAGGGAAAGCCGCTGCCGATGCAATTTAAAGTTGGGGGGGGGGGAGGAATTCCCGAATGCCACTGCAGTCCGATTCCCTAAGCAAACGCTGTTAAGAGCATTGCTGTTTTTCCCATGCCTCCTTTGTAGGCTCTTTGCCTAAAGCATCCCACGGACGGCCTGCAGAGCCAACAGCATGTTTCTTGTAACAGCAGTTTGCAAAGCAAAAGGGGGGAAAAAAAATCACCTTTGCACATTTCCTGAAGTAGTTCGCAAAGGAAAAGGTAAAAAAAAATCACCTTTCCACATTTTTTAGGATGGCTTGCAACAGAAAAGGGGGGAGGGGGGACACACACATTTCCATGTTTCTTGAAGCAGTTTGCAAAGGAAAAGGGGGAAACCCCCCCTTTGCACGATTCCTGAAGTGGATTATAACAGAAAAGGGGAAAAACACACCTTTTCACGTTTCTTGAAGCAGTTTGCAATACAAAAGGAAAAAGCACACCTTTTCACGTTTCTTGAAGCACTTGGCAGTGGAAAAGGGGACAAACCCCCCACTGTTGCACGTTTCTTGAAGCAGTTAGCAATGAAAAAGGGGAAGAAAACCCGCCTTTTTCCAAGTTTCCTGAAGCAGGTCGCAGAGGAAAAAGGGGGGAAAAACACCTTCTCCAGGTTTCTTGAAGCAGGTCGCAGAGGAAAACACCCCCACCTTTTTCAGGTTTCCTGAAGTAGTGTGCGAAGGAAAAAGGGGGGGAAACCACTTTCGGACGTTTGTTGAAGCAGGCTGCAAAGCCCCAGGCCTCCTCGCCGAGCCGGGCAGGAGCCGAGCGCGGGCCGGTGCGGCGCCGCCTGCCCCGTGCGTGAGTGCGCGCGCGGGAGGGGCGGAGAGGAAGGGGAGGGGCGGGGCTTACCCACAATGCTTTGCGGGGACGTTGACAAGTGGATCCAAGATGGCGTAGAAAGTAATGACAGGTAAGTCCGGACTTCCCCGTTGGCCGGGCCGGGCGGCGGGCGGGCGGCGGCGCGGGGCAGGCGGCGGGGCCGGGCCGGGCCCTGCAGGCGCGGAGGGGCCGGGGCAGCAGCGGCCGCCCGGGGGAGCGGGGTCCCAGCCGGCCCGCGGCCTTGCGGGCCTCGCACGCTCCTGGCCGGCCCCGGGGGCGTGAGCAGCGCTGGGCTGCGAGGAGGAGGCGGCGCAGGCACCCAGGGGCCCTGCTCCTGCCCCAGCCCGGGGGAGGGAGGCGGGGCAGCACGGGGCAGAGGAGGAAGAGCCCCCTTCCCTGCACCCAGGCCGAGCCAAGTCCCCCCCGTCGTGGTCCCAAGTCCTGGGGCCCCGGCGTCAAAGCCCTGGCGGCACCCGGGTTCCTCGTCTTCGTTCGTGGCTGCGGCCGGCTTGAGCCCCACCGCCAAAGGTGTCCTGGGTGCGGGGAACGGAGGGGCCTCGCTGCCGAAACAAGCGGGACGTGCCAGGAGCGCGCAAGTTTTCGAGGAGGGGGAAACGGCTCCGTCGAAACTATGGGACGGTGGCGAAAGGTTTTACGAGTGCTTCTAAATGCTGTCCTATTCCTGAGGCCAAGGACGGCTCGGTGTCGGCGTGAGTTTTAAACCGGCCCTTTGGCTAATAAAAGAAAGCACAAAATTACGCCACGTGACATAAATAGGGTTATTTCCAGACTCTGCGGGATGGTGCGGGCAGCTGCCCTGGAGATCGGCCTTGCCCAGAGCAGGGGGCTGGACCTGACGTGCTCATGAGGTCCCTTCCAGCCTTCAACTCGAGGGCGACTGGTGCCTCCCGAGTCTGGGGGGGCACCAGATTGCTGACCGCGGGGGTCCCCCAGCAGCCGATCACCGACTGAGGAGGGGGTCCTCTGGCACCCGGTTGCCGAGGCAGCTGCGAAACCAGAAGTGCATTTCCAGCAGCACTTCTGGTTTTGCAGCTGGTGCTTCCAGGCCGTGCACGACGGATCTCAGGGGGTGCGCACCCCTACCTGTCACCCGTGTGACTCTGCGAATGCTCCTAATCACAGATCTAGACGTATCATAAGAAATCTGGTTGGAGTACGGACAGAACACAATTTTCGACATCGCTGCCCATAACAAAGGAAAACACTTCCACCGATCAAAGTCGCGACAAAGAAAACTTCGCGTCTGGTTTGAATGGAAGGTTACGTGAGGTTCCCCCCCACACCGCTGCTTCTTCATTGTAGTGGGGACAATGCACAGGATAAAATAAAACACGTTTCATTTGAAGTCAGTTTGTAATTGATAAATAACAAAAATCAAACGCATATGTGAAGACTTGGCAAGCTGCTGCTGTTTTCCTGCAGCGATCCATACAATTTATAAATTGTGCAATATTGAAAGAGTTAAATGTAAGGGGCATGTTGAATCAAGGACAACCTGAAAGAAAAGTCAGTAAATATACATATCAGAGCTGGTTTGGATGGGACAGTTTCACTGAAGAGGATTTCTTTCCTCCTCTATCTTGACCCTCTCTGTGAGGGAGATAATGTTACATGGAAACATGCTAAGAGAAAATAAAAATATCCTCTGTCCTATGAGTGAGCGTTACTTAAAAAAAAAAATCTTAGTTGACAGACTAGACGATTCTTTCTTTTGACGAACAAAATTTTGTCAGGCCTGGATTTCATAGGGTTCACGAAGAAGTGAAGTTTTCTTTGTCCCAACTTTTGCCAGTGGAAGCGTTTTCCTTTAGTCTGTGTACTGATGTAGGAAATTTTGTTCTGTTTATACTCTGTTCAGTTAGTTCAGCTTATAAACTAAAATCAGTGTTGTCCAACTGGAACTGTCCTTTCCATGGCAGTACTAGCAGGGGTCCCTGCCCCTTTTTGAAGTCCCACTGATTTCCACGAGACTGTTTCTGGATGCAGGAATCCATGTTAACAGATCTGATTGCAGGGTCAGATCCTTATTTTGTAATGAACATCTTTGTGTTGGGGGTTTAGGTGAAAGGGGAAACTTCCATATTGGTGTAAAGAAAAATACAAGTAGCAGTATCTAGAGGGGTGGGGGGCAGTGTTATGTAATGGATAGAGCACAGGCCTTGGACTTGAGGCGGGGCGACGCGTCCCTTGGTTTTAGCGGTTAGTTTCCTCATTTCCAGCATACATTTCTAGGCAGTTATGTGCTCTCATTCTCCAGTGACTCTGACTGAAGTAATCCGTGTGTATGGTACACTGCTGGGTATGCTCCTACTCCTTGCAGAGCTCCCTCATCAAGCTCAGCTCGGTGCTAGCCGTATGGAGCTGATGGCAGGAGTGAGATCGAAGTTAACGAGGTGCCTTGGGACAACCCCACTCCTGGCCCTTGTGTCTGGCCGGACGTGAGCCACCGAGCATTTGTGGGGAAGAAGAGGAGGGAGTTCCTCCCTGGCTATTGCTGCTGCCTGAGGGCTAGAGTAGCTCCTGCAGCTGGCATGCTTCTTTGCCTGGAGAAGGGGGATGGTAGAGAATGGGTGGTGGATCTCTGTTGATTGGTGGGATGCAGATTTTAGTGAATGTGTGCGATTCCAGCCCTGACTTACTACCTAAGATCTCTTCTGGGGGAGGGGAGTGCAAGGGGGGGCGGGGAATCTCTGGAAAGCTGTTCACTTGCTCCCTGCCTGGGCCTCTTGGGTTATTCTTTTGGAACAGAACCGTAAGTTTCCACTTCATCCACAATCCTTCACCTCCTCCCTATGGGGAAGGAAGTAGCAGCAAAATGTTGTTCCACATCTCCCTCCCCCTCCATATCAGGGTTGCTCTTTTTTGTGATTGGACATCAAAACAGGCTGCATTGTTCTAGGCACTGTATAACATTTTATTATTTTCCTTTAAATGAGTAGAGATGATCGTTTGGATTAGACCAAACAAAACCTTTGATTTGGTGCTTGGTTCCTATTTGTCTTGCCTTTATTTTGGCAGTAGTCAGATTTTTGTTGAAAGTGTTACCTTGTCTTTGACAACAACATATTTTAGGAAAATGGTATCTGTGTGTAGCTGCTTAATTCCAGGAGTCAAGTAAAGGGAGTCTGTTACCACTCATCCGTTTCTCCAAAGGGGAAGAAAAAAGGAAGCAGGAATTGCTATTTTAGAAGTTCATATAGGACATGGCTTTGGAAAAGGCAAAACATAGGCAGGGTTTAGTCTCAGTTGTTTTAGAAGTTTTCAGCAGGAAATTAGGCTAAGTTTTTTTCCCTCCACCTGTTGCTGCCAGTACATTTTCCTTTGCATCTAAGCACTTTTTCTTGTTTCTTTGGCAAAAGAAGAAGTCTTCTAGACAGTGATGTTAGGTTTCTGCAAGGTCAGATTGCTGTCTGGAACCATGGACTAGCATGTGGCAGTTTTGTTATGGTGCCGTTGATATGTCGTTCAAGTTCTTTGTTCAAAAATAATCTTACATATTGTGCTTTTCTCCCTGTCCACACAACTTCTTTACAGTGGGAAGATGACACAGGGCTCATTTGTTTCACCACTGAAATTCACTCAGATCTGGGGTGAAGAGCAACTTCTATTCTAGAATAGAACTTCTATTCTATTGGGAATAGAAATGAATTCTTAAATTTCTAATTTAGCGAAGGAAGTAAATAGTACAGTATCCAGCCAGAGAGGTCATGGGGTATGACAGCAGGCAACGAGTACTCATCCGAGTTGGAGTATGTCTTCACTTTTCATTTCCGCAGCACTGATTGGTCAGCGTGGTTGTAACTTCAGCTGCAGCCAATGTAAAGTTTTGGATGTGTGTTTATCTTGAGGCATGCTTGCTTGAGGTTTCTGTGTGCAAACACTGCCATTATTTAGCAACACATGAGCTATTTACCTTACCTTTTCTATCCAGCCCCCAAGCAGCTATACTTTATGTTCTTCACAAGGATGACAGATCCCAAGCAGAGGCCTGTAGCAAACCATAGGCGTCATCCTTAATCCCTTGTGAAGACCGTTTGCAAGCACAAGATGCTTCATTCCCAAAACTTAACAGGTCCTTGTTTCCATTGCAAAGTAAGTTTTAGATGAAATTTCTGATGGGGTGTGGGATAGTTGTCAGGGATGCTGACAAATCAAAGACCATTCTATATTCATTAGCTGGGAGGAGAGTTGGTAGTAACATTTACTTTCTCAGAAGTGGTGGTAGTCCCAGTGTAATAGTATTGCTACCGAGTTGGTAGAAAGAGCCTTTGCAGTGACATTATGCAGTAAGACATTATTGTAAACCCCTTGATGGTGTTTGTAGCCTCAGAAAATGCCCCTGGCATTGAGAATGACCTGATCGAGGGGGATATTTTGTTACCTGTGGGTCATGATCCATTCTGTTTGTGGTTAAGGGGAGACCAAAAGCTTCTAAGAGCCCCAATAAGTAAATGCTGGAGGGCTAAGAATATGAGGACTGCGGGGCTGAACCTTGACATTCTGGAGTTTTGGGAGGTATTAAGTGGATATGTGGATTCACGGCCTGTGGAACAGCATGTAGCTTGTTCCAAGCTGGCCTCGTGTCCTGTAGGGAAACCATAACCCTGATGGCTGCAGTACCTTTTTGCCTCTCTACTCTGGGCTGAGATTTGCATAGTGAGATGCTTGCAGTTTCACAGTATAAAAGTCATGTGTTTGTTGCTTTATTTAAAGATATACTGGTTAGAATTTTGAGACGTACTACACAGCCTCCGGAGAAGGGAAATGTGGTAGAGTTAGAGAGATGTTATAGCTGTGATGGTCCAGCAGTTATGTGAGGAATTATGAAAGAGTCAAGGATTTCCCAGGGTTACTTTACCAGGTTGCAGGTAACTTCTTTAGGAAATATGTAACTTTGCAGAAGTTGCACTGGAGAAACTTATATGGTGCAGTAACATGCCCCAAGTGTTTAATTTGCTGGCAAAATGCTCCTTGGTTCAGCAAACCTAGACAGTAACAAACCTTTGTGGACAAAGGTGGACTCCATAATGAAAAGCAAAGTGGTTTTTGTGTTGTATAGATAGAGGGGAGATATTGAGCAAGAGGTAGTAATAAAATTTTCTGATGCGTTATATGGTTATTTCATTTTCTCCTAAGATATGTTTTTTAAAAGGCAATTTATTTCCTGCTGCAAAGGAATGCTCCCTCCCCAGAGCTCCTCTAAATTCCTCACCAGCTATTTGGGACTCCCAAATATTTTTAGAGAGTCATGAAATCGCCCCAATAATAGCCTCTGATCTTGTGCCATTGTGGGAGCCAGGCAAAGTTAGACTTTCACACTGTTCAGAAAGGAGACCCACAACTGCTCTGCAGCCTGGCAATTCAGGAGATGATATGCTAATGAATTAATACTGAGCAAACAGCACAGGGTTGTCTGCAATTTATTGTTGGAGATACTGTTTTTGGTTACAGAGGTTTGTTCTTTTAAGTTTGGAGTAGCTGCCCTGATGCCATCTCCCAAAGCATTAGCTGACATCTGAGATGGTGAGAGATATCCAGTGTAGTTTCTGAGTAACTTACTGCTTGCCTGACCTCCTTTGCAGCTTAGTCTGTCTAACCATCTCCCCTCTCTTCTAGATTGTCAGATTTGTTCAGATCCCCACCTTAAAAGTACCTAGTTTTTCTCTAGGCTAAAAGTAGGAAGGGGATGAGATATGCTTCCCTAAACTTCAAGGGAAATTTTTGTTTTAAGAATTATGGATTTAAATTTGTCTGCTGAAGGGTGTGATTTTATTTATTCTTATTGAAAAACAAATGCTTTGGAGAAATTTCCCTGGTTAAAGGCACAGGTTGGAATGTGCATCTTAGAAAGTGTCACTTGAAAGAAAATTGGAGAAAAGCATGCTGATAGGATGTTGATAGGGTGAGACAGGGAAGTGGATCTAAAAGCCTAATCCAGGCCTAGCATCATTGATATTCTGAGATTTGGAAACAGCTCCCTAAACCTGGCTTTAGTGTCTTGTGGTTTAGCATCTGAAAGCCAGTAGTGTAAAATGCTGTTTATTGTGAAAGTGGCATTTTTTTAAAACTGAAGTGATTATTTTCTGCTACAAATTTCAGAAGAGCAACTGAGAAGTATCACATACAATAGAAGGTATTCTGTTTTTTTGTTGGGAGGGCGGGGGGAAGGTGTTTGCAGCATGCATACGCATGTTACCTTTGTTTTATTAATTCTTTTGTATCCAGAGTCAGTAAGGGCCCCATTTTGCTAGGTACTGTACAAATGCATAATGAAAAAGGATCCTTGCCCCAAATATCTCCAAATAAAAGTATTATTCACAAGTGGAATGGGTTTCAGCCTTTTGGAATACTGCAATGAAGACCTTAAATGTATCCAAAGCAAACTGCCTTGTGTTGTGACACAGCTCTGGCTTATTTCTAAATTCAGTCTGTGAACTTATGCACTGCTAATTGAGATCTAACTCCAGGTTTCTTCAGTCTTCTGCCTTGAGGGTGGATCCTAAATAGTAAACCTTGTTTCTTGTATTGAGCAGAAATATGAACTTAGCATTGTGTTTCTTTCCTACAACAGTGTACCTGTGACATGTACCTGTAGCTGAAGCCTGCTTGTGTTCCAGCAATCACATCTGTGTTCTCCAGATCGATCTCAGTCATAGAGGTCTGTCGGTTTGCAGTACTGGGAACTGTCGAGAGTGGAAAATGTTCCTATATGAAAATGAAAGTGTAACATTTCAGGACAGACTGTCCTGGCAGTACTGCAAGTATTCCTATTAAGCAAAGGAAATTTGGACTGAACCACTAAGTTTTAGAGCATTTAGATATTGGGAATGAGAATTTCTCCTGGGTTTCCCAAAAGGGGATATAGTGGGATCATGGTCCTTGCTTCCAAAAATGAATTTAGTGCCCATATCCAGAAGAGCTCTTAGTGAGAATTGTGATTTGAACACAGAGCCAAGCAGAGACGGTCTTAGCAGGGTGTGGGGCCTGGGGCAAATCAGCCTGTGCAGGGTCTGGACATGAACAAGTCGGTGGTGGCGTGGCATCACCAGCACTAGGCAGGCCCTGCAGGAGGGTCTGCGGCTGCTCTGCCTGGCTCTGTGGTGTCCCCCAGAGTGTGGGGCCCCGGGGTGGTGAACCCGATTTGTTCCTCCACCCTCCTCCAGGGATGTCTTGGGAACCAAGTTTAATTCTGGGCTTGGTGCTGGCTCTGAGACTGACTGTGGTCTCAGGCAAGTTATTTTGGATCAAATGCTCTGAAGGTGAAGTGTGTAAGCATCAGGAGATGCTTTTGTAGCATATTTATTGCTTTTGAGTGCATGACATTAAACAAAACATCCCTGTATGCAGCTACATTGAAAAATGGTGCTTTTGAAGGTGGGCCTTGCTCTTATTGCACTTGATATTAATTGGATTGGTATGGTTAAATCCCCACACACCACTTAGAACATATAAGGGACAGATGTTTAATCAACAGGTTTGCGTGCACATAGCAGATGCTTTGAAAGAATACAGTTAGTGATGTCTAACAACTGATAACATTGGCAATTGAAAGCCACTGTGTAATTGTGGGATTAGCTGCATTCACCAGTTAGTATTAAACATTTAAACCGTGGTGAAGCCAATCAGGATCAGGGCCTTATTGTGTTTCAGTATCCAGCCAGCTATGGACTCTGCCCTGAGCAGCTTACAGTTATAACCATGACATTTTAAGTAGGCCTGAGAAATTTGGGTAATTTAGTTCATTAGTAAGTGTATTCCTAAATCCTCCATCGACCGCAGGTTCTGAGACACTAGCCTTCAGACACCGAATTGCTGTTGGTCCACAGAGACCTAGATAGTCACATGGTTCTGTGGTTTTTTTCACTGTTACCAACTGCTAAATTTAATTAAAAGGAGCAAAAATTACATTACTTCTCTAATGTTACTCTTCCAGATCAATGAATGGTATATTTACAACAGTGGTGTGTGATCTTCGGCGAGCTGGGTCCTTGGGTCAGTATCTGTGCTGGGGTGTCTGCTCCATGGAAACATTCAGGATCTCTGTTTTAGATGGGACAGTGAGAGCATGTAACTGTACAGCATGTTAGCTGCAGAGCATGTTTAACTGGGGAGCACTGGGTTATTATGAAAAGCTGTTTACATGCAGATTTTTTTGAAAGAGCCAAAGGAATTTTAGGTAGGGCTGGTAGCAAGACCTGTTATTATTATTAAAGTTACCTGTTGCTGTCCCTCATAAAAAGCTACTTCCACTTACTTAACTACATCACCAAACTTTAACTTTTGACATTTTCTCTTCCGAGTGTCCATCTTAAACTAATTTGTATTTTTATTTTTTGACCAAAGTTGTTCTCTGTTTTTTGAAAAAGTAGCTAGAAAAATGCACTGTTTTGTTTTGTCTATATTTAAAAAAATTCTGGTGAACTAATGTACTTGGGATTAAGATGTTGAAATCTGGTGGGACATTTTTATTTAGGGTGTACCTTGTTTATGCCTGTGAAAAGCTACCTGTTCAAGTTATACACCTTTGAAAAACAACACTTTGCATAAACTTAGTAAACATATCTGAGATATTTAGCAGAAAAAAATTTGAAAGATTGTGTTTAGAGGTGCACTGATACATCGGTCTGATATTGGATTGGCACTGATATAAAGAAAATTGACTGTATTGGAAATTGGCCTGATGTGGATGATTAAATGCCTGTATGTGCGTGCAGCTGCAGTGCAGCACGTAGGCAGCAAGGAGCACAGCTCAGCAGCATGGAGAGCTGCATGTAGCTGGTAAGTCTGTTGTGGTGGAAGGGGAGGGAGGAGGGAAGGAGCATGGGGCAGGTGATGGGGGGACAGATCAAGGTCCTTGAGGAGGGAGCGAGTGGGGCTGGGGCAGGCACTGCCCAACCGGGGTAGGGCACAGAACGGAGCTGTGGCTCATCCGAGGGGAGTGTGGGGGGGTGGCTCCTGCTGCTGTGTGCACCCCAGGAGGGCATGGGGGGGCATGTGCCCCCCCAGACCTGCATGGGGCAGGGAGGCTGCAGCTGTAGCCGGGGCAGTGCTGAGCTCTTTGTGATGGAGGCTGGGCTGGGCTGCGCTCGGGGCTGGGGGAGCTACGGTGAATTTTGGGGTGGCTGCAGCTCTCTCCCGCTATAGGCATTCTCCCAGTGCTGCCTGCCCCGAGTACAGCTTGGCCCAGCTCAGCTCCCCCTCTAGAAAGAGTCCAGTACCACCCTGGCCCCAGCTCGCAGCTGCAGCCAGCCACCCTGCGCCGTCCTGCCCAGATCCAGGGCACATGCCCCCTGTGCCCTCCCAGGGACCGTGCAGCAGCGGGAGCCACCCATCCTTGTTACCCCCGTACAAGCCGTGGCTCTGTCCCGTGGCATACCCTGTCCTAGCCCCAGCCCCACTGCTTCCTCACCACAGGGGCCTCAATCTGCCCCTCATACTCTTTTCCTTCCCCCTTCCCTTTCACCACAACAGATTTACCAGCTGGACACTGTTCTTCAAGCTTCCAGGCTGTGTATCAGAAATTGGATTGGTATCACCCGATACACCTTCTTAAGTATTGGCTATCTGTATTGGCCCCAAAAATCTCTATCGGTGCACCCAAAATCCAGATCTGTGCAGGGGGAGTAGAAGAGGAGACTGGGACTGAGAATCTCTGGAGGCAGGGACCTAGAGTTGAGACAGGACAGAAACATTTCATGTGGAGCAGGGGGAGAGATGGTACTATTTTGGATGGGACTAGGGTGGGAAGGGAAGAAACACTGAGACTGGACAAGCAATTTAAAGGAGGGAGAATAGGACTGTCAATAAGGAAAGTAGGTGGTAGGAATGCTGAGTTCAGGCCAATGTTGGGAAGAAGGATGGACTGAATGAGGAGGTGGGAAGTAGGGGAGTAGGAATGGCTGGGAACAGATATTATGGGTGCAGAGGGAGACTGGGTCTGAAATGGGCAGGTTGGAGTGGTCAGAGTAGGACTAAGCAAGGAAGACCTAGTCCTTGGATGAGAGGTTGGGATGGCGGAGGGACAGGCTGGTTGGAGGCCATGGGCTAGATAGGTCATGTATAGGTAGAGGAGTCTGTGTCAGGTGTACTTTCTTCTGGAGTGTGGCTTGGGCCCTCGCTCCACACATCTCGGCGTTCCTCTGCTGTCAGCAGATGTGTGTAACCCACGAGCAAAGTGTCTCATTTCCCTCTAGTGCTAGTGCACAAAGATGATGGAAAATGACTGCTGGTATTAGTTAATCTGTTAGCTCAAATTGCAAAGGCCTGTGCAGTGAATTTAAAGTTTCAGTCCTGCTGACAAGCCATATTGGTTTCACTAGGTTGCCATGTGATGACATTTGGGGGTGAGGTGGTTTTTATTTGCATTTGCTTTTTTAAAAAACTAGGAAATTACACTGGCGCACACTCACACACTTGCAATGTTAACATTCATACTTAGGAAATGCTGCAGTCATCTTAGCCTAGTGCTATGCATTGTACTACAGTTTTAATTATACTTTCCCATATTTTTTTTCCATGGCATCCCTGCCTCATTCAGTGCACAAGCTGGCCCTTCTCTGAGGATGATTCAGGGTTGTGAAATGAATGAGAATAGTGTCTACTTCATTAATAGCAGAAGTAGGAAGCTGTGAAGTGAATGAGGCAGAGGACTGCAGTAAGAGAAAAGAGCCATTCATGATTAAGACAATTTGAATGCTGCCCTGAGGAATCTGATCTCTGTGTTAGCTTTAGAGTTCCCATGTTATGCTGACCAAGTCCTCTAAGCCAGGCTTTTACAGGTGGTCAGTAACTGAGTGATGACTATTTTCTGAGTTCCTAGTTTATGACACTACACTGAGGTTTAATTTGCAGAAGTGTTCAGCAGTGATTGCTCCCATTCAGGTCAGTGGTATCACAAAAAGTGCCTTTAATGCAAAACACACTGAAAAAAACCCACTTTGTAGATCCCTTAGGTCAGTCATTCAAAATTAGGAGTAACTTTTGATGCTACTCAATCTGTACCTCTTCCCCTCATCTGTAAAATGGGAACATTAGTGCCCCTGCATATCAGCAGGTTCTGAGGAAATAATTTAATTAATACATATGCAGTTGGATAAAAAAAATTCTTCAGAGCAGAGTTTGAATAGTGCATCTAAAATAAGGGTATGAAAAAAAAGTAAAGCAAAGTCTAATTTTGAAATAAAACAAAATTTGAAATAGCTGATAGTTTAGGATCTTAATTCTTTCTGCTCACTCAGTGAGGAAGGTATCCTTTGGAAAAGTGGTATGTCATCATGCATTTAAAGACTATAATAGTATGAACACACGAGGCCGCATTTAAGTTGCACAGGCAGTTTGGGGATTTTTTTACTTTTGAATGCTGGATTTTGCAAGCTTAATACTATTCTATGCAATTTTAAGTAAGATGTATACACATCAAGGTTCCAGTTATATTGTTATGTTTAAAGAAGGAATTTTGTAAATCTGTTTAGGAATATCTTGGAATTTCGTGGATATGCCAGATAGATACTAGTCTGGAGTGACTTGGATAGCTTGTTTAGTTTCATCAAGAATTTGTAATATTCCCAGATGGCTTTTTACAAAAGGATAATTTGAAAGGCTGAAGATCAAGAAATTAGTGATGGATGAGGTGGTCAAATCTATTAGGCTGTAAATAATCATTGGATTCCCAGCCAAAGGTCTAGATTTGCTCAACAGAGAGCTTGCGAAAGGCAGCTGATAAGATAGCAGTGCTAAGTACTTTAGGCAACTCGTAGTCAAGGGATTTCTCAGTGTAGTTTGGGCAGAGGCTTCACCTGGATTACACACGCAGTTTAAGTAAGGAATAACATTTCTAAGGAGCCATCAGTAAGCTTTTGAAAAAATCTTGAGATGATCTCACTTCTTTTCCTTATTTAATTTCTCCACATATAAGCATCACTGCCATTGTCAGTACAAACTGTTCTCTTTGCTACTGATCCGAAGTAAAGAGAAAAGGTTTTGGTAAATGCAGAAAAGCTTTTATGATCATCCTTAGAGGTAGTTAAACTGAAATCATTCTTGGCATGTTCTGTCATCTGCCATGCATGTTATCTGTAGAGTGGTTTCCAGAGTGCAAGGGCTTCTGGGGTTGGAAGAAGTTTACCCTTCCAATGAATTAGCTTCCCATATTGTTTTGAAGAGGGCAAATCCTACTCAAGGCATCCTTGCGTTGGCTGCTACCACCGTTCTGAAGCCGGGTCCCAGTTCTTCAGACTTCCTTCAGTAGATACGAGCGTACCTAATCCTGTGAGTGGAGGCTGCAGACCCTGGCTCCTATTATGTGTTCAGTGACCACTTGCCCTTTTGATTGGCTGTCCTCTCTTTGGCTTTCTTGTAGGTGGAAGAACAGTATAAATACTTAATGATTGGCTTTAGGAGATGTGTTGCTATGGGAGCACTCCACCTCTTTCTATTCCTTTTTCTCTTGAGATCAAGCCTATCACCTTCCTGATAGGCCATGTACTGAAGTTCTGGCTGCTGCTCAACTATGTGTAAGTTGAGTTTGGATCTAAGTTTTCTTCATCCTGTATACCCCTGCTCAGATTTAAAATGTATTCTGGAATTCAAAGTAGGGCCATTTTAAGTACAACCTTAAATTGAATCCATTTGGTTAAATTGCCAGCAGTTTGGGGCAGGGACATTGCCTCTGTTCTGGAAGTCGCATAACACACACATTACTTAGCCTTATCTATGGCACTAAAGTGCAAAAGAATCTAGTATCACATTTCATTTTTCTTTTGCCCTCACCCTGTACAACTAATAGGCAACATCTTTTTTTTTTTGCCAAATGAGTTATTATTCTTTAGCATTTGTGATTATTGCATTGCCATTATCTGCTCTTATGTGATCGGTGTTGGATCGTGGGTGTATGGTTCTACTGGCCATGGCATGAGTGTCAAGCTGAGCTATGAGCATAACAGGAAGGTGGATTTTTTTTGCCTGCAAAAGAGTTTTCTCTTATCTATTAATATGCAACTTCATGTTGCTCTTTCTTCTTTAGCTGAAACAACTTCGTAATAAGGGGCAAAAATTAATAGATTTTTTTGATCACTGGTAGATGAAGCAAAATCAACAAACACACCATTTCTTTTATTAATTTACAGGTGGCTCTGTGATTATATGGAGTAGCAGTCATTTAACCTCATCCAGTGTTATGGGTGAGTTTTTAAATTGGGTCAGTAGGAACTTAAGAGTTTAAAGTTTTGTAATATATGTTCTCAGCTGCAATGCATTACGGTATAGCCATTGATAGGTACATTATTCCTTATTTTATTAAAATAACTTTAAGAGAGTTACGCAGTCTTCTTTGTGAAGAAGACCTATTTGGGCCTAAGCACAAAAAAAAATCCGTTTTTGTCTATAAAATGTTGACACAATCACAGACACTGTAGTTAGCATGTTATTTGTAGCACGTTTTATTTCTATTGTATAGCACTGGACTATTTCTATTCTTTCAGGACTTAGAGTCCTGAATATGTGTATAAGTGAAAAACCAGCACCATCATCTTTGGAATTTTGTGGGGGATCTAGAAAATTTTCCAGGCACAGAGACTTTGTCATTATCAGCTGTCCAACTTCTAAAATGCAACTTTTTCAGTGATGGAAAGATTTACCACAGGCCTCTTAGGATTTTTTTAGGCTTTCTGCTGTGAATAGTTTGTACCCTGTTTTCATTAGTGATGCATATAATACATTACAAAAGGTCAATTTATGATTTCCGGAATAATCAATATGCACAGCATGCCACTTGTACATGTATAAGTGTTTCGTGTACTCCTACCCTAATGTGACTTATTATCAAATGCCTTTGAAATAAGACTAAAAGAACTGGAAGACAAAACTTTTAAGGGTGCATCGATAATGATTTTCTTGGCTGATACCTACAGCTGACGATTAACCAACCATATCAGCCGATGCCTATCTGATTACCAATATTTAGCAATAGTGCAAAGCATTTTAAGCTACTGAGTCAAATAAAGCTTTTTTCCTGTTTTGTATTTATAAACACACACACATGCCTTCTGCCTGCTTTGGCTCTCAGTGAGGAAAGTGGTGACCGCCTTATTCTAATGCATATCTCCCCCTTACCCCCGGCTCCTACCTGCTGCCCCACTCCCCGTGCAGCCCGAGCTGCTGTCCCCGGTGGGCGAAATGGAGCCTCACACAGACAGCGGTGCCAGGCGTGTTTGGAGGCCCGAAGCATGCTGCTGCCTCAGCGCCAGTGGGCCCTGTGCAGCAAAGTTCTTGCAGCCACCAGGGAGAAGCCCCTTTTGCCAAGGCTCTGTCACTGAGCGCAGCACCCTGTGACCACTCCCCGGTGCTCCCCCCAGTGAGCAGCTGTATGGTCCCAGGCATGCAGATGCAATTATCAACTACAGCGACCAAAAAAAGCCGATAGCTGAAAATGTCGTTTTTTTTATTGGTGTCGATCCAGCCAGTATGTTGGTGCACCCCTTAAAAGTTTTGCAGTGTTTGGTTTGTACATACTGTTTGCCTGTATTGATTTGTGTGGCAGTTGTTTGGTTATTTTAAGGATTGCTGATGTTATAGCTACTGATAACAATATTAGGACCAAATCCTACAGTCTTTATGTTCACAAAACTCCACTTCAAGTTTGAAAAATAGACACATACGGGAAGTTTTGTCAGAGTGGGGGCCGCAGGCTTGGGTCCTTACTCACTGATGCCATTTATCCTGATATTTAGACATTCAATAAAATCCATTTAGTACCTATATTATTATTAATGAGGGTTTAGACTGGGGAAGTTGCCCTGGTCTGAAAGTTGACTTTTGTTTCTGCTGTCAGCTTGTTTCTCAACTTTAAATAATTTAAATATGGATTTTGTGTGTGTGGGTTTCATTCTTCTACGATTCATACGAGGTAGACAAATATAAAAACCTTCTGACTAAACTGACCATTCACCTATCTGCAAGATTTAAATATCCCACTGAAATCTATTAATTAAAAATGGTCCTTTGTTTTCTATAATTGCCAGAGAGCCATCTTTGCTGGATGATGTACCTGTTTTTTCTCTAAAATCTCTGCCCAGTAGATGGCTCTGTCAGGCTGGTGTCCAGCCCTCGCACTCCGAAGGCCAGACATACCCTTTCAGAAAATGCAAGGAACCACCATCGACACTTTCACAGTTTCTCTAGGCTCAGGCAGATCCGGACTTGCTCATCACCTGTTCTCCCCTGGGCCCTGGCAGCGTGGGCAGAGCAGGCCAGGGAGCAGCCAGAGGTGGTCTCTTTTTTCACTTTTCTTGTAGTACAGCAGGCTGTCAGCAGGTGAGCGGCCCTGTTGGGGATGAACAGCAGCTGTCTGGAACGGTGGTGGTTCCCAGCAGAGCTGTTTATAGGTCTGGACAGAGAGTGGTGGGAAACAGCAAGGGAAACTACCCCCATCTCCTTTGACTCAGACATTTCACTGTTAAAACCCCAAGGTGTGGCTCCAGGAGCAAGTTTTCAATTCATTCTGGAACAGATAGGTTGGGCATCCTTGCTGCAGCATGAAAGCATGAGAAATTAATGTTTGGTTAAAATGTGTAAATATTTACTGAGTTGTCTACTGTGGGTATGTATGGATTAACTTGGGCCTGATCCTTCCGCCCTTGCAATCATTAGGAATTTTAGCAGTCACGGTAAGGGGGAGGTTTGGGCCCTTTACTCTGTTTGTGGATTAGGTAGGAAGAGATCTGTTTGGCTGGATACTTGGCAGTGGATTGAAAAAGGACCTGGATCTGTTTGCTTTGTTTGGTTAGTTTGCACAATCCAAATTTATCATTCCTTTGTCAGTGGGTCCTTTAGCTCCATAAAGTACGCCACTGATCTGTGATTCACAGTAATGCAGAGCCATGAGTTGCATGTTCAGCTCCTCTCTTCCTTCTTGCATTTATTTTTGGTTTATAGCTGAACCAACCAAAGAATCATTTTGCTAAATCCTCCTGCATGCCAAGCAGGCGTGGTGGTTACATTCAGATAAACACGCAAGATGCTTTGTGCTGTTTGCAGCTCTTCCTTCCCACAACATCTTATTCCTCCCTTTCCAGGCCTCTCTGCATCTTGGAGGTGGAGCATACAGCTTTATTTGTCTGCTTGGTTATTGTTGTTCATCTTAAATCTGTTTATTTCACCTTCTTGATGGTAGAACTCATACTAGTTTATAGAGAGTGAGTCTGGAAATCACTAATTGGGGAAAATAAACGTTGATAGTCCAATAAAAATGGATGTAACTAGCTAAAAATGGATGTAACTAGTAACTAGCTTGATCTCATCTGGGACTCTGCAACAGTAGGGCTTGTGGGTGTTTTATATATATTATTAAGCTGAGCATGAGTTGGCCCCTGGAGGAGTGGCGTTCTAGGTGAGTTTTTCTGCTAAAGTTCCTTCCGTGCAGGAAGATTTGAGGTTGAGAAGAGTAACTAAAAACGTGACAACAACTCTGAATCATTCAGTGGGGAAGAGCTGTATAAACTTTTGTGTGCATTTTAAGCTGCTTGGCGTTGGCATCACACAAAAGATGGTTTCCAAAGCAGATCTTCAGTCTTTATTAATAACTTAATTAAAAGTCTAGTGCTTTATTTCAGCTATAGAATAATTATAGAAATTAGAACTTGCCACTGCTCGCAGATGAAGGTTTTAAAGCTCTTCCAAACCCCAAGTAGCCTTCTTGCTGTCTCAGTTCGGCAGTTTAGTGTTTTAATCCCTGCTTTTCAGGTGTGGAGAACCAAAGCACATGAGGTATTTGCCCACGTTCATAAAGGGCATCTTTGGCAAAGCTGGAAACAGAATTCAGATAATCTGACTCCTCCTTCTGGGCTTTAATCAGTGCCATGCTTCCTCAGGGGGTAGATGTACAAATTACACTTTCTTTTCAAACGGAATTTTATGGAAACAAATCATTATGGCACTGAAAATCAGTTTCCATGGATAACTGCCTCCCCAAGCATTTTTCATTTTTGGCTCTTGTTATATATCAGGAGCTCTGGTTCCACACCAGGCAAGATTTTAAAGAATGACGATATTTGAATGTTCAAATGACCAGTATTTGTAAGTGCCAGGAATTGAATGACTGGAGTTTGTCAATATGAGTAAGTGACTTCTGAAAGCCTGAGTTTGTCATGGTCCCTACATTGCCTGAGTATCGGCGTGCTTTGCTATGACTGGATCCATTCAATAAATTGTGTCTCCTAGCCTGTTTCTCTGTTCTGTCACCGTATCCAGCAGCCTGTGCTACTCTCTTGAACACAGACCCTCTGACACAATTTAGCCCAGTAGTCCAACCCCGGTGTTTCTGAATTCCACTTATCAAAGTGGATTAAGCAAAGGTAAAATGCTCTGGAGAACTCCACTGCTGCGGGCGTGAAACCTGGCTCTCTCTCAGGCCAGCTGATTCAACAAAACCTCAGCCAGCTAGCAAAAGACAATTTATAAATAAAATATTTATTTCTTTTATGTGGTGCCAATCTCTGTGAGATGGCTGAGCCATTGGAAGGTGGCGAGTTTAATTTCCAGGGTATTTTTAACCTTGATATATTTGCCCAGTGACTGTAGTGGCCTCTTAAAAGTAAGTTTAGCCCCAAACCAGCTAACTGTTCGGTATGATTACAGATAGGGGAAGAACGGCTGGCCAGCTGAGGTTCTGCAGAATTCAAACGTGTATCATCTGTACGGTACAGTAAAGCGTAGGGAGCTAGGTAAATTGTGTGGTATATAGCATTCTTCCAGGCCCCTGGGAGAAATGCATCAAACAGTGAAAAGCTTTACAGAGACAGAATTCAAAGGAGTTTTCTTTATTTGTGGGCCTGGTGGTGGGGGAGGAAACGGGGGAGGTCAAAAGAGCTAGAGGAGATTTGAGTTCTTTTCTATGGAGCTCAGCAGCAGGAAAATGTAGCGTAACTGGTTTAGTCTTTCAGAGAACCAGTTGCCAATCCTAGTCCTTCATTTGTGGTCCTTCCAGGATTTACTGCAGTTTAATACTGGAGCAGATCCCGGACCTGTAAAGTTCAGTGATAGCTATAATTTAGAAGTGAACTGAATACTGGTGGGTTATGGTGGATCGAGGTTTCTATTCCTTTTGTAATTATTTTTACCATTTGGAGCTAAGTACAGGAAGCTGTTTTTTTGATTTGTGTGTTTGTTTATTTTTGCAATTAATGGTGGAAACAATTGGTCAAACGATATGCTTTTTTAAACGAGGTCCCACAAGAAATGGGGAAAGATGTCACAAAAGCATTTGTGAACTTTCCTGTGAATACAAACTGTGGGTTGTCATTGGAGTTTAGCCCTTTTGTGAGCACCAGGGTGGCTTTTGAGAACATTTGCTAAGAGAGGGTTTGGGGCAAAACTCTCATCAGGTTGAACAGAGCCAGGATTCTGCCACTCGTGAATGCTCGTGTGCTGTGAATGCCTATGACTATTCCTGTTGAGAGAATTTATGTGGCCATCTTTAAAGCTTTTTAAGTTTGGAAGTCATCCAGTCACAGAGGTGAAAAAAATATCATGTGACCTAAATAGTCAGTCACATGGCAAGAATGACATGTCTGAGACATTTGGCATTCATGTGTTGATTGCTTTGAGGTTCAAAGGACTTTTTAAAATTGTGTTTATTAATTTCTGTAGGACTGTAAATCAGTCCTGTGCTAATTGTCATTATAATTTCTAGTTATCATGCAACTGAGAGCATATACAGAGCTGAGACCCATTTATGCTTGTATAACTTTGGTGTGTAACATTGAGAACAGTGAAATTAGTCCCATGCATGATGTTACTTGTGTGCATAAGTGCACAAAATCTGCTTATCCTTCCTTACCATGGTGATGCTTTATTCTGTCAGATAGCTAAAGCTGCAGGTGAGCAAACGAGAGTAAAATTTGTGAGGTTGTTGTTAAGTCAGAAGGAAAAGTTGTCAGAAGTTTTCATCACCAGGGGAAGGGTAGTGCACACAGGTTACCTTCCTCCCTCTTCTGAAAAAAATACTGTGCATTAATATTTATAGCAAGAATCTCTGAAGTATTGAAAAATAAAATGGATTCAGTCAAAATTGTTCTGACAGCTCTTTAAGTATTTTAGCTTTGCCTTGTGATTTCAAAAATTAAATAGTTAAATGACACAAGACAAAGTCGTATACCATGCTACTGCAAAATGTTTTAAACATTCGTGTTTACAGTTTCAGTCTATAAACACTGGTGGTGAGAGAGCATGTTGCAACGGGGAATGGTATAATAGATTATATTACTTGTGTGGGAAACCATGCTTTTATTTATTTGAGCTCTAGACTTGCTTGTTGAAATTCATGCACTTTAGATTGATAAAAGTCTCGAGAGAGCAAACATAAAGGGCGTTGCTGATAGTGAATTTTTAATATATCCCAGAGATACTAGATTATTTTAGAATAAAACTATGCTTGATTTTGCTCTTAGAAAACAAGACTATTCTTTCATAGGAAAAAGTTGCCAAAGTTGTGCTGCCGGCTAAAAATGAAAATGAGAAGTGGCGGTTGGTGTTCCTTATTCCACTTAACCAAACACATTCCTGCTAAATACATTTTAAACTTAAATGTCTGCCCTCCCTGTATAAAATAGATTTAAAAGTTGGGTGGTATTAGGGATGATATTGTACATGCAAATTATAGAAAGGCTTTGTGTTTTGCTGATTCTGAAGATGGTGGAATAAAATGGGTTTGTGGGAAGGTTATTCACAGATGATCTCGGGTTATTCATAGATAATGGTAACCACCCTGGATATAAACTTTAGCACAAACAAACAATTTTTTTTAGAAGTTGGACTACCATCTCCCATTAACCTTTCTCTAAAAGAACGTACAGTTAAAAAAGGCTGCCTCTAAGAAAGGAAAATGACACCTGGTACAATAATATCTTGCCTACTTCAGGTCCCTAAGCTCTGTATGATGTAATTAAACATGAGGGAATCTGGAAATGAGCCGCCAGGTTACTTCCTGCTGGCATAAAATATTTTCTATAATTCCTGCTTGATCCAGACAATCCACCCAAACTTCATTAAAGAGCCTGGTAAAAAGCCTTTCTGGGGAAAGGGATAGTTTGTGGGAGGACACTGAAGTCTCCAAGGAAGGACATTTGGTGGATGGGAAGCCAGTTTTCTCCAAACACATAACATCGTTAATGAGGGCACAAAGCAAATGCCTAAGTTGAAACTGGAAACCAGTAGGACCACTGACATTAAGTCTTTGTAGTATCGGGGCCCAAAGCTGAGAGTCAGAGGGGAAGTGATATAAAGACAAAGAGACTGGGAAGTGCCTGGTAGGTGGATGGGACCGAGGCTGGAGACATGAATGGAATGGGTAGGCAGGGTGAGATTGTAGCACTTGGAAAATGAGATTGGAAGTTGGTTAGCCAAGATCCAATTATCATTAAAAAGCTAACCTACCTTTTATTGTCCCTTCTGCTCCCACTTTAGGATTTCTGTCCCTGAGTCATGGCAGACAGAAGACCAGAGAAGTCATGTGAACAAGCATGTGAATCACTTAAACAGCAAGATTATGAAGTGGCCGTAAAGCACTGCACAGAGGCGCTCCTTTCCCTCAGCCAGTTCCCCCCAGCTCATTTCACGGAGGCATGCCAGGCCGAGATTGACCGCATCAAAATCGAGAGTCTTCTCTATAGAATTGCTTCTTTTTTACAGCTTGTGAGTGTGACTCTCTAATAGTATCAGGTGACCTAGGAAAAAGAATCAAATGTCTTTTTTCATCCAGTTTTCACTAGAAATCAGAACATAACTGATTTATCAAGTTGCTTTGCATTAACCCCCTTCCTTCAATCTTTCAGGCTTCTCAAAGCAGCTGCATGGCTATGTTTGCCTTTGTGCAGCTACTTGCAGGACTGTGACTTGCATGTAGTTTGGATATGAATAAATGATTGACTAAACAAACAGCGGAAACATTTTAAAAGGCTTGACACACATTCCAGAAAGAGAAATGCTCCAGTTTTATAGTATTAAATTAGGTGTATTATATTGCATGCTGTATGTTAAAAGAACATTGTTAAATTTGCAAAGGCAAGCACTCAAGAGTGAGGAAATGCAAGAATTAAAGTGGCCTGGGCAGCTTTGATTTGACCTCCTATGCTGTATGCATTCATAATTGTCTTGAAATACTTCATCCCTTACTGTTGTTTTGAGCCTCAGGTAGAACATGCATGGTGTAGCTGGAGTCTTTGAACACTTAACTGTGCACCTTTAGCAGGTGTCTACTAAGAATGTGCAAATTATGATTTTTTTTATGTTCTTGCCAATACATAGGAAGAAATGCATCCTAGATAAATAGGCCATTCTCTTCCCTCCTCCATAACAGGAACAGTTTCTCAAAAGAAGGAGGCCAGAAATGTGTGTGTGTATGTAAAACAATATCTTTCGCCTTCTCCTGTGTCTTAGAAATAGTTGAAACCACTTTGGTCAAATTTTCCAAATGATTCAAGGTGAGGCACATGCATCTGGATTGCAGGATTTCAGCCCAAATGAGTAAAATTTGTTAAAGTTTTATAAAAGCCTGCTTATAATGGGAAATGCTGAGCAACCTTAGTAATAGGCAGTGCTGCCAGCCCTGCCTATAATTAGAAAGAATTTTCTGAAAAAATTTAAAAATAGGCCACTGAGACTAAATGTTCTGTTTATAAAACAGTAATTATGAAACAGCCTCTTAAATTCAAAGCTGGCTTACAAAAATAGTCTTTAAGGGAAAGATTTTCAGAAACATCTAAGAGACTACATAGCCTCTGTTACACACAAACACGTATTCATATGCTTACTTAAAATGTCCATTTAATTTTGCTTAAAAATATACAGTATTCTAAAATTTACTATATTAGATCTGCATATGAAATTTGGTTACTGTAACTTGAAATACATCACATTTTCTATCTTGATGACTATACATAATTAAAGTGAATTTGAGGAAGCCAGTGATTTAAGCAGGGAGTTGTAATTATAATAATTCTGTTCTTAAACTTTACCTTTTTTCTTTCCAGAAAAAGTATGGGCAAGCAGATGAAGACTGTAGGCATGGTATGCTGATTTATTTATCCATTGCGATTTATAACGCGATGTAAGGTGTTTTTTGGGATTCAAAACATACCAAATTGGTTGTTAAAACATTGGTTTCTCCAACATTATGAAATTGCAGATTATTCCTCAGGTTTATAAAATATTTATATAGATATAGATTTAGATTTTCTGGGAGATTCCATACCACACAGTACTACTGTAATGTACCCCATCGTTAGTATGGAGCGTGGCATGACAACATGCTACGTGGGGAAAGGATATTTTTGATGATGAGACCCTTTTCTGTCTTCTATTCTGGGGGAATGGATAAATGCATTTAGGCCCTGATTTAGCAAAGACTGTGCAGTCAAGCACATGCCTAAGTTGCAGGGAAGAGTTTTTCCTGCTTATTATGGACCTGATCCAACACCTAGCAATATTCTATTCACTTTAGTGGCCACTGGATTAGAGTTTATGAGCACAGACTTAGGAAAGGAGCTGTACTCTGGGTGGGTCTCATCTTTGTTGCTCTGATACTCTAACTCAGAGGATGTCAAACTGTGGTCTGCAGAAAGGTGACCTAAGGCAGCATTTCCCAACCTTTTCCAGCCCAAAGCACAATTAGATTAATAAAAATTTTCCATGGTACAACTGTTAAGGGATTCCTCATCCTCATACATATTGTAGCTCGTTACCATGGCGAAATTCCATGGCACAACTGTTCATTTTTGACGACACGCTTTTGTGCTGCGGCACACTGGTTGGGAAACACTGACCTAAGGCTAAAACTGACAAACATTACCTCCGACTTCCCAGAACTTTGCTCAAAAAAACAGGCACATCCATTACATTAGAAAGGTAGGATTACTGATATTAAATTATGAATTGTGTGCTTTGATTTGTAGAACAACAAAAAAAGTTTATTAAGTGGTCCTCTGAGACCCTCAATTTTCAAGTGTTCCACAAAAAAAAAAGTTTGAGAACCATTGGTCTAACTTATCTTGAACATCAAAAGTGAGATTTCCTCCCACGTGTTAAATGAGGAGTAGGTGGTACTCGTTCTGCAGGTACATTCCTATGACAGCACGCCAAGATGCATTTTCTGTGCATTCATTTGGTGCAGTCTCATTCTTGAAACAATCTCAGAATTTTTTAAGCTCTTTTGTTGTGACTGCTGCTAGCGTCTGCCAAAATGCATTGTTCTGAACTAGTCCTCCACAGTTGTCCTTCCTGTGTGTGAATAAAGAGGAGGGGGGAGAGATAAAGGTAATGGTTGGAGGACAGGAAGCATGGGTCAATCAATTCTGTTTCATTGGTTGCTATTCTGAGGACTGAACCCTGGTCTGACTGAAATCAAGCAGAAGTTTGTCATTCATTTCAGTGGGATTTTTCCTTTGAGAGTTTTGTGGCATTCGCACAGGGAGACTATTTTTCTTTCTTCCCTCAATATATATGTCAGAAATCTCCATATCTCAAAAGAGAGCTAGCATTACAGTTAACATTTTTTCTGCACTCATTAGGCACCTAGAGAGAAGAATCGCAAATAATAATGTAATAAACAGAAGCAATCCATTTTGAAATGCATGTTAAGAACAAAAAGTTATGACAACCTTTGAAAATTAGATCTATGAAAAAGGCATCTGGAAGGACGGCTTCATAATCGCATTCTGCAAGCAAATATTTAACTTGGGACATTTTTTATACTACAAATGGTTTTCTGATATATAGATATAGATACACATACACACACGGTTGTTGGACATGTCACTGTGCTCTTAATTCATCTTTCCCCAGCAGCTTGTATTTCAGAACAGCTGCAGTGGGTGTCTTGGCAGGTCCGTTTTTGTTAGTCAGAAAGACATTTTAAATAAAAATATCATGTGCACATAAGATTTTAGGCCTATTTACACTAGTGATATCCTTTGAAACATAAAGATTTTGACAGAAAAAGCTTTATTCATGCTGTCATTGCAACATTTTACAAGGTTTGACATGTGATACGCATCTGTGGCTGTGTTTTGATTTAGAAGGAGTGAAACACAGTCTGGGGCACACATTAGATGTATGTGCTTTCTGTAAAATGTATTTACTACTATTTAAGTACAAAGACTTACAGTAATTGTGAACCTATTACATTGTCTTACAAATGTACAAAGAATTTTGTTAAGAATGAAAAGTAACAGTCTATTTGCCTGTTGCAACAGTGTTTTAGATAAGTAATACCATCCAATTAAACACATGACATAGCTTTAATTGAGTGTTTAGAGTTTGAGGCGTATCCTAATCTCAAACTGTCAGAAATATAAAATGAGAAGTAAGCTTCTGTTTTTAGAAGTTCTGTCCATCAGTGTGGTTGAATTCAGAGTCATCTTTTATAATCAAACTTTGGTTAGCATTATGGATTTTGAGAGTAGACCTGCCATTTTTAATATAGATGTTTTTATTGGACTGTTCTTCTCTTGATTTGTTTGTGTAATTCCTGTTAAGACACATACACCTTTTTAGTTAGGAGATTGATTTACTCTTGCAGAGCCTAATCCTGCAGTCCTGGTGTGTGTAAACTTCCTGTTAGCAGTAATGGGAGCTACATGCATCCAGGATCTGCTCATTTAGCAAGTGGCAGTAGAAACACAGATGTTGACATTGCCTGTAATAATAATAATGTCTATTTTAAATTGACTGTTATTAAAAGTGGCATGCTTGGCTTTACTAGCCTTTCAGGTACTTAAAAAGTTTTTTCTTTTCTTGCCATATATATTTGTATGTACCAAATTGTTACTTCTACTTAGCTGGAAGAGTTCTACATAGTGAAATAAATCCTTTCACTATTGCAGGTGTCAAGGGAAGTACCTGTTTGACTAGCTATCTGATCAGGTGCCAGCAAACATTAGGAAAGTTTTCTGTTCCATAAAGCTTGTAGATTTCCGAATTAAAACAGTCATTCCTATATCCTGCTCTTTATAACACAAGTGAATAGGGGCTGTTTTAAAGCAGCAGGAGTATTAATTTCTTTTGAGCAAATAACCAACAAGGAGGTTTGAGACTTTTGCAAACTATGAGGTGGTCTTCTGCAAGCATAAATGGATCTCCCTGAACATGTTTTCACCAGCAGAAGTGGTTTGTGGAGACAAAGGAAGGAGATCGTTTGTGTCCACACCAAGGACCTGGAGTTACCCTTGCCTCACTTCTCCAGCTGGTGAGCTACCACCCTTGTGGCTACTGCATGAAGAACCTGTTCTCAACAAGTCTTAATTGGTGGTGGCCATAATTAAGCAATGTGTGAGGTATGGGAACAAAAAATGCTTTCTACTCAGGCCATCCATTCCATATCTGTTCAGGAAGCAAAGGATTTCATGTTGGTCTTAGACATATTGTTTTTAAAGGTGAAAGAAAACTGAGGTGGATTTAGTTGAGTACTGTCCAATGATTAAGCTAATTTTGGTGATTTGTGTTGCAGTGCTGGGAGAGGGAATGGCCAAGGGAGATGGCTCTTTCCGTGCAGTGCTTTGCTGCATGCATCTTAAAGGGAAGCTGCAAATTGTATCTAATGTCCTTTCCAAATCACTGATGGGCGAATCATTGGTAAGCAGGTTTAATCTACATAACTTGAAAGCCATTTGATGTTTGTCTTTTTTATGCATTTAGTAGCAAACTTCTGAACATGTTGGGCCAGCACATTAAAATAGTAAAATGATTTGTATGGAAAATATCAATGTATTGAAACATTCAGGTACTAATATGTAAGCAAGAGCCCAGCTTGAAGCTTTAACAATTGTGTTTTCAGATTGTCTTTTTTGTTTCGAGTGCATAGAACGAGAATGTTCAAATTAGTTGCCTGCGTGTAATCCCAGAGGATTGCAAAGTAATCTTTCCCATGTGCAGTTTAACAGAGCAGAGAAATGTAAATTTCCATCCCTTTGCCTGTATTTTAACTGTGCACCTGAGACCATTTTGTGTGTGCTTCAGTTGACAAAGTTCAGCTTTTGAACCATAAAGGACATTGATACATTTGTTTTAAGGCGACTTTGAATGTGTTTTAAGTAAACAGCAGATTGTTCAAGAAGGAAAATGATCCAAGCATTGTACCCTAAACTTACCTGCTGGGACTTGGGTGTAAGCTTCATCTTTTTTTTTTAAGGATGGTGCCTTTATTTTCTGGGGTCTGGATTCTGTATTCTAAGTGGATGGTAGCAAAAACTGCTGAAGTAGTGTGAGGAAAGCAACTTCCTCTCTAATGCCATTGGTAGTAGAGAGGCTTCTGCAGGAAAATCCAGAGCCCTGTATTTAGGGCTTTGCAAGTATGTGGAGGAAAAAAGGTTTGCTTACTTTTAGAGTATACTGATTAAAATGTTAAGGCAGTTCTGGCAATAAGAAATGAACAAAGAGCTTAAATATGAATATTCATGCCCTGCATACGTGTTATTCCCAACAGCTATTTAGGGGCTTTTCTCTAAGTTTGTGCCCAACTCAGAGCAGGAACTTGAACTTTGGTTTCCTAAATCCCTAATTGCTTGAGTAGTTTGGGGGGCAAGTCACTCTCTCGATAGAGCTCAGCTTTACTTTGTATACTAAATAAATACTTATATTCTTTGGGCCAGAAAGAGAGACTGATTCTAGCCTGGTGGCTGGAGCATTATTGTAGGGAACCATCTTTGAATCAGGTTGACTAGGGACTTGAGCCTGTGTCCCCCCTTGTCATGGTGAATACTTTCACCAGGGGTTCTTGAGTCAGGGGTTGCCTTATCTGTTCCTGTCTCTCAGACATCCTGGATTTAAGCAATTTTGTCACCATTTAAAAGTTTTTGCAAAAATTTTGGTTTTACTGGTCAGCATTTTCTCTTCTGTTGAAACGTTCCTGACTATCTGTAGTAGTAGTTAGTTTCATAAAAATTGGTATAGCCACGGAGTCCCTTACTTGGGGAAATGTGAAGCACTCATTTTGGGCTGCTATTATGTTGTTAAAATGGTTTTCTCTTATGTAATTTAATCTTTCCAGATGAAATCTCAGCATTTAAAATGAAACTTGTGATCTTGTGATGGATTGTAGATCATCAGACCCAGTTGTTTTCCATGAGACTGTTAAAGCCAACAAATGATTTGCTAACTTTTAATGTCTGAGTGGAGTAATGAAATAAGTTTGGACTGTCTTCATTTGAAAAACTGGAATCCATCCATTTCCCTCCAGTTATAAGGGAGCAGTTCTCAGCAGCTTATATTCTTTATGCTGTAGATACATGAGCTCTACAAATTAAGTTTGTGACCTTTGCTTATTAAAAGAAATGAAAAAGCATTTGAAATAATGCCTCTGCACATGGATTGTCAAGTGATAGATTGTCAGTGAAGATATTTGAGTTTGTGCTACTCTGTAGTATAGCCAGGCTGTGAAGGAGAAGTATAATAGCATGCTGTCTGACAAACGTAGTGGCATTTCATTAAAAAATGATGCAAATATTCATTTAAATGAAACCACAGGTCTGAACTCTGGTGTTCAGGATTGTGGCTCTCAAGAGTATGAGATTGCTGTATTGTTTGAGATAAATTGACTTCAAAGGATTTTACCTGGCTTTCTATTGAGCACAGCTATTACTTGTAATGAAAGCTGTTATAAAAGAGGGAAAAGAAACAGACTCCAGAATAGGAAGAGTTGTAAAACTGTGAAGTAATTTATACAAAAATCTCTTGGGAAGAAGTGACATGATACAGCAGTGTGAATTTTTGATACTGCTTCTGTTGGAAGAGGTATAAGTGTTCTAATAACAGTAATAATAATACATTGTAACTGTCCCATGGGGCTTTTCGTCAGTAGATTTCAAAATGCTTTATAAATAAGGTTAGTATCATATCCCCACTTTACAGATGGGGAAACTAAGTCACAGAGGGGTGAAGTAACTTTCCCAAAATGACCCAACGGGCTAGTAACCAAGGTGGGAGTGGAACCCAGGTCTTCTGAATCCCCATCCAGTGGGTAGGCCTACAGTCTTTTGGGGTACTTGTTCTGAAGAATCCCATCTTGTAAATGTTGAACCTATTACTGTTTACCCTGGTGACAGCCAGACTACATAAGGTTTATTTGCTAAGCTGTCCTACGCTTGCACCCTCTTTTGCCTTGCCCTTTACTGACACCTGTTGTGCAAGATTAGCATCTGGCCAGGTGCAAGTTCCTCTGTTGCATAATGATGTTTGCTCAGTGTTATAAA
This sequence comes from Caiman crocodilus, assembly GCA_030014935.1. Classification (NCBI taxonomy): domain Eukaryota; kingdom Metazoa; phylum Chordata; order Crocodylia; family Alligatoridae; genus Caiman; species Caiman crocodilus. The sequence goes on along the minus strand of JAGPOW010002173.1, from coordinate 560,340 downwards.
GGGAGTCATTGAAAATTGTGTAATAGCATGCAATAATCCATTTGCCTTGCCTTCTTGCCCTTCCTGTTTCCCAAATACCACGTGGGAAAAAGGTAATTCACTCCCTGTATTTACTATAGCAGAGCATTTATGTACTGAATACACTTTTTTTTTCCCTTTTCCCCAGAACGGCATGGTAACTAAAGATTTGACAAGACTAAAAACACTTCTTGCTGAAACAGAGGTAAGAATGACCATATTATGAGGAGAAAAGTGAAATTCATGATCTGGAGGGCATTTGGTCCTGTGCTGGAGAAAACCTGCCCTGACAGAATTCAGTGTGTCAGGCATCATGGCTACCATCTTTAAAGCAGTCATCCATCATGATCTTGGATCACTTACTTTGATGAAAGACTAAAAGGAAAGTTGCTGACAACTACCTGACTGTGGCTTGCTATAGTGAGCAGGGAAGAGTTAGAATATCTGTTTGGAATTTGAGTCTCAGCAATTGGTTCCTCTCTCTAATGGAAGTGATTCTAAACTCCTAAACAGAAATCATTGTCCCACAAATTCTAGAAGTCCCATTATCTCCTGTGCTATAGTAGTGAAGGATTAGTTTAAATCAGAGGTCCTCAGTCTTTTTTGTACTGGCACTCATTTGCCGAGATCAGTGACTTGTCCCGACCCGCACCCCCCTGGACCTGCCAGTGCCTGACCCACAGTCCCTTGCGCCCCTGGGCCCTGATGGTGCCCCTTGCCCCCTGGGCCATTCCAGTCCCCCTCACTCCTGATCCTCAGTCCCCTGCTCCCCTTTTCCCCCACAGCCCTGCTGGAAGGGGCCCACAGCTCCCAGAGCGTGAGCAGCGGGTGGGGGCCCCTGCATGTATAGGCACTGCCCTGTGCCGATGGGCCAGGCACGCAGCTCCCTGCTCCCTCCCCTGCTGATTCTGCCCAGCTCAACCTGCACAGCCACAGCCCTGTGCCCAGCCACAGTCTCCCATGCCAGCAGGGGCTGTCCTTTGCAGTGGGCTGTCCTTTGCTGCCCCTGTGCCGGCAGCCCCCTCCCCCTGCCAGCTCTCTGGACAATCCCCTGGATTTCCATCCCCTGTTCCCCATACTTACTTGCATCTAGTGCCTGGGGCTGCTCACTTGACCTAGCCGTGCTCTATGCTGGCTATGTACATCAGTGCGTGCAGACTCACGTGCATCCGTTGCCTCCAATCATCCCAAGCAGCTGGTTGCAGGCTGGAACACTGCCAGCCTGCAAAGGGAAACCCGTGGTTTCAAGGGTTTTTCTGGGGACATGCTTGTGACCCTTTCAAATATTCTTGCAACCCACTGGTTGAGAAACACTGGTCTAAATTATTTTTTTGTAATTATTATTTTCATATTTGGCCTTTGTCCTTATCCTTTAAGTTATTAATTTTCTTTTCTTTTGATAGAGCATTTCAAGTTTATAGCTCTCTTACTACAGTTTAGGGCTGTGTTGGTCTCACAGCTTTTTTCCAGAACCAAATTCAATGATTACAACTCTGTTCACTGCTGCCTCCAGCTTTGGAACAAGCTGCTCAAGGGTTCAGCCCACTATTTTGTTTGTCAATGACATATTTTTATCTGTGCTGGGAGTGTTGTGCGTTCACAGAATAAAAAAATCTTGTTTAAATTAGAGACATTTTTAAAAAGACAGACAGTCAAATACTTTATACTGCTAGGACCACTTCGTGCCAGCTAACAGACAAATTGGCCTTACTGTTCATGGAGATAGCTCTGCACTAATTGTTGGCATAGCTGGGAAAGCCATCCCAGTATAAGAGGAGAGAGGGCCACCAGGTGTTTCAAGTAGGGTGTGGGCAGGTTAGGATATGATGTTGTAAAGCTCTGCCAGCTCTGATCAGTTCATTGACTTAAGGTTCATTATGGACTTTAGAGCAGTGTCAGAAGTTAGAAAAGCCCCCTGGTTCTTTTGTTTTCATTCGATGGCTCTGGATCAGAGAGCCTCATTTAGGTCCCATTAGGCACAGCTCAGAGGATAGGGGGTGAAAGTTACAGCTGGATTTGTTTTTTTCCTCTCTAATTGTGATGCTACAGTACAGTAGACTCAGCCTATCCATTAGATCCCCTCTATTCAATCGCTGTAATCTTTGTCATGTAAATATGACAGTTTTGAGACCAGAATGTGGATTGAACTTCTGGGTAAGACTTTTTGTATGGATTGTTTTAGAATACAGTATTTTATGAATGAGAGTTGCAAAATTGAGATTTTGGTAAAAACTAGTTGATGAACTGACCAACAATTTTTTTTTTTTTTTTTTTTTTTTAATTATCCAGGCAGCAGCTAGTAAAGTACCCTCAGGATACCATGGGGAGGATTTAGAGGAAGGTAAGTAAAGCATATTTTAAAGATGCACTGTGTTGCATGGAGAAGAACTGAAGATAGAACTGGTTGCTATATGTGGGAACATTATTGTTTGAATAAGCATGACCAGTTCACTTGTCCCTGATGTCTAGTTGGAGGGAATGTGTTCTGCAGGGGTAACAGGAGTAAAGGGGAAAAGCAGCATGGTTAGTAACGTGAAGACTCGCAGTGAAATGAGACAGGAAAGTTCCATCTTCTGTTGTTTTTGGAGACAGCAGATCACACTTGTTGCTCAGTTTGGTGTGGCAGAACCCAGTTCCATTCCAACAAATCACTTTATCTAACTTGTGTTAGTTGCTTCCAACGCTTGCCCCACATCAGATCCTCAGGGATTGAAAATAAGTAGCTGTGGGGAAGTAGGAAACCTGCTTGTGTGTCCGTACCCTATGGGTTGGTGTTCAGAGACATGTAGCCCTGTGCAGTTACTACCAATGATTCTAAAATACTGGCAATCAGAAAAATAACCTGAGTCCCTGGATTACTCTGCAGGATCTCAGGATGGTTGGCAATTCCGCCCCCCACCCAGGGGAGTCACAAGCAGTGAAGAGTACACATTGTGTAAAAGGTAAAGTGATATAGTTTTATTGGTGATGAGATTGGTGTTTAAGGGGTAATATAATTTCCTCTTGTGCTTAGCAGATAATACTCTTATTCATGACTAGGTCAACTATAAGGTCAAGGAATGTTACCTGCTTGTTAGAGCAAGGCATGGATGTACCTACCGTGTCATCTCTCAGTACCTATTTCTCTGTCTCTAAAATGATATTAATAATTCCAGCTCTAAAGTATCATGGTTCCCATTTTACAGACGCTGAGGCATACAGGTAAAGTTCCCTGCTCAAAAATCACACAACTTGAGCTCAATTTAGAGTTCTTAGTTTCTTTTCTTCTTAAGTTCACTGGACCATAATGCCTGTCTACAGAATATGTAGCATGTATAAATAGAGTACAATACTACATTTAATAGCAAAGGGTATATTAACCAGAAAAATCCTGTACCATACATTTGATTCTGCTTCACATGATGCACATAAAGAAATTAATTTTCTAAGATGTGTAGTAATATAACCTACTTTTCAAGTGAAAAGCTAGGTTACCTGGACTAAGCGCTTGCAGCTCCCATTGACTTCAGCAAATGTTGCGGAGGCTTAATATTTCAGCAAATCAGACTCCTTGTTTTTAATGCCCTATATTACGTGTTTATAACAAGTGGCACATTTACCCAGTTTTTAAACTGTAGTTCTGAATTTCATTCTATTAAAGTTATGGTGCAAGGTTACTGGAGACTTCTGTATTACAGGTGCAATTTGCTTTGGGATTTGAAAGAGGACTTTATTAATTAATCCATTATAATTATAATTGTGGATTTAAGATTTTAATTCCTTATGTAGCTGTGGTTGCTGGTAACAAATATTAATTTTCAAAACCACAGGTAGTAGAGAAGTAGCATGTATTCCATATAATGAGATTAAGGAATTGCAAAAAATACTCATTACTTTTATTTTTATGTTGGGTTCCTTAATTATTGCTGAAAGTACTGGGAAATGAAAATATGCAAAAATGGTTACAGATGGAAGATTTTAATATGGCATTTTCCTATTAAGTGCCAGTCAAGGAGAACGCAAGTAAATATTTCTAAATATATCTCTAAATAAGGAGAAGTGCTGATACAAAGAGTCACTACTTTTAAGTGATAGTCATAATTAATGAATATTCAATAGTAAGTGATTTATTGTTTCTTTTAAGTCAGAATTAATTTGAAATTTCCTCTTAAATGGATGCTATTAAAATTGCATCTTAAATATAACCTCTTACATATCTTGTCAGTGGTTCATTGTATAATTAAAATGAGATGTTTTCCTCAACTTGTTTGTTTTGTTGTTGTATTTAATTTAATTTTGGCTGTGAAAAATAAATGCTCCAATTTCTCTATAGCATTCTCTGGAATTAAAATTTATTGCAGGGGAATACGTAAATCCCAAAAAAGAACTGTTTAAATTGAAAATATTATATGAAATATATCACAAGAAGACTACTGTTAACATTCTGGACCATACAACTTTTACTTTTTTTATAAAGAATTTATACTTTGGGCCTTCACAATCTGATGGTGTCTCTTAAATTTCTCAAAATTTTCTTAGAGGAAAGGAGTATGTTAGTGCGCATTATAACTAGTGACCCAAATGCAGCTTGGGTATCAGATACATGTGCTTTAGGGTTTTTCTGTCATTTGTCAAGTAACATCTGTTTTCGTCACATAGCTCAAGACTTACCATCTAATTTGCATGGTTACATAACACGTTTACTATGGAACGGTCATTCCATCATTAATCCCCTTCTGCTCTATCTGCCAATGATGTGGGTAGCTGACTTGCCATTTCCTCTTAGTGCTGAGTGATCCATCCTCCTTTTTCAGTAATATATTACTGTAAAGTGAATTCTAAATTTGTCCTGTCGTGCAAGCTTGGAGACGAAATTCACCATAAAGTTAGAGTTGCCCAGGTTCTTCGTTTTCCAGACTATGGCATGGATTACCCTGCTTACCTTCAGTTGTTTGATAACGTGGTGTGTTAGTTCATCACTGTTGGATTCCTCATGCAGATATGAGGATTGTCTGTACTGCTGGTTATGCCACGAACCATACTTAATGCAGTGAAATCTCAAAAAAAAAAAAAATCTCTTCTTAAGTGCTTCTTCCAGCTCTGGATAATATGTCCGTATCCCTTGTCACAAGTTTAACCCAATTGAGTGCAACGTTAATGTTGTGACTACAGAAATGTTTTCCAAATGATATAACTGTTTGGATGCAAAGTATAGATTAACAGGGTCTGAGAGAACTGGAGTTTTTGGATTATATCTGGGCATTAGGCAATATTTAAAAGCATCCTTAATTTTAAAGCATCAGCAGAATGATGATGTTAGGAACAGCGTTTTACACCATGTCTGTGAACACCATGAAATAGATGCATACTGTCTGCCGCACTTCTTTTTAGGTGGTTGTTTCAGTATGGACACAAGGACGTACCTGTAATTAATTGAAAGAGCCACATGATGTCAGTGTTGCTTCAGAAGAATTCTGTTGAGTGGGCATTTATCAGGCTAGGACGTGGCCTGTAGTGAAAAGTTTGTCAAAAATGTTGTTGTTTTTAGTGCTGTTAATTTTTTTCACCGTAACTCTGAGGAGTCCCACTTAAACACTAGGATCTTCTGGTGCTTGGTGCAGTACAGAGATATTTTTAGATGTTCAGAGCCTATTTATTTGAGTGAAAACTTTTATGGACCTTAACATTTAAAATGGAAAAATTCTGGATGTACCTTTATGGACATCAGCAGCATCCTCTCGCAGTGAACACTCCTTTTTGTATATAGACATGTGGCTAAACCGATTCCTTGAATCTGATTCTGTAATTTGTGTCTTGTGGGAGAGACTGAAAGGCTAGAAGGAAACTCTTTGAAATACAGGATATAAAAATCTTATTTTTTTTAAATTGAGCCTGAAAAGTTTGAGGCCTAATTGTCTTATTTATTTTTCGTGTAGATTTTTAGAGCAAGGGATCTGCAGGTACGGTGCACAGTGTACTTCAGCACATTCTCAGGAAGAGCTAACAGAATGGCAAAAACGATATGCTTCCCGGTTGATCAGATTAAAACAGCAGAAGGAAAATAAACAATGTTCGGGCAGTTATATGGAAACTTTGATTGAGAAATGGATGAATTCGTTATCTCCTGAGAAAGTGGTAAGGAAAATATACTGTTGCGCTCTGCATGCTCAAATTTAAAACTAACAGATGAGCCTGTTTTCGGGCCTTACCCTGAGAGCTGGTTGACTGATTCATACTGAGAAATTATCCTGCCAGTTTTACTTCCTTCTCCTGCAGCCTGCTTGGCAAGCTTTCAGACACAGGTTCGTTTCTTCAAATGCAGTCCTTTTCTCTAGGAATTCAGTAAAGAGGTTGTGAATTGCAGTTTGTGGGTTGATCACAGATTGTTCGCTCTGCATATTTACTGTTCCCAGTACAGGATGGGTAAGCCGAGTCTCATGGCATTGTTCCTGTTTCCTGACCGGATGATGGAGCTTTTTAAACTGGAGAACAATAAGTGGTGAAGTTTTCAGGGCTTAATGGAAATGCTCTTGTTTTTGCAGGACACTCCTCCTTTGCTTGCAACTGCAGGGGTTTGGGTGAAGAACAGCCAGTCTTCATACTCACTGGTTTATGTACTATTTGTGAATACTGAGAAGTAAGGGGCACACAGGTGATCAAACCCAGCAGCGGTTTGGAATTTCAAGGAACATTTTTTCATGCATTCAACCAGCTCTACTTGCCACTGATACTAAGGAGTTTTCGGTCCATCTATTGTTGCTTAAAATCTGGGAAGTTTGTGAACATGCTACCAAAAGGGCTACAAATAGGGTTAGCAAGCTGATCAGTTGAATGGTCAAATAGTGTCAATTGACTGCATATTTTTGGACTGGTCAAAGATTATAGCAATTTTACAAAAAAACTAAATGTTTGGCATTTTCTTGACAGAAATATGATTTTTATTGGTTTTTGACACATTTAATGGAAAATTTGTGCTTTTTCTGTGCATCATTGGCAGTTTTTGACAATTTTTGACTGGTATTTGACCAGTCAATTGACCTAACTTTATTTGGCTGGTCAAATACCTAACCTTATTAACAAATAGTAAATCTGGGTTTGCTTTCCTTGTATCTGTAGCGCTCTCATTGAAGTCAGTGAGACTACTGGGTCTTCTGGTAATACAGTCTGTGGCATTATTATTTCAGATCTTTTTTTCCAACTAAAATCACATTCTGCTTCTTAGACATGACTAACATGACTAAGTTGATTTATGGGGATAACTGCCTTTTAAAATCTCGTCCTATGTTTGTTCTCAAGATGGTTCTATTTTGTGTATACACAGTCAATTAAGATTGAGTTAAAATTGTAACTTTTTGTTTGCATCTCTGATTTATCTTTTCTTTTATTCACTTGGCGTCACTACTGATATTAGGATCCTGCACAGGCTCTTACTGAAGCTAATCATCAATTTAGAAAACAGTTCTTTTAAATTGTCATTTAAAAGACAACGTCATCTAGATTGTCATCTAGATTGTCATTCTCTGTAGACTTTAATGCTGTCTTTTTCTCTTTGCATTTAGCTGAGTGAAAATGTAGAAGGAGTGAGAGTAGAGCATAATCCTGAACTATCGGTTACTGTCACCACCAAAAAGTCTCATCAGACATGGACGTTTGCTCTCACTTGTAAGGTAGGATTCGTTTTGAGAAGAAATAAAACATTAAAAACAAGCTTGCTGTGGCATATAGACCACCTACCTTTGCTTTTTTGCTATTAGCATTTCAATCTATAATGTTTCTTTTAAAATGGTTCTGATTGGAGAGGGCCCCACCTTTGGTCTATTTCTTCTTACTCCTGTTGGGGTGATGATTGCCCATAGGTTGCTAGGAGTTATGGGATAGTAAGAGCTGTGCTCTGAAAAGTGTCGGAGCTCAATTGTGTCTCCTTGATAAAGCTGAGACCTCTTGCAGGCTCTTGTAATCGGAAGATGTATGAAGAACTTCATTAACTAACTTCATTTTTTCATTGTACAGTTACTTCAATATTTGCATTTCTCTGTAGCCTGCAAGAATGCTGTATCGAGTGGCACTGCTTTATGATGCCCATCGTCCCCATTTCAGTATCGTTGCAATATCTGCTGGAGACAGCACTACCCAGGTGTCACAAGAAGTCCCAGAAAACTGTCAGGAATGGATAGGAGGAAAGATGGCCCAGAATGGAATAGATCATTATGTATACAAAGTCACGATAGCCTTTAACACCGAAATCTTTGGAACTTTTCGCCAAACTGTAGTGTTTGATTTTGGGTTGGAACCAGTTCTCATGCAACGAGTAATGATTGATGCTGCTTCAACAGAAGGTAATTCAGAAATGTTTTTCTTTTTTACCAAGCAAACTACATAGAAATGTCTTAAAGCATGGGTTTTTCAATGATTATTTTGAAACCAGAAATGTTTTCTGTACTGCTTATTAGTCAGTATATAAGTTCTCTGTGATTTATGGTTTTTTTTGCATTATAATTTTAACATAAGGACTCTTAAAATCCTGGGAAAATATAATACGCCATACTTTTTTTCCTTTTTGTATTTTTGTGGAGAACTTCTGTATTAACAGATCATGAATGCTTATCATCATATAATAAAATCCTTCACATAGATCAACATAACTCATAATCAGTAGGTTTAAATTGGCATGGCACCATTGGAGTGGATGGTACTATGCCAATTTACGTGACCTCGAGATCTTACCTGGATTCTTTGTGGTGAGGGGCTAGAAGTTATTGGAGGGCAACATTGTCTATCCTTGCATCATGCAGCTTGATCATCTGAGGTATATGCATTTTAAATACCATTTGGCAGATACAGTGCCAAATAACAGAAAGTCCTTCAACAGCAAAGTGAAGATTACAAGTAGGTAAGGTCTGTGATCCTCATATAAATTAAAATGTCATTGGTATCATGTATCTGAGAGAGTGTCCACATGGGATCTGGTTCATAGTTGAAAAACTCCAGTTGATTTCAGGGCAGCCTTGAACAATGTGTTAGATCTAAAAATGAAATAGTGGAAATAGTCTGTTATCTCATCGTTAATAATGGCAGACCTCTGAGAAGAGCATTTGCTGTCAGGTAATGATTAGTTAAAGGAGTTGAGAGCCAGAGACCAAGCCAGAAGGCTTGTAACCCAGCCAGTCGTTAATGGTGTTATGAAGTATGTGAACATGAAGAAATAATTAATAATGTTTTTAATGTGTTTAGTTTAAAAATGGAATTGTGTGTTGCCATGGCCATTGTGTGCTGTTTACACGGTTAGTCTACGCCTGTCATTTACAAACAGGAAACCAGGACTTTCAATTCTGGGCCCCTCATTATTAGAGAAATGTCAACAAATTGGAAGATGTTCAAAGAAAAAAGGCAAAATATCAGAGCTCAGGAGGGATTGATTTGTGAGGAAATATTAAAAGAGCTAAATATGTGTCAGTTGGCAACAAGAAAGGAGCTGGGATGGGCCACAGTAATCCTTTTTGAAGATTTGAGAGCTACAAACACCAAAAGGAGAGAGAAATATATTTTCAGTAGTATGATGAGGATTCAACCAGGAATGATGAGGTGAATCTGAGAGAGAAAAATTGAGGCTGAATTTTCAGAAAGTAAGATTTTTAATAGCTTTTGTCAGAGTTTCCCAAGGGAAGTGGTTTCAGCTCCTTTGCTTGAGACTTTAAAGCAGCTGAATACTGGAGTCAGACAGTAATGTTTAGTATTCAGTTCCACTTCACTAGTATCATTTCCAGTTGTTTTTAACTAATAAAAATGATGTGTTGCTAATTCTTCTTTGGCTAACTTGTTCTTCTGCAAAAATTCCCAAATAAGATCTCTAAAGTCTTTCTTCCTTCACAATTTTGAGTCATTTGTCACTGTTAGTTTTCCTAGAGTTGCTCAGAAATGCTGGTGGTCCTGTGGCTGCTGTTTTGCACTGAGTGCTCTCCACATGATGATTTGGTTCAGCTTCAAAAAAACACTCCAGGAAGAATTATTTTTTCATGAGACAAAGAATTGTGCTTTTAGGCAAAGGGTAATCAACACTATTTTTAGTTATTTTTACCCTGCTCAGAGACAGCTTTAACTGCAAATTAATGGAAATGTTTTTCTTTGCAATATAAGAAGACTTGCATTGTCAAGAAGACTTGCTGTATTGAAGAACCAAGAGCGGAGCATCGATTTTTGTTCTGGATATCCATTTAAATCCATTTCCCAGAACTGTAAGTCAGAGTACAGAACCATTTATCAAAATATTCTCTTGAAGGCGATAGAAAAATGTAGCTCGGTATTACCCATTAATAGTAATTCTTTTGAAACTGGTTAAATCCAGACCAGAATTCTCAAAGCTGCTGCCATTGAGGAGAAACCAAAATGGATTATGACTGGGAGATAGCCAGAGGATCCTTGTTGATGTAGAGCACTTTATCTCTTCAAGAAGACTGATTCTCTGGCATTTCTGTCAGTCACCAGGATGAAGTCCCAAGAGGGGTTCATCTCTCAAACAGCTGAAGGAGCATCAGTGTCAGTTCTGGACAGAGCTCATGGTTCCACAACTATTTTTGTTATTTCCAGCTACCCTTCAGCTATGTTTGTTGCACAGACTCCTATTGCCAACTTCTACAGACCTGTTCTGATATGCTTATGTGATCTAGAAAATGGATATTTCCTTAGTCTTTAGTGACAAACTTTTAAAACCTTGCTATTAGCAGTGATCATTGTATGTTATGGCACACACTATAACACATCCAGTATTAGGCTTGGCTACAGATACAGGTGTTGCTTTTTGCTATTTCTGTACCTTATTTATATAGAACAGATTTACATTTATGACATCAGGAGAGAGAAAATGTAAATAGCAAATGCCATAGTTGATGAACTCCTCTTCGAGGAGTTCGAAATATCCCAAATATTTATAGCTGGAAACTACCCAAGTCACAACGTCTCTGCGAGCAGTGTGTTGCACTAAGGATGAGAAACTACTTACAAGCAAGACTGTGGTCTTTTCAGGAACTATTATATTATCTCTCTGTAAGAGGGTGGCTAATCACAGCTGACAAATTTCTGAAGTAAGTAAACTTGCAGAGATCTGGCGTCCTTGTGTTGTAGAGCTGTTCAAGACCAAGAGAGCAATAATTTATTTGTGAAGTTAGAACTATTAATCTTTGGAGAAGCCTATGCCCTTGTCACTTTAAACTACCAGGATTGCACAGGGCTGATTGCTAATATGGAGCAGGGCAGGGAAACCCACAGTGAAACAGTAGATGCAAGCATGGATGGCTAAGAGGACTATTACTTCCAGAGGCAACTATTGGTCCCTCTTTGTGAGATGTTCCATCTCTGTGCAGAGAGGGGAGATCAAAACATTCACCCATCAGATCACTGTTTATGTTAATCTACTGCCAAAAATGCATTAGGTGTTGTACAAGTACATATAAGTACAGAGTCATTGCTTTGAAAGGTTTACCATCTGTGCAGACAGCATACAGAGCAGCGAAGAGATAAGAAGTGCACCTTATTGCTTTTTTTAAAATTAATTTGTATCTACAGTGTCCCTTTGAGAAGTGAATAGTGTCTCTAGCGTGTTATAGAACAGAGAAAATCCCACACAACTGCCTGATTCGTTCTGATGCACTGGCTGGGGGAGTAGTTAGTTGAGTGCACGATTTCACAATGATTACACACTCAATTCATACAACACAATTTTATTTTAGAATTCTTTGCTACGTATATAACACTGCTTAGCTTTAATACCACAAACATTAAGAACACAATAATTACATATATCAGAAACAATGCCCCGAATACACTTCTTTCCCAAACAATGTTATAAGAATTAGTATTACAAAAACAACTACAATTACAACTAAAAGTTAAATTTGAATCAATACTATTATTTTCATAATATACTTACAA
>JAGPOW010002173.1:516286-530395 GCA_030014935.1 Caiman crocodilus | reverse complement strand
TCTGACCCCGGTGCTCTTTCCTGCCAAGGCAGGGGGTCGGACTAGATGATCTGCCCAGGTCCCTTCCGACTCTAGACACTATGATACTATGATACAGGATGAGAAAAAGTTCTTTCTTGTCTTCACTATCTTTTTGGACCTTGGGGTTCTTCTAAATAGTACAAGAACTATTGGGAATTTGTCTCCCTATCTCATTTCACAAGAACAAGGGAGTTATTCCATGGAACAAATAGGCAACAGGTAAGGCAGGATGGCACATAAGGACTAATAGTTCATAGGTAGCAACCTACTATGTTAGATGCTATCTGTATGGGCTCGATCTAGTTGTTTCCAAGTTCTCATGCTCAATATAGGTAGTAGAAAGATCTGGTCTGGCCAGATTCCTCTTACAGATGAAGACATTATTTAATTAATACAAAACTAGAACAAAAGCACAAAATGTAGACACATTGTCTTTGTAAAGGGAGACTTATTGTCCCTCACCCAGATATTGTTCTTGATTAGTCACAAAGCTGTTTGCAGAGGTTAAAAAAAATGAAGTTTGGCTAGAGCTAACCTTATTGGCAATAGGGCCAATTCTCTGTTTACTTTGCAATTAACCTGAAATGAACAGAAATAGTAGCGGTGGCCTGTATTTGTGTTGGAGTTTGTGAACAAGATAGTTCAGGTAACTTAAATACATGCTCCTCTAGAACATGAAAGAATAAACTCCTAGTTGACTTTTTCCCTCTTATCTGCCCATTGAAGAGATAAGGTGATTGACCCTGCTTCGAAACCGAAGGAATTTCAAATTAAGGTCACTAGAATTCATTGAAGTAAATCCACTTTCATTGATGGGATGTCTCCTCCCATTCGATTTATTTTGTGAAGACATATGTAGGAATCCTAATGTCTTCATTTAACATGGATAATTAGTCTGAAATACTAATACACTGCTGGGTACTTGCTTTGTGTTTGTTTTCTTAAAACAATGATTAAGGCCACTAATTGTCTCTATGAAAAAACTGCACTGAAATACAAAATGAGATGGTAACTTTATTTTTCTTCTAAAACTTCTTTTAAACCTGAGCTAGGGGAAGCCATACTGACCTCTTAGTTTAAGAGTTCAGTATCTTACAACGAGAATGTGGTCTTACAGTTACTCAGAAAGAAGCGTAATATAATACTTTGTAAATCTGGTTTGAGAACTAGTTCTCAAATTTTGGAGCTCTTAAGTTAGTTTTTAATCAGCCCTGATTTCAATGAATTCTTCAGTGAAACATGAATAAGGAGTCCAAGATCAAGACTTTGGATGCATAGTCAGTGGGAGTTTTGTGGAGCCAGGTTTTCACATTATGGGTTTTGAAAGTTGTCTTGGGCTCTTTTTCTTTCCTACTGGTCTTTTGTTCTGGAATAAAGATAAAAATCTGGATAAAGATTATTCTATCAGGGAGAGCTTTAGTCAGTACATAGCAAAACAGCAAATCAAATGGTTTGATTCCATCCTGGTTAGATTAAAAACCTAGATATGTATTTTGAAGTGTGATGGTAAAATACATACAACTACTAAGAGAGATTTAATTTTGGCAACACGGGTCAAGAATCCTAGAAAAGGCTGTGAAAGAGAACACTCTAACGTGAACTTTCCATTTTCGTCAGGAAATAATCCATGAAACTGTAGCTCTCGTAGACGATAGAGATGGTTAAATATTACTACCTACTTGTTTTAGCAGGGACCTTTTAGCCGTAAATCTTGGGCTCTGTTCTGCTCTGTTTCCTCCTCTGTTCTGCCACTGACTCAGGCCATCTTGGTCAGGACAATGAGGCTGGGAATGTCAGAAGAGCACCTGAGACTTGGGCACTCAAGCGCCATTGAATGTCACTGGGAATTGGGTGTTTCTTTTGAAAATCTCAGTCCTAGCTTGTTTGTGCCTCAGTTCATTACTTCCTTCTCATTTATTGACCAGGAACGTCTTCCATTTAGAAGTTGTGAGTATAATTTAAGAATGCTTAACTATATGACATGGCTACACCTAGTTTGCTAAAGAGGTGTGCAAAAGAGGAAACATCAGGCAGGTCTGGGGCTTTGGCTGCTGGAGCTGAGTAAGATGTAGAGTGGGATCTATGTCTTGGAGGGCCATGGGGATCCAAAGTGGGAGATCCATTGACAGCATACATAAAATGGTTGATCATGATAGCAGTTGAGTTTTGGAGGATTGGATGTAGTGGGCTTCTGGTGAGGGATTGGAGTAGACGGCGTAAGAACACTCCATGAGTCAGAGGTGTGCTAAAATTGCAAGATTGGGTAGAGCTGTGAATACCTAACTTTAAGAAGGAACGGCAGTAAGTTACTCTTTCCCAACTAAGGTGTGTGGCTGCTATGCTACAACATACTTCTTGAGACGCATGGTGCCCTACATTAATGACTGCTTGGTTTTGCCCACTCTTTCCTCTTCCAATGCTAATGAAAAGCTGAGCAGAGCAAACTTGGTGCTTCTCCCTCATCAGTGAAAGCAGTATGGCACCAGTTTGGGGAAGAAGTGCACCACAGAATGACACACTTCTACCCTCTGTTACAGCTGTATTCAAAGGGAAAGTCCATACCATGACAGCTATAGGGAAATGACCTAACAAAACATGATACAAAATCATTCATTTCAAAGTAGAAGAATGAGAAATATACCAGCAAGTGGGGTCTCTCTCCAGCTGGGGACCATAGGTAACCCAGTGCAATGCCCATGTTAACAAGCATGCCATACCTTTGTCATTCATAGGTCCTTTATTCTTCTACCTGAGTCCCTGACTGGCAGACTTATTCAGTGGCTGGTTCAGAAAATAACTCCCTACTGTAATTCAGAATATGTTCTTTATTTGTTAAAATTAAAACAGTATCTGATGAACTTAAATGGCTTGGGGGCAATATAAAATGTCTCAAACAATTGATACTTAGGTTTTTTTGTTTGTTTGCTTTTTTTACAAATAACCCTAAATCTTTTTCTAGTCACTACATATCTTTTTTGTGAAATTCACACTGAATGTGTGAAGCTTTGTTGATTTTGTTTCATTTACATGGTTGGCTTTAAATGTGGTATTTAACTTGACAGTAAAGAACATTAAAGGTCTCTTGACTTGATTGACTGATCTCTCTTTTTTTCTTTTCTTGTTTTTTGAGACAAATATTCTTTTGGCTTTTGGAGACTTGCAACAGCACTAGATTTGGTGTTTCATATTAGATATGCACACTGTCCATAGTCTCATATTCTCCAAAATGTCTAATTGTTCAAGGTCCTACCGATGTATTTAGTCTCACTGAAGTAATTGAAAAAACTTTCATGCCTAATAGCTTTGAAAGAATGGGCCCAAATCAAAAGGTGGCTTTGGGAGCAGTTGGTCATATTGGGGAGTAAGGATGATGAGGGGGGTTTATGAATGTCACCTTTACTTGATGATGACTGGATCAGGGTAGTTTTGAACTTTGCAGATAGCACAGTGATGTGTCAAAGGAATCACCACCTGTTTCTTCTTTTTGTGCTCAGAATGCTTTTCTGATTATTACAAAGAATTTTTATGTAGCAAATTAAGAGTTTTTGTATGCAGCTTAGTAAGAAAAAAATTCATTTTGTATTGTTCTGAATTGTTGAACGCTATTTTGTCTTTTAAATTTCTGGTGCTTTTCAAGTTTTAGTTTGACATACTATCAACTGCCTCAAGAAAGATGAATTTAAAGACATTAAAAATGCTTACTCTCAGTTGAACTTTCTAGTTAGCAGCCAGGGGTAATAGTAATTATCATGTGATAAGAAAATGATTTAAGTAATTATGAATTGATTACTTAAGTGGTGGTTAAGGCAGGGATTGAGAGTAGACCTGCAGCCACATTTTCTGCCTTAACTGCATGGCATAAAATTACAATTATTCAGGGATTTCAATGGAATTTCTCCATATTTAGATGGGTACCTTTGATCCAAATTCTTATCTTTTAACTTCTCTTTTCAGATCTGCTGGAGACTTTATATAAAACAGTGAGCAAATCACTGCTGTTTTTATAAAGTGGGCAAGCTAGCACTTACCTCATTTTCATGGAGTATTTTTAGTTCCTGGTTGAAAATGACATTTGAAACATTACTGGTGTATTTTCCAGGCGGTGTGTTTCTTTAGGGGACTCTTCTGGATAGGTTGATATCACTTGGCCCTTAATGTTGGCCAGTACACACATCACTTTCTGTAAACCCCATGAATGCATTTATTTGCTCTCATTGACTAATCATGAAATGCTCATTAAACCTGTCACACAGTAATTATGTGACTATTTAGCTGTAGTTACTATTCTATGAAAATCAGTGCTTCAAATTGGATAATGATCTCTATGTTATTATGTGGCAACTTCAAACTTTTTCTTTCTCCTTTATATTCGTATGTTTTGTGTCAGATTTATTTACAGACTTATTTTTAAAATGTCAACACTTAATTCTTTGATTCAGTACTTTTGTCAGGATCATTTGTTCCTAGAGAGATTAATAGATGAAAAATTAAATATGTGTAGATTATAGTCTGCATGGCTTTTTTCCATGAATTGTTTCCCCTGTGGAGTTCCTTTTATCCATTTTTCTAATTTCTCTTTGCTTCTTTAGTAATGCTTTTGGATAAACTCATTTTACCATTTATTGTTTAATTCTGTAATTTAACCAAGGATACTAACATGCTGTGCCTATTGTTTCTGGCTTTGAACCAAGATTTTGTTGGCACCATCCTTTGTTTATTAGCATTAAAATACCAGTAATTGAGAAGAAAGAGAGTTATTATATTAGCATGCGACTGATCTCAGGAATTCATCTTTGCAAAGTTTGTGAGGTATCTTAGATGTCTTTCTACTACAATATTGACAACATTTTTTTAGAAGGAACAATTTGGAGTAGATAATATTTGAGTATTGTCTGTCTTGGAAATCTGTTACATAGTGTCATTTACTGGTTTGTGAAAATTTCTATATAATCAGTGTTTCCGAGTGTTTTTTCTAACCTGTCTTCAAATTTCATTCTTTAAAGGCAATTTAAACATTTTCTTAAGAAAATAATTCATTTTTTTGGAAGAGCTTGTTGAATTATTCCTAAAAGTACTATGAACTCTTACATCAAAGCAAACAAATTACCTTACAAAGATGATGGATTTCTCTGTGACAATTCAGTGTTCAAAGTGTGCTTAAGCAAGTTAACTTTCTTATGCATCTTTTCATCATGATGCTTGCTTGAGCTTTTCCTTAAGTTCACTACTTTGTTGGAAAATAAAATTTAAAGATCATATTTAATACAGTCTAATAAGAGTCCTCTTTTTAATTAAAGACTTTTTGGTACATCTATTCATTCATTCATTCATTTTGTACTGTAGGTTGAACTTCAGTTTCAGTTAAATCGCTTACCCCTCTGTGAAATGCATTATGCCTTGGACAGGATCAAGGACAACAGTATTTTGTTTCCAGATGTCAGCATGACTCCCACCATACCCTGGAGTCCCAACAGGTACAAAAATGCAAACGTTTTAATATGAAAGGTAGTACATTACTGCTGTGTTGAATTCCTCCATTACAGCTGGCTCAAATCTACCTTTAAACCGGAAGTGCCTTTTTGCTCTTTATTGCACGTGATGATGGGTCAGTGAAACTGGTCTAAATAGAAATAGAAAACTGACCCTTTGAGCATTAGGATTGGTAGGTCAGCTTTACCCATTCTCCCCAAAGTAAAATTGTGATTGTTATAAGCACTCCAGTAGCATTGCAGGGTAGAAAACTGAAGCATAATTTTTTATTTACTGATTCTGTAACTCTTTGCTGAATACCTGTATAATGTTTTATAGAAATCCAGGTAAGTGCCAGTCCTAACTAGCTTGCAGTTTAAGGGCCCAAAATCTTCACTTTGTACTTACATGAATACTCCTATAGCCTTGGCAATGAGACTACTGGAAGGAGCTCATTGCAACAAACCCAAAGTTAGACATATCGCTGGAATGGGTCATAAAAAGAGGTGTAAATATGGGAAGGACCAGCATTGATGGCATTGCCAAATAGGTGTGAGATTTTCTGTGAACAACTTGTCAGTTTCTTTAATGAAGTGTAAAATCTCCAGATTTTATTAGTAATTTTGAGAGTGCCAGACCTGCAACGTGGGCAGCAGTGGCAGAAGAAAGGGCAAATAGGAAACAGAGCTGAAAGAAATTCATCTGACAGAGGAAACAGAGGGCCTGGATACACTACGTATTTCTGGTGTAACGTACGTTGGTTTTGCTCACTGATGTAAGTTGCACTGAGATCTACAGCAGACGTGTGCACAGTTAGCGCTGTTGTAGGTGGCTGGGTAGTAGATAATAGTTAATTTGCATTGAACAGCCTTAGGCTAACTATGCATACCATGCCTTATACTAATGCAAATTAGACCAGTGAGTGTTTCTGCTGTGCTTTGTTAGCATGACTACACCAGGTTCTGGTATCCAAGTCTGGGAGTTTGTTTCTAGGCTTTTTTTTTTTTTTTGAAAAGTTATAAATCTGCTTAATCCCATGGCACCTGGCAAGTTACCTTAGGCTAGCGGAGGCTGGGGCCAGCATTGGCGACCAAGGGGCAGCAGTGGTGATCCTGTTGCACAGAGCATGGCCATCAGTGTAGTGTGGCTCCAGCCGGCCAGGCTCCAGCATTGCATGGTGTACACTGCTGTGGTGTGCACCACTTTGCTTTTTTTCCTTCAGGATATCCAGGGGTCAAAAAACCCCTCTGTGCTGTTCCCTTGCAGTTCAGAGAACAACTGAACATGTCATATGCCATGTACCACATAGCTGTGTTTGGACGTGGCCTGTGCGTCCATACTCTGAAGCATTGGAGCTCATTGTATCGTGACAGTTATTTGAGGTATTGGGAGGAGCAATAGAAAGGCATGAAGTCACTTTGTTGAGGCAAATGGCAGGGAGATGTTGATGTACATGAGACTGACAGCAGGAGCTGGTAAAGAAGCAATGTCTTGCAGATGAGACTGAAGAGTGTGATTATGGTGCAAAGCAGACCAGAAACTAACTCAGGGATGCAGAGAGAGAGGTGGCTTGGCCAGAATGGGGAGCGAAAAAGGTGATATAATTGCAGCTTGTTGCATAAACTTGAGGACAGGAAGAGGAGAGAAGAGCTGGATGCAGTAGTCCCAATGAAATTTAATTGGTGTGTGGTCCAGAGGTTTTGCAACAGAGGTAGAAAACAAGGGGTGGGGGGCAGCTATTGGGAGTCTGCTGCAAACTCCCATTAAAGTCAGTGAGAGTCTTTCCACTGACTTCATTTAACTTTGAATCTTGTTTCATAAAGAAAGAATGGAAAGCATTTAGTAACAGCTTGGATGTGGGAGAAGAGGTGAGTAAAACTGAGTTGAGAGAGAGCTCTACCCTTTGTGTATACAGTCATTACGAATGTTTTAGTGACTGGGACAAAAACAAAATGGTCCTTGGATTGCCGCGTATGCACATTATTTGATTACATTTAACAGATTTGCTATATGTTACTAGTGGAATGATTATGATGTCAGGTGGTTAGCTATCTGCCAGTAACCGCGGTGCAAATTAGTTTTATTATTAAAACCAGATATGTGCTGCACAACGTGAATTATGTTGAGAACAAATGTAATGCATATACAATGTTTCTTGCATTTGCTGTAATCTGGCTATTCAAAATTCCAAACTGTGACTCTAATAAAGTATCACTTCTGACTCAGAATTTATCTGCTCTCTTTCTCACTTCATAAGGAATAAAATCTTTCATCCAAACTTGCCAGCATCCAGCAGGTTAAATTTTATAAATTCTAAAACTGGAGTAACAAAAGGATAAAATATGACATTGAGTAGAAGTGACAGGGAGTAGCATGTGTTCAAGCAGCAACATTTATTTGCCAAAAATAATGCTCCTTGACTTTTTCCCCCCCAGCAGATCAATGCAGAATTATACAAGTGAATTATTTTTGCAAATTAAACAAAATTCAGTAAAATTGATTGTTTTGAGTAACTTGTACAAACATTTTTAAAAATAATTTTTGAATGATTCCACAATAATTCCCACTCTACCAGGTATAGGCTTTTGGCTTCTTTCCCGAGGAAAAGGAACGCTTGCTCTTTCCTAAAGATTTATGTTGGGGGGTGGGGGCAGGTTTTCTAAGATTCACGTTACATGTGGTCATCCGTCTTTCATTCATTACAAAATAAGTGCACATGCCATTTATGCCTTCTATAATCTCTTCGTAGATCTGTGTAGTCCAATGGGAGACGGTAAGGGTATGGAACTTTTTTTTTCATTTTTCTTGTACTGGGTAACATACTGTTCTTAAAACATTGTTAAGGTTACAGGAATGACTGTAAAATATTTTTTGCAGAATATTATTTTGTCTGGTTACTGGAAAGTTGTTTTTTCTGAAGATGCACAAAGCAGAAAAATGCAAGATTGGTTTTGAAACTAGATCAGCATCCTTTAACAGTAGTAATTGGAGTATACTTTTACTATGCAGGGATATTGTGGCTGGGACATTTTTATGTATATGTAACATATGATATTTATGCTTTTGCCTAAACTGAATGGACATGTCAGCTAATCTAGATATTCCTTCCTTGATATCTGTCAGATACGATAATTAGGAGTGGTTGACTTAACACTTTTTTCATCTTAACTTTGTTTTCATTTCCTTACAATTGATAGGGGAGTTGCTTATGTTTTCCTGCTTTTCAACAAAATGTGGAGTTATGGGTGAAATGTGTTACAGTTAAAGTACTTTATTCATTGTATATTTCTAAATAATCCTTTGCACTGTAGTCTACTTACACAATTATTAAATACTTTCCATTGTTTATATGAGATTGTTAAATAGACCATATTTTATTAGTTCTTTAAGATTTTTATGAACTAAATGCTATGAATCCTTTTTCAGAAAGAAAAGGGCCAAACTCCTTTTTGTTTTCTATCTCAAAGTCAACAGATTAGTGTCAGAGAAGAATTTGCTTTGGTATCTTTTTCTTCCTGTTTTTTTTAAACACATTCTTAGGGCCAGATTATCAAATTATGTAAATTCTTGTAGTTTTGCTGAGGTCAGTGCAATGATATTGTATGCCATTTAAAGGTCTGGCTTGTAATGTCTTAAGTTTTTGCATTTCTTGATTGACTCGGGCTCTCTTCCCCTATCTATAGTTTTTCTTCTATTTTTGTTTTACATCCCTATCACCTTTCAACCAGTTCTTAAGTTCTTCAGGCATCTAGTTGTTCATAGTAGTCTTGTGAGTTAGGAATTCAGTTAATTCCCTCATGGTTTTATCCTGTATGCTAACTACTGCTCAACACAAGTTTTCCAAGTCCAGAAGAATTATAATGCAAGTACCAAGACAGATTACATTGCAAAAGTATGGCCATATGTTCAAGAACGACAGGTGGTTCTTACTCTTCATGCCTAGTTTTAAATCTGTCAGTGAGCGTATTAAAAATGGCATAGGCAAATCTTTAACCTCTTACATTCATTGGAACTTTCCTAAAGTAACTTCCTGTTCAAATGCTGATATCATTATCCCAGTTACAGTAACAAAGCTTTTTTTAGATCTCAGATGCATTTTTTTATGGTAAAGAATGATAGTGGAGAAAAGCTTTCACTTAAATGGGTGGCTGTGAATTCTGTTCTTTTTGCTTTTTTTGTAATTAGACTTGGGCCAGCTGTGCCAGGCCCTGAGCTTGGAGCTCTGTGACAGCTCATAGAGCATGTTAACTTGCTTAAATTGATACCAAATCTAATTCTATTGAAAACTTGGCAAATTATGTCTATAGGTATTGTTTAGTTGTGTAATGACAATAGGAGGTTCAGCTTGAAGTCTTCTTAAATGCATTGCCTCTGTAGGGGGTTAAATGTATACTTCACAGAAGTATATGCTGTGAAGGTTTATTACTGTCAGCTTAGCTGTGTAAATTGAACTGTAGTCGGTCTGCTTGTGAAAAATTTACTGGTTAATCACAAACTTGAGCAAATCATTAAAAATCAATAGACTACCGTAACATTTTTAATTTCTTCAAATTAATTTACATTCTCTATAGCTTAATTTCTGACTGACATGCTGTTGCCGTTTTTTCTTGTTTAAACACTCTTGTTTTTTTTTTTTCTGTACAGACAATGGGATGAGCAGTTGGACCCTCGACTAAATGCAAAGCAGAAAGAGGCTGTTCTGGCTATCACAACTCCACTTTCAATACAACTGCCTCCTGTTCTTATCATCGGTCCCTATGGGACAGGCAAAACATTCACTCTGGCTCAGGCAGTCAAGCACATACTCCAACAGCAGGATACTAGGTGAGCTGGAACACTATATAGAGAGCAGCGTAGTGAATTAGAGATGAAATGCCATTTTGACTTAAATTCAAACAAAAGTTAGCAGTATAGAATTTCCATCCAGCTTAAAAACCCCCCCATCCATCATTGTTTTGAATAGATACTGCAAAAGTAACTTTATAGTCTTAACAGGTATTTAGTATATAATTTAACTGAATTTGACAGTATATAGATTACGTGCCTTTTCCTCAGCATGGATCAGTGTACTAGAAGATGAAGGCTGTTCTTTACTTAAAATGCACATTAGACTAAATCCCAAAATAATTATTTAAAAGTTGTATTTAAAGTTTAAATCTTTTCATAAAAGAGAGAATGAGTAAAAAAGGCATCAAGGAATCATGAACCATGCAGAAGGTTAGTTATTAGTTTCACTGAGAGAAGTATGCAGGAAGATGGCCACTGTTTCCTTTTTTTTGTATTCTACTGCTTTGAATTGTTTTCTGTTTCTTCATTGCTTTTTTATTTGCACCATTTATTCCAGCAGGATTCTCATTTGCACCCATTCTAATAGTGCTGCTGATCTCTACATAAAGGATTATTTACATCCATATGTAGAAGCAGGCAATCCCCAGGCAAGACCTCTCAGGTATTTTTTAAGGCTTATTATGTATCTATAAAATACTATTCTTAAGAAAAGGTGTCTATAAAAAAAAGTTTAAAGAACTTTTAAAACTTAAACGCATATTGGCATTTACCAGCAGTGCCTTTAAATAATCCAACCTCTGTAATGGATTGTGAAAGAAATGGAAAGTGGAAATATCATCCACATAATTTTGTTTTATACATTAAATAAAGACATCCTTTTTTAAGCTTTTATTATTCCTGTTGAAAACAATGTGTCTTTCCTAGTTGAGCAAACTTTTGATATGCTCCTCTAAAAGCTACTATGATAAAATAAACTGGACAGTAATTTGGTTTTAATTTGAAAAAAAAGATTGGGTACACATCTGTTCATGGCAAGTTGGAAACCGGGGCTACCCACCTGCCTTTTTGAAGAAAACGCTGTCATAGAAGCTGTGTATTTAGAGAATCATGTGAAATTGGTTTGGCCTCTTCTAAGAAGTCAGTTTAAAGTAATTTGTGTATGTGGTTAAGTATGATTGATGTGGGTATCTTGGGGGATTTAGCTATGGAAAAATTAAGGGGATGAGGTGGCAGAGTTGAACCGGAAGAGAAATTTATTTATGGTTAGAGGAATGCCATTTGGAAAATATTGCTTAGTGGTTAGGCTGTATAATATACTGTATAATATATTACTAGTTTGTTATATTTTTGTCTAAAGGTATGGAAATGTGTGTATATCTGAGCCTCAAGCTGTGAATATGCTGTATTAATATGCCAGTTAACATAAGGTTAAAATGCTGCTATCTGAAAATGACTGGTCAAAATCCTCCCAGACTTGTACTCTACACCAGTAGTTTTCAACCTGTGGTCCACAGACCCTAGGGGTCTGCAAACCATCTAAGAAGTCTGTAAAAGATGACTATGATCAATCAGAAGTATGTGAATAGCTACACTTACAATTCAAAGGAGTCCGTACCTCCATTCGAAAATTTTTAGGGGTCCACAAATGAAAAAAGGTTGAAAACCACTGCGGTTGTTGAAACACATAGGGTTGTACAGATGAATCTGAGTCACAGCTGTTGTGAATTGTCACAACTCCATTGATTAAGATGAGTGATGACATTTTACACAACTTCAAAATCTGGCCCAGAGTGACATAAGTGAAAGCAGATATACATATTTATTTGAATTACCTCAAATGTGATTGTATCTTGTAGTGCTGTTTGTGAAGCACTTTGGTGAAAAAGGCATTATGATAGATTGTTAATTTTGTTCTCTTACTATTAGTGGGAGAAGCAGGGAAGTAGTCTATAGGTTATAATAGCTGCGCAGTGGGATCAGCTGTATTGAGGCTGCAATGTCAGTTGCAAGGGCATTGGTTCAGGAGACAAGTTTTTTGCCTCACTCTTGATCCAGGGCTTCTGTTGACGTCAGGTATACATTCAGTTACTTCGTGCAGCACCAGATATGCATCTAGATTAGTAAAAATAAATAGATAAATTCATACAATTGCAATGTTTGTAATGATAAAGTCAGTACTCCTCTCTGCCAGTAAGGCAATTAATTCTGCTTTCAAGCACATTTCAGATTAAAATTCAAATATGACTGTTTTTAATTTTAAAAAGGTCATTGAATGCTTTAATTTGAATATAATTGTCGCTGGATTTTGATCACTTCAGAAGGTGTTGCTGTAGGTTGCATGTGTGATTATTCAAATTATTATTTTACTCTTATGGGAATTTCCCACTTTTTTTTTTTTTTTTTACTGAAAGTGACACACATGTTTATACATTTCTGAACTTTTTAAACTTGTCCTTTTAATAAGGTAGCTAAGCTTGCCTGAAAGTTAACAGATTATGAATACCATAGAATGGAATTACAGCAGAGCTGATAGATCTGAAAGAAAAAAATCTGAAGCTATGGTAGATTCCCAGTATAAAATCAAATTAGTCATATCCGTAAACGTCTCCCCCTTGTTTAGAGGAGAATGTTTTCTAGATCGTATTCATGACATATTGGGTATTTCAGAAGCCAGACTGTAAAACCACTCATGCTAGCAAAAGCCAGAAGCCAACTTTAGGATATTATTGGTAGCTATAGACTTTCCCATAGATTTTTCTTCCACTGTTATACTATACTGTGCCTTTAGAAGTCCACCCATACATCGGGAATTTAGTTTTAACAGGAACTCGGTGTTGTTCACTGGAATACGTGTTGGAGGGCAGGAAATTGCTTGCAGAAATAAATGGAATATTTCAATACCTTGCTGTATACTTGGCACTGGGCACGTCTGCACAGCATGGTAGTTACGGTGCCATCATTTAGTACTTGCTTTTGGAAGTATGATGGTGCATGGGTATTTTTAGCATCTAAGTCGCTGTAGCGACACACTATAGTGAGGTAGCTTGTCACTATGGTGACATAGCATCGGTGGCCTGGTTTGTGCCCCCCCAGCGCTGCGTTGTCGTAGTGTGTTGCTATGGCAAGGTAGCGTCACTTATAGATGCGCCCACTGTGAAGGATTTAATTTTCAGTTGGTTTGAATACTGCTAAGTTTGCTTGCGGTTATATAGAAAACCAGGAGCTGCTTGATCTTACAGAAAAAGGATTCAGTTCAGACTCTGTGCTGTGGAAAAAAAAGCAAAAGTTGAATATGTTATTTTTCCAAAGCTTCCACGCCACGTGCGAGTTTCAGTAGCTCAAAACCTAGGGGCAGTACTCTGATGGGTTTGGCCTGATGTTACACACCACGCGGTGTTTAGAATTGCAGCAGGCGTCAAGCAGAGCACAAGTGCACTCAGTACTTGCAAGCTAGCTTTCTATCAAAATCCGCGGATCGGGTTTTGACAGAAATAATGGGGAAGATTGGCTCCCTGAACCTGTGTCTTTGGTGCTTTCGTACCAGTGTTCCACATTCAGGGTTTCACATGCATTACAACAAGTTGTATTTGAAATGATCTCACCTCGTGATATTTGTGCTGTCCAGAACCGGACATACCCAAATTCTAATGTATTGTAATTATATCTCACTTGGATGTCTTTAACGTTTGCTGGAGGCTGTTGTCCAAAAGACATTGCACAGGTGAACAGAGCACTGGACAGGGCTTCACAAGACCTGGGTTTTGTTTGACTTTGCCGCTGGTCTGCTGGGTGACCTTGGGGAAGCCACTTTTGTCTTTGAATGCCTCAGTC
>JAGPOW010002173.1:499891-515888 GCA_030014935.1 Caiman crocodilus | reverse complement strand
CTATCCATCTATGAAACAGAAATAATAGTACTTATTTCTTATGTAAAGCGCTTTGAGATCTGAGGGATAATGCTTTATAAAAGCTAGGTGGTATTGTTATTTATTATTTACTTTAATCTAGATTACTGAAGAGGTAGACAATTTCTGTCTTCCAAAGAAGACCAGCCAGATTAGCTAGCTGTTGTTTGTACTGCTATTTTCTTTTGTTTCACAGTACATTAGAATTCAGTTTAGCCACTTACGTGAACTGGTCTAGCATGCAGTGTATTTTTCACATCTGATAGCTGGAGATGACAGATTGATTTTTCATTATTGATATGAATCTCTGAGTTAAATGACTGTATTAGTTACACAATTGTTACAGATTGTGAAATCAATCTAGGTGACAGCCTAACAGTTGAAAGGTATTGAAACAGAAGGAGACGCATTCACAGTGAACAGGAGAATTTCACCTAGGTTCCTGATGTGCCAAGAGAGTTGTGGACTGAAAGTGTTTGAGCTGAACCATTGCACCTCTGATGAAAGCCTGTGGAGAGGCTTTGAAACCATTGTTGAAGCAGATGATTAATGTTTGCTTTCAGGAGGGCAAAATGCCAACTGGAGTTAAGCTGGAAGTGTTTAGGGCTTTAAGACACAATCACTTGATATCAGTTCCCTCATCAGTTACTGTCCTGTATTTTCAACTTTGCTCTTTGAGGAAGGTTATTGAGAAAGTTGTGATGAGCCAGGTTCAGCTCTGAGAATCCTTAGCTTTCCTGGAGTCCTTTCTTCTTGTACATTTAAGGGTTGGCATGGCACAGAGAAAACATTAATTTCCTTTGTCCTCGGTTGGTGAACTTTTTCTGGCTGTAGACAAAGGTCCAGCGTCTGTGCAGGTTATATTGACTCTGTTGTCTGCCTTCAGTACAGTTGATCATGAGATTATTTGTTGATCTGATTAACGTAGAAGCAGTGTTCTTCTCTTACAATGTTTAAAGGCTGCTGTTGGATCATTCCTTGGCTGCTATGTGCTTCTCTTGGAGAGATCTCAGAGTTTTTGTGTAGCCATTCCTTCTGATTCAATGGGTATGCCATGCTGCTAGAGGAGATATCCAGGAATTTCAGATCCCAGTATGTTGATGACCCGTAATTCTGTGTCTCTGATATTTTCAGCATTTTTTCTTGCGTCTGAGACCAAGAAGAAAATAAATTAATTAGTGCGTAATTCCAAAACCCTCAGGATGATGCCAGTTGGTAGAGGGGAGGTTTGTAAGGATTGTGCTGTGTTTTGTTGTTGTTGTTGAGATGAAGCATGTTCACCTCTTGCTTCCAGATGCACTCTCACACATGCCTGCACCCACTCACTCCTGTTTGCATTTACCAAATCTATAAATGTGGTTGTAAGGGGTGTCCTTCACATCTTCTCTTGAGACCTGGCAATGTTGGGGAAGTGGAGTTGAGCATACTTTTAGATTCCTAGGTAACAGGCTCATATCAGTGGTGACATGTAGGAAGTGTACGTGCATCCCCTCAGAGCGCTGGTGAACCCCTTGATAGCCAGTGCTCCCTGCTTCGGTGATAGGCAGGGGGGACAGGCGGGAGCACCAGTGCCTCCTGCAAATGCTGGCCAGAGAGTGAGGGGGTGCCAGGAGAAGTACTACTGGCACTTCTGGGAGCACCGCTTGCATTTCCAGGGTGGTGAGTTTGGCCGTGGGGGGGATCCCCCCGGTCACTGACTGGCCACTGGGAGGCATGTGCCCCCTCTGACTCAGGAGGCACCGGTTGCCCATGGCTCATATTACCATTTTGCCTTTTCTTGCTGTCAGGGACTTGACCATAGTCAAGTTAAATCACTGTTATCACTTCCAGCTTAGACTGCTGCACTGAGCTCAGCTCTTGAAGATCACTCAAATGCTCTAGCTTGTACAGAATGTAACTCCCCACCTGCCTACTGTCCTTGGCCTGTCCTTGAACATCGCCAAGGCAGAGGTTCTTCACCAACCCTTCCCAGGCCAGCTGAACATCCCTCATGCTATCTGTATAGATGGGGAGGCGCTGGAGTATGTGGAGTGTGGAGTACTTTGTATCTCAGCAGCCACTGTTCTCAACAGGCTACCATTGATGAAAAAGTTCAGCACCAGGTCAACTGCACCAGTGCCACCACCTTGAAGCTGCAACAATGCATCTTCAAAAATAGAGACCTTCATACCAACGCGACGTTAAGACCCTTGAGAAATTTCACCAGCAGTCCTTGCGTCGAATCCTGGGGATCAAATGGGAGGACCACCGGATCAGTGTGAGTGTCCTCCATGAAGCTGCATCTGCCAGCTTCGAAGCCTTGCTTTTGAGAAATCAACTCCGATGGATGGTCCATTGTGTCCGGATGTCCGAGAACCACCTCCCTCTCCAGATTCTCTTTTCCCAGCTCTCTGTTGGGCAATGCTCAAAGGGCAGCCAAAGCAAACAGTACAAAGACGCACTCAAGGTTGCCCTCAAGCACAGAGGAATCAACATCAGTGGCTGGGAGGAGTAAGCTGCTGACCATTTGGTGTGGCACCACTTGGTCCACCAAGGCATGTACCACTTGAAGGCCCAATGACTCGATACTGAGGCAGAACAGCAGTGGCAGAGGAAGAAGAAGGAGATCAACCCCGGGGTATGAATCAATCCCACTCCTCCACGCAACAACATGCCCCCGTTGCCAAAGAATGTGTGTATCCAGAATTGGGCTCCACAGTCACCTGAGGACCCATCAGGCTTGACGGATGTCATCCTCGACTCTGAGGGACTGCTGCTGCCACCTGGAGCAGATCAAAATGAGCATATTTAAATCTCTGCCTTGTTCATTTAATCTGCTTCCAACCTGATCTCAGTGTAGTTCAAAAAGGGTTTCATCATCTATTAAGTCATCTCTGGTTTAGAACATAGTTAGAGACCACCCATTGGCAGACACCGCAGTGATTGCTTTGTTCAGCCAAGGTGCTTTCCTCATAGCTCCTGACGTGCACAGTTGAAGATTTATTAGTGGGTTTCTCACTATAGAACTAGCTGCTTTTATTTATTCGATTCAGGATCTGTCAGACCCTGAGTTCATTGATATCCTTTATCATGACATATTTTTGGCCACCTGCTTGTTTGCTGTAATCATTTTTAAAATGCTTTGATCTATACATTGACGTTTGCTTTCTACCTTTAATATGTCCAGATGTCATATCACCGGAGGTATTGTAGGTTATTAAAATAATTGCTGCATCAGGAGTAACTTCTTTTCTCTTTTTTGTAAGCACTCTGAGACTAAAGAAAACTTCATCCTTTGTATTCTGTGTCAGGAAAAAAGTCAAGTTGAAATCACAATTCTGGTGAAGCATAGTCTCGTGAGCCTTTTTCTGTTTTCTGAGAAACCATCAAGTGGAGCAGAATCTGTTAAATGGTACTTAGTGACTGATGTGCTTGTAGATGACTGAACAGAGTTGAGTCCTTTGCGTTATTTACTCTACAAGTGATTAATTGGCTAAATGTTGCCCTCACTAAAAATCGTTCTATGGATTAGTGGGGATGACAATATTTTATTTTCAAGAAAATAACACTAAATTATTTAATATTGTCTAAGCAGTGACAATTATGTACACTTTTTTGTGTACCTACATTTTGTGGTTTAGATGTGGCCATGATGAAATAAGTTGCTGCATTAGTGGTATAGTAGAAGAGATTGATGCTTTAACGCTTTTTAATTTTCGATTGACTACCTGGTACATTACACTAAAATCCATCCTCCAAAAAATATGTATTTATTTATTTAGAGTGCTTTTTTTAGACTGCTTTCAATACAGAAGTTAGTGAGATATACACAATAATATAGCCTTGTAAACAGCTTTTCTCAATACACTTTTGAGATTAGTTTTATTAGTCTTGCTACATGAAGCCAAAGGTATAGGCCATCACAATGGACTGTAAATAAAATTCTTGTGGCGCATGGTATTGGTATGACCATTTCTGTTACTATTACTGTTGTTGTTGTTACTGCTACTACTATTACTATTATTGCTGTCATTAGTATCATTATTATTAAATATTACCAATACTATAAGAACCACATAAATATTATATGCTACTATAAATAATTAAACAATGAAATTAAACAGTTATAATTATACTAGTGTACCAAGGCCCAGACAGGTTCAGAACCCAGTTGTGTTAGGCACTGAGTCTGGCACTTTCGAAATGCAGTCAGATTTGGGTGCTTTATATTAACCCTCTTACATGCTTTTGAAAATCCCAGGCAGAATGAACACTAAGCAGAGAGTGCTCTGAAGAGTTTGCAATCTCTGGAAGCTGTTCTATCCTAGTGTTTTCCTGTATAAAACCCCTTTGAAGCCTAAAGCCAAAGCTCCTACAAACACTATGCTCAAGTAGAAATTCATACATGCAGTAAATCCCATTGGGTTTGCTGGGATTACTCATTTGTGTTACACACGTGATCCTCTGCCCAAGAGAGCTGGCGGGAGTCTTATCGTTGAGTACAGTTGACATTGGCTCAGTCTCACAATTAACAATGTGTATAAGTGTTTTGCCACAAAAACAAAACAAAGCAAAAGTTACAGGGAGTCGGATACAAATAAGGGACCAAGGCTCTGGAAGTGTGTTCCGCTAGCATGGATCCCTGTCGTGCCTGGAGGAGTCCTACTCAGTAGTAAACCTTTGTGATCAGGCCTGAAATAGTTGAGATGCATTTTGGTGCATGGGTCCTCAGGTCTAGGGCTTTTTGAAAAATACACTGTTTTTTCTGCGTATCTTGAATTTAGCTCTGTCTTATATTCGTTTGTAATATTAATGTTTTGAGCTAAGGTGGGTTGATCTTATTTGTTTTGGAAACCTATATATTATATTGCTGGGTTTATGGATCTGTGCTTGACAGTAAAATCAGATCCACTTGAAGTCTCTCAAATTTAATGCCCAGTAAACTTAAGTATAACATCACTGTGCGTGTCTGTAGCTACCTTTAATATATATTATAGAGCTAGCTGATTTCAGGAGATATGCAATTTATTAAAATGAACGATTCAGAGCAGTTCACCAGAATGTGAATTAAAACAAACATAAATTGTGTTACAGAACAGATTATTTACATAATTGGTTATGAGCAATATGGAGAACATTAGCAAGCTGAAACAAAGTCATACTAGACAACGCACAGCACTCATTAACATTCTCTGTTCCCTAGAGGTCCTTTTGGCTCTGCATGTTAAATGGATGTTAAACTGACTAATATATAGACCATTATGCAATTCCAGATTTAGTTAATAGTGAATGCAATTAAACCAAAGCTTACATTACACTTGTCTATTAACATAACATCACATTTTCAGCATTAGGATCTGGTCCTGTTTTGGGAACTATTATACAGGCTGGGTCCCTACCCAACTGTAGACTCATTGGCTTTTGCCTTAAATATTGAAATACTGTTCCTACACAAAGAGCTTTAACTTGGTACTTTTCACTTGAATTGGCCAGCCTGTCAGAGAATATGGACTACCTGTCAAGTGAGCACAACTTGTTGGCTGCTGATCAATCACTATTTGCAAGTTGTGTCTTATTTTGCGGCTTAACCACTCTCATTCAGGGTAGGCAGACTCAAGAAAAGATAACGCATGCATTAATAACTCCAGTTACATCTGCTATAAAGATGTTGCCTGAATCATTTGGAACTAAATGTCCATTTTACAAGATCTCTTTGTACATAACATACCCTTTAAACAATAACCAATAGTGTATATGCTGGGTACATGAGTGAAGGTAACTCTACAATTCTCACCTAATGTATTCCTTAAAGTTTGAGTTTCAAGAACTACAGCTTGAATTTTACCTATATCTGTCTTTCATTACCTATTTTTTAAACGGAAGGAAGAAAGAATTAGGGCAGTCATTTCCATATTCTTTTTGGTATTTCCTGTACAGTTAAAGGACCAAAAATTTAAACCAATTATGAAGTTGGGTTCCAAATCAGGTTTTTTGTAACTAACAGCTGTATGATATATGTATTATAATTTAACCTTACGATATACATTATAATTTAAATGCATAATTTTTACAATAATTTAATAAGTTTCAAGTAGTTCTAAATTGAATAGAATTTTTTGTTGTTGTTCAAATGATTAGAGCTGATAAAACTATTCTTTTTTTTTTTTAGTATTTTCCTTTATTTGCAAAGTGCCTGGAGTAGAGTCTTCAGATCTATCCACCTGGAAAGTTTTCAGTTGGCACTTTCTTCCCTTTTTGAAATGTGCCTAGGAAAAACTAAATTTACAGCAGAAATTGTCTCTTCTGTTTAGCTCTGTGTCACTCAGTTGTAGGTGAACCGTTTTCTTTCACTAACTCTCAAAAAAAATTCTTTTTCCTAAGCAAGAAAAATTTTAATTGAAAAAAGAAAACTTTTTTTCTGGAAGTTAAAAGTAGATAAATCAGAAATTTCAATTGGTAATGGCGGTGTCTGTGTATTGAATAGATGTAGCCATGATGGTCCAGGAACTATGTGCGAGGCAAGGATTTTTGTGGGTAATATGTTTCATTAGACCCAGTGCATAGTTGGATTGACTTAGGCTTTTGAATGTAATGCATTCTTTTTCAGGTCTGAATGTAGTATTCAGTATAAGGTGAATGGTGTAATAATCATAGCATGTCACTTTTACCATCAAAGCATACTTCAGGTCACAATGCATTATCCATTTAAAAAAATATTTAGTGCATAGCAAGTAGACCTAGG
Organism: Caiman crocodilus; assembly: GCA_030014935.1. NCBI lineage: Eukaryota > Metazoa > Chordata > Crocodylia > Alligatoridae > Caiman > Caiman crocodilus. The sequence continues at coordinate 509,149 of JAGPOW010002173.1, read as the reverse complement.
TGTGACATGGAGACAGAGAGAGGCTGTTATCCTGGTAGGTGAGTATGATGTAAAGTTTCTTCATTGTGATGGGAAGAGATCATAGGTGAGAGGGAATGCTGTTCAGTAGTACCGTAGAAAATACAAGGCTTTTTTGAAGTAATTTTCTGAACAATAGGCATGACTCAGCTCATCTCCCAATGTACTGCTACCCAGGAGGTGTTAAGAGATCAATTTCTCTAGGTTGAGAGGAGTGAAGTGTGGTTAAAGGGCACACAGCTACTTGAGTTGGTAGAAAGCTGTTACAGGGTCGATGCAAAGAAATGTGCTTTTGAGAGGGACAAAGGAAGGCCCAAGGATTGAATGTTACTGCTTAACAGGACTTCAGGGAAGGCAGTGACTGTGGGTCACAGCAGAGCAGCTGCTGGGGGTTAAGGAGTGAAGTGTGAACAGACTGGGTTTAAGTCGTTGTTATCCAGGGGAAGCCACAGCAAACCCAGGGGCTCCTGGGCTAGGGACAGACATTCAAAAAGCCGGAGCCTGAATCTGTTCAATCTTCACAGGTTACTCTAACCTGCCTAGATTGAACCAATTTGCAAATGAACAGACATTCACTTTTAACTCAGGAAATGCAGGCCGGTGCCTGCAGTGGCTCAGGCCAGAAGCCAGGGGGCTAGAGCAAACCCTCAGCTGGTGGGGTGAGGCCAGCCCCGGTATACCCTCAAGTGAATGGGCTAGGCAGGGGATTAAATTCCCCCCCTCCCTGTCCCAGTGGCCTGGACCTGAGCTGGGGTCCACCGGACACCCCCCTCACTGATGCAGGGGTGGGGGCTTGGCCAGATGCCAGCTGGCATGGCTGCCTGAGGCAAAGGGGGAAGGGAGAGGGTTTTTCCCCCCTTTGTCCCTGGGGACTGCAGCTGAGGTTTGCCAGCCTTGACTGCCATCTCCGCCGATTGCTCCCTCCCCAGGGCCAGAGGCCGAATAAGCTCCCTTGTGTCCCCTCCATCAGATGCCAGAGGGAGGGGGGAATTAACTCCCTTTCCTTTCCCCTTTGACGAAGGGGGCCATTCTGGTTGGCCTCTGGACATGTTCCCACCCCTGCCACTGGAGCGGCGAGTGGGGAGCGACCCTCACAGGGCAGCAGCCCCTGTGATGGCTTCTCATGGTGCAAGCCTCTTCTCAGCACATGGCTGCACTGAGGGCAGGCAGGAGCGGGGTGGGCAGAGCTATTTTGACACTGGTTTATGTGCACTAAACTTATGTTCGGTTACAGATATAAACCAGTTTCTGATCACTTAAACTGGTTTATGTGCAACTTCTGCCCCTAGCCACGGAGAAGCAGGCATGCTTTTTTCCCATGCTCTGAGATCCCTGCTTACATTCCAGTTGCTTGGTAAGTTCTGGCTTATTTGTAAAAGCTGGTAATAATATGCAGATATTTCTGGTTACTTGTCATTCCTGAAGAGATGAAGTCTGTAACCAGCTGCTGAAATCATTTGGACTTATTGTAAGGGCCATAGAAAGAAATGGGGTTTGTGCAGCCCAAACTCCAGTCTCAGAATAGTGTGATGGTCTCACCTGTGGGAAGAACCTGAACTCAGATCTTCCCCTACTGCTGTGGTTCCAGTACTGTCATTACAATCCTTGGCATCACGTTTCTGTTGAAGCTAGGATCGAAAAGACACCTTCAAGCAACGTGTTTACATGCATAGCCTTTTTCTGGTCTTATTTGGGTCCAGTTTTTGTACTGCCAGAATTATCCAATGCAACCCTTTTCCAAGGTTTTGTTTGCATAGCATTATATTAGTGAATCTTGAATACCATAAAATAGTTATCAATATTCCACAGTTACAGCGGGGTATAACTCTAAGTCAGAGACCTGGAAACTATGGCTTGGTAGGAGAACGTAGAATATTCATGGAACCATTGGCTGAAAAGGTAAAACAAAGCAGTGTCTTTCAGGGTGAATCAAACTGATTTAAATTATTATTTAAATCACGATTTAAATCCCAGGTCAGGAAGCCTCAATGTAATCATTGTTTTCTACATAAAGTGCATTTAAATCCCGGGTCAGGAAGCGTCGAATTAATCATTGTTTTTTACAAAAAGTGCATTCTTGTTGTTTGATATCCTCCATTCATTTAACTTCCCGAAACTTTGCACTTTTAGAGAGAGGTAAGGGCTGGACTCTGTGTACATAAACTTGCAGAGAGACAAGAGGGCTGATGGGGGGAGGTAATCAGGTCTGTTATCTCTTATCTCCATATACTGCTGTTATCAAGGATGTTCTCTCTGGAGAGACAAATCCACAGTTTGAGAACTGAAACGAAGCATCGCAGAAATGCTTACTGGGATCTTCTAGACTGAGCACTGAGTCCCATTGGAGACAGTGGTTTTCTTTAATCTTCACTAATCTATGGAGCAGTGGTTCTTAATCTTTTTCATACTGGAACCAATTTGCCAAGATTGATGGCTTGACCCAACCTACACCCTGCTGGTGCCCAGCCCACAGACCCCTGCCTCCCTGGGCCATGCTGGGCCCCTTATTTGCAACCTGCAGCCCCCAGCCCTGCTAAAGGGGGCCCCCAGCTGCCCCCAACCTGCTCGGGCCCAGAGCACGGTGGCTGCGGCGGCTCTGGCTCATGCAGGTGGTAGCAAAACGAGTTTGGCCCTGCACAGGGGAGGGGGAGACCCATGGCACACCTATCCTGGGCTGGGGCTCTTGCGCCGCACCAGGCAGTCTGGTCACGGCCCTTCCTGCCCCCCAAGCAGCATCTCCCGGCTGCCCTGTGCCCACCAGCATGGGCACCAGCCCTGGTGTCACCAGCCCAGCCACTCAGCTCCCTCCCTACCCCTTCCCCCACTCACGGCCCTTTGAAACAGTCTTCTGACCCATTTTTGGGTTGCAACCCATGGGTTGAGAAACACTACTACAGGGGAGCCTCGACAAACCCCACAAGATTGGGCCCCTAATATAGTCCAGGGCCTGTTGTTGTGACCTATTTATAAAACTTTTCTAAAAAGATGACATGACTATATTGTCTCAAATAGTATATAATTAGAAGTTATAATCTGTATTCTGTGAAGATGTCTTTGAGCTTTAACATATCTTACATTAAAAACTATCTTTATATAGGTTTAAAATCTAAAAAAGATTAAATAAAAAAACCTGGTTTACATAAAAAAAAATCCAATTTTTTTCTATTAAAAAAAAAAACCAACATTGAGTTTTATCCACCCTGATATCTCTCCATCAAAGAGGAACATCTTTATGCTTAATGGTACTAAAGGCCTTGAAGTCATTTTAAGATGTCATTGTGGCTATGTGGAGCAAACTGTGCCAGGGCTGTTTGCAGAATAGCAGTCAGCTGCTCAGTCTGTTTTTCAGTTTACACTTTCTTAAATTGGATCCTTTTTAGGGGGAGAAAATTGTCCTCAGCGGGAATAACCATATCTTTAGCCACAGAAACTGTCTGACTATTACCTTTTGGAACACAGAACATGACATTTTTGGAGTCCTCGATTTTACAAGATGGATTTTACAAGACAGCTGTCTGTTGCTTCAGCTACTTGCCTTTTCCTCAGAAGTCCTATTTAGACCATATCTAATCCTTAAAAGAGGACTAAAAAAGAAACTATGATTCTAATTTGCCTTTCAAGGGCAGTTACTTCACGTGTGGTTTTTCCTTTTCTGTAGGACACTTATCTTACTGTATGGTTTTAGTATTTTCTTTCTCAGAGACTTTTCCAGGGGAAAGACTTTTTTCTGCTATGAGCTTTCTTGCACAGCTTCTGGTAATTCACCCTTTTCTCTGGAGGAGGATTTTGAAGAAATGAAAGAGAAGAAAATGAAAATGCTTTTTTAATTTTTTCTCTAGGATTGCTTAGATTTTTAATTTTAGCAGAGGTTTGAGATGAGTCTGTTACTTTACTCCTCCTTTTAAACTTTCCCGTCGTCTTTGCCTGTGGGATTTCAGATGAGGAAAACCCTCCTGTTACTCAAAGTCTGGGGACAGAGAACAGGAGTCCTTCTGTGGAGAGCTCTTTAAAGCATGACCTGAGGGATGGGGAGGGAGAGGAGTCCTGACTTCCTTATCAAGAATTAGTAGAGCGTTGTTAGTGTTCCCTGATTCTGAAGACAGAGGGACCTCATTTGACTAAAATTGTGTTCTCACTTACATTCTCTTGAGAGAAAGAGTCAAAGAAGGTGAGACGTGTCTGAGTTGAATGAGGTTCTTTGACTTCTTCTTTCTGCTTGAGGCTTGGAACCCCCCATTACTAGCTCATTCGCTTAGATACTTTGTACAGTTTTACCTTAACAAGCTCAGGAGCACTCCCAGATCAGCATGTGAACGTAAAATGATCTAGTGTCTTAATTGCCAATGGAAATTTATTACTTTACACCTTAGAGTGTTGGCTCAGGTTAAACAGTTTTACCAGGAGGTCAGCAATGGTACTAAAACATGGAGAAACCGAAGAAAACAATCAAATTAACACTGGATAGATCCATTGGGACACATTCTCTTCTGTTGTAACTGTTTAAGGGAATGAAGAGGCTTCTATCCGTTCTGGCTAGGGACAGACATTACACATAAACCGGTTCAAGTGATCAGAAACTGGTTTAAATCTGTAACAGAACATAAGTTTAGTGCACATAAACCAGTCTCAAAATGGCTGAAACTGGTTTAAGATAAACCTGGTGGAATGTGTTATCAGATGTAACTGATTTGGGTCAAACCGGTTTATGCAATGTCTGTCCCAGACCCCTTCCTGATTTAAGTTAAACCAGAGTCCCCCAGCATCCCAGATGCTTTGCAGCCCTGGGCAGGACTGTCTGCTCCAGAGTGCAGAGCTGACCCTTCCCCTCTGCTCCCTAGCCAGAGCTCCAGCCAGGCACAGGAGGGTCTGCCTTCCTTCCCCCTGCCTCGCCCTCGCTTGCTGCTCAGGCAGGGATTCCACCCCCGCCCCATCTCCCACAGCACAGCCCCCCACGGACCCTAGATATGCACTATGTTAGCTAATGCTGAGAGGTGTCTGCATGTGTGTATGTGTCTCCATTTTCATTGGGACAGGCAGACAGAACAGTGTCTGCTTTTGGGAGCCAATCAAGAAGTCAGCTGGTAATGTCCCTCCGTTCCTTCCTTGGAAAAAGCTTTCTAAGAAGAGCTTGAAATGATGAGAGAGGTTTTTGTTTTGTTGATGGCCTGATAAATGCTGTGTTACCACCTCCTGTTGGCTCCCTTGCCTGTCAGGTTTGCAGACAGTATGAACAAACAGGGAGATTGAAATGCTTAGTATCATCAACAGATGCATGCACTGCACACCCCCTTTGCCTCAGAGTGCTGTCTGGGGGCTGGCAACACTCCCACCGATTGAGCAGTGAGCGGGGACAAGTCTGGGACTGTGCAGGCAGGGTGGGGGTTTAAACCCTTCCCTAATCAGAGGTTCTGCTGGGGCCTGGCCATGCCCCCCTCAGCTCAGCATTGTGAAAGGGAAGGGGGGGCTGCTGTAGCACCCCCTGGCTTTTAGCCTGAGCTGCTGCAGGCACATGCCTGCATTTCCTCAGTCCAGAGGGAATGTCTGTACAATTGCAGACTGGTTCAACCTAGGTAGGTTAAATTAACCTGCGAAGATTGAATTAGTTCAGACTTTGGCTTTTTGAATCTCTGTCCCTAGCCTCTGTGTCCCTTTTGTTAGCATAGCTCTCTAAAGAAGCAAGTACATTTGCTCAAAACGTTAGATGTCACATTTAGAAAAACAAGTGGGTTTCAGTATAATTACAGACATCTCCATTTTGCTTTTTAGAGTTATATGAAACAGTACTGTAACATGGACAGTGCCTTCTTTAGAAAAAGGAGTTATGTATGAGTGTACAGGCTTTCTATTTCAGTGTAGCCACTTGATGGATTGATGTGCAACTTTGCTGTGAAATCATAGCCTGTGGTCTCTCTTATGGAGGTCAACATAGAGAATCATAATGGAACCTTCTGGCCTTACTCTATTCATTGATTCTGAAATTACAAAAGCAGCTTTTTGCAAATCCAAATTGCCTAAAAAAAAGCTGATTTGTTCTAAATATGACCAAAACTAGGATTGTCTAATGTCATGACAGTTCCCAAATCAGCTATCTGTTTGACATCTAGTGTGAATAATCCTGCAGAGTACTTTTTTTGATCTTGCATTGTAATAAGAGAACTGAGTGAGCTGTGATACTCCTTTAAATGCTGCCAGCCAATGTGCAAGTTGCACAGTTGCGCTTACAGTAATAAAAACCAGTGCATAGTTTAATAATGTTTAGAAAGTATATTATTGTGCATTTTAATAACTTCTCTCATCCAGGAATCTCCGAGAGCTTTGCAAACAAACTCACAATGGACTCAGTAGTCCTCCAATATTTCCATGAGGCGAGTACATAAATATTATTCCCGTTTAATAGAGTAAGGCTACAGGGTCATACAGAAGTTAAAGGAACCTAGGCATCTTCATTCTCAGTCCTTTCATTTAGCCGAGAAACTGTATTCCTTGTGCATTGTAGCAAAGCATTAAATATCAATTCAAAGAGTAACAGTTTGATTTCTGGTGATAACTGCATATTTACAACATCAGAAAGTTTTTAATCTTTATGCTTTAAAGTTAGTCAGGAGTAAATTACTTCATTGTACACTGAATCTAAGTTTGATTCTATTTTTCTATGGTTAAAAGTCAGTTGGATTACTACAGTGTATTTGCATCTCATTCTGTCCTTGTTGGCCAGGAGGGACATTATTACTTGTATGTTCAGAATCTGAATTAAGAATACCTTCATAATGATTTCTCTCTCATTTCATGAAGCATGGCTGTAGATATGTAAGATTTTCAATCATGGGCACCTTTGTAGAGCATCCAAAGCTTTCACATTTGCCAATCCTGTGCATGTAGGTACATAGATACTGTTTTGAGTATATATGTACTAATTTAGGACCTGTATACATAATGGTATGTCGAAATATTAATTCAAATTGAATTTTAAAAATGATTAATTCAGCTGCATAAAGTCCCAGTGTACTGTCTCATTCAGAATTAATCTGGTTTTATTTCAGTCTGTTTTAACCTGCCTTGGAAGTTAGTTAAAGTAATTTGGAGTTAGTGTTGTCTTAATTCTGAATGGGAGTTTAAGGTAATGTTTAATTGAATTCAACTAATCCACTTAAAATTCATAATCTATCATTGATTCAGATTAATTTGAGGGTACCCACATAGACAAGCGCTTGGACGTCGTTGGGCCAGTTCCTCACCTGGTGTAATTTCTCATAGCTCCACATTCATCAGTTGGATTACTTGTTTTTGAATGCTGTACTAGGTCTCTCTCCTCCTTCCCCCACCTTTCCCATTGGTCCTTCCATACACTGGGTAATATCATACTGCCCTTTGTTAAGCAGAACTTCTCATTGGAATCAGGATGTAGTATGGCCTTTTAAAATGAACTGAAGTATTCTGGGAGGACCGTAGCAGTGTGCTCCCCGGGTATAGTGTGCCCCTACAGCAGTGTAGCTGGTGATCACATGCAGACTCACATGATCGCTGTGGCAAAATCTACTTGTGCGCCATGCACACTGTGCAGCAACTGCCTGTACTATGTCATGTTTTAGTACTTCCAAAAGGAAGCAGTAAAGCATGGTGCCAGCGCAACGTTGCAGTATAATGATGAGAAGACGCCCCCCCTAGTATATCTTCGTTATGGCCCTTCATGATAAAATGATGAATGTTTCGTATTTGATTGTCAAGCCTCCAGCAGGTGTTAAAGATAGTATAAAAGTGTAAAAGAAAAGGATTTTGGCAATATCCTTCCAAGCACTTTTTGAAGCCCTAAGCCTCTGTCATTTTGCAGGATTTGGATACAAATAAGTATTTCAGGATATGAAAAACACCTGAAGTATTAGTGAATTGAGTTTTAAATAAAATAGAAAGTAAACAGGACTGTCAAACCAGTCAAAGTTTTGCAGAGCTGAAATTAATTCTTGCAATAGAACATCAGTCACACAACTTAGATGAAGTACATTATCTGTACCATGCAGGTATATGTACCCGACACCTGGGCTTACTGTTCATAAATTGCAATACTCTTATAGTTGTTGTATGATTCATTGCTGTCCTATGTCCAAGAGCTATGGATATATATTAACGTCAGGACTTATGGTATTAGTGCTCAATCCTATTATACTACACAGTAGCAAAATTTTACTTCCAATATAATTGGTTTTGTTTAATAGGAAAATAGAATCTTAGCTTATGAAATGTTAAACTGTCATTGTGTTCAGGTTGCATAGAAAATAACCCCCTCTCTTCTTTTCTAGGGTTTATTTCAGAAATCGCTGGGTAAAGACTGTCCACCCAGTTGTGCATCAGTACTGTTTGATTTCAAGCACACATTCCACCTTTCAGATGCCACAGAAAGAAGATATTCTTAAACAACGAGTAGTTGTTGTTACTTTGAACACTTCGCAGTATCTCTGTCAACTGGATCTTGAACCTGGTGAGAGTATTTCAAAGATTATTGAGCTTCAAATATTTTAAGAAATGGGTTTCTGTAATATTTGCCAGTGCCTTAGATCTTTCTTCTGCCCCTCTGCCCACAAAATGAGAAACACTTCAACTTTTTCTTTGGCTTTCTGTCTCAGATTCAGAGGAATATAGGAAAGTGTGAATTTTTGTAATTGGTGAATATTATAAAGCTGCCATGTGTTGAAAATAAAATCCATTGACTTTTAGATTAACTATGAACTCATTCTGAATTTAATTTCTTTAAAAGTGGAGGTAATTTAAAAGAGGCAGCACAGAACTGAGTTGGAAACAAGCTGGAATATTTGGGATGCAGTGCTGTTCAGGGAGAATTCTGCATATTCTCTTGTTAGATCTCGTTTCAGTAGAAATTCTCCGACTACTAACTTTTCTGACAGTTAGCATCATCCTGGTGAGAAGTGGCCACTGGTGTCCCTTAGGGATCAGTGCTTGGTCCAGTGCTTTTCAACATCTTTATCAATGATTCGGATGTGGGGATGAAGAGCTCACTGGCCAAGTTTGCAGATGACACCAAGTTATGTGGAAGCTTGGTCACACTTGAAGACAGGCTACAGATACAGGTGGACCTAGACAGGCTGGCAAGTTGGGCAGATCGGAATCTGATAGAGTTCAACATCGAGAAATGTAAAGCGCTCCAACTGGGGCGAACAACCCCCAAAACACCGGCAGCCTTGGTGGCGCTGAACTGACCAGCAGCACAAAAAGGAACCTCCTAGGGGT
>JAGPOW010002173.1:486636-499477 GCA_030014935.1 Caiman crocodilus | reverse complement strand
GTGACTGAGCCAGCAGCGCGATGCTGTAGCCAGCAGGGCAAATAATACTCTGGCATGCCTCAATCAACGCATCTCCAGCAAAATCAAGGAGGTGATTCTTCTGCTCTGCTCAGCACTCGTGAAACTGTAGCTGGGGTGCTGCATCAGTAATGAGCACCGCGCTTTAACAAGGGTGTGGTAAAGCTTGAGAGAGTCCAGAGAAGAGCCACCTGTATTGTAAGAGACTTGCATAGCAAGCCATCCGAGGAAAGGCTGAGGGATCTGGGACTCTTCAGCCCGGGGAAAAGAAGGCTGAGAGGGGACCTGGTAGCAGCTTACTACTACACGAGGGGAACACATCAAGGGCTCGGTGAGCAACTGTTCCCCAGGGCACCCATGGGGAAAACCAGGAGTAATGGCACAAATTCCTGGAAGATCGATTCAGGCTGAACATTAGGAAGAACTTCTTTACAGTCAAGTCAGGGTGTCCAGACTGTGGAATAAGCTCCTTCCAGAGGTGGTGCAATCACCTACCCTGGAGATCTTCAAGAGGAGACAGGACGGTCTCCTTGCTGGGGTCACCTGTCCCCACTTGTCTTTCCTGCCTGGTGCAGGGGCTGGACCTGCTGATCTTCCAAAGTCCCTTCTGGCCTCACAGTCCGAATCTATGAATCTATAACATGGTCATTCAGGAAAGGACTCTTCAGAGCACTTCAGCATGTGCTTAATGTTAAGAATGTACTTCATGTTTTCCTGACTAGGGATAGGGGTAGCAATAGGATCTAGTTTTTCCCGTGCAGTATATATTTTTGTATCCTTATCAGATAATTACATTTCAGAACTCATACATAGGTTTTTTGCATTTTTTGTAGATTGTTTAGCTTTGCAAACAACTAGTTCCACTACATGGAAAAAAAGAGATTAATTTGGTACATCTAGACTGTAATTAGAGTTGAAATGTCTTAGAGTAATTTACTGGGGCAAAGGCTGCTTAAGGCCTATCATTTTCCTTGATCCACAAATAAATATCATCTGACATTTAGAGGATGTTTAATCTATTTAAAGATATTTTTAAAATTAACTCCTTATGGATAGTTTTATCATAAATATTTATTTTCAAGCTTTCAGATTTCGAATGTGATCTCTTTTCTTGTGTAAAGACTAGAGCTACACATATTCAAGCTGTACAATGTGTTATGTAAAATATATTATTTCAAATAACTACGATTACATTGTTACATATAATTTAACTTGGATGTTGTATTCAAATAGCTCTCTAATGCAGTATTTTAAAGCTGTGAGAAACATTTCTCAATGTATAATAATGGTTTTATTCATACTTAAATAAAACCTCCAGATGACTCCTAAAATACAAAATACTTTTAGAATTGTCTGTAAGAAGCTTTAGTTCATGAGTTTGTCTAATTATAGTTGTCTAATAAATCTATTCTTCTGTAAGAATAAAAGCTTTACCCAACTCTCTCTGATTTTTATTAGATGTTTCTTTGTTTAAACCATGTAGAATGTATGTCTGTTTTCTTTTGGTATATACCCCAATAGAAAACCCTATTATATAGTTATCATTTGTTTATTTTATTATACATGTATTATCATTTATTTGTTGATGTATTTCTTTTATAGGGTTTTTCACGCATATTCTGTTGGATGAAGCTGCACAGGCCATGGAGTGCGAGACGATCATGCCTCTAGCATTAGCTAATAAAAACACAAGAATTGTCTTGGCTGGAGACCATATGCAAGTAAGAGCGTCAAGACTTCCTAATGCTGAGCTTAGTTTGTACAATAGGATATTTCCACCAGAAAATATACGTTATGTTATGTTTGTCCATTTAGTGAACTTACCTGGTCCTCCTTAAAGTAGTATCCTAATGCCTCACAATCTGGAACACATCTTACAAGACCTCTTGGAGGTAGGGAAAAGCTATTTTGTAGTGAGATCTAAGACACTGAGAGAGTAAGTAACTTCCCCAAAGTCACGCTGGACCCAAGTCTAAATCTAGGCTGCAACCACTGGTGAGCTAGATAAGTCTAGAAATTATGCACTGCTTTGTTTTAATGAGGCAGGTAGGTAAATTTTATCACCAATTGTTATAGCTGGAGAAAAGGAGGCAGGGAGAGGGGAGGTAACTGGTCTGCTTTTTTGAGTCGGTGAAACCAAGGTAAGAGTTCCACTTGGTTCGAGTTCAGACCACTATCTCGTACTGTCTTCGAGGTGAAGGAAAACAGTCATCAAACGTTGCTCATCACAGAAGCAGCATAGGCATGGTTTACGGTTAAAGTAGTTTACTGGTGAACAGGGCATTTGGGTTCTGTTTCTATTTTTCCCTATTACTTGCTACATGGTTTTTATCTTGTTGTTAATTTCTGTATTTACTGATCTGTACTTGGGTGTAATAAGTCTAACATGGGCATAACACCTTACTTTTTGTAAAACATAAAGAAATCCCCAGATTGTGATAGAGTTGCAAAATGAGGGCATGTACCTTCTTGTGTTATTTGAGGTGTCACTGGTATCTGCAGTGTATCAGAGAAACTTAAACACAAGAGTCTTATCCCACTAGCATGTAAACACGGTTTCATCCTCTTTCATCTTTACATAAGTTCAGAATGTTCCATTATTCATGTACGCCCAAACTGGCTTTTGTGCAGTAAAAAAATGTGGTTTTTTGGAGTTATTTGAAATAGCTCTGAATTCAAGCTATAGCCAAATGCATTCTTAGTATCGCTGTAACAACACTAAAAGACTAAGCAGTTTATTTAAGCATCTTTCTGTTGATGTTGATTTTTTGTTTTAGGAGCACAAAAATCTAAGTTAACACATTTAGTTAAATTTTCTTTGTATGTGTGTGTCTATTACAGCTCAGTCCTTTTGTCTACAGTGAATTTGCCAGGGAGAGAAACCTTCATGTTTCATTACTTGATCGGCTGTATGAGCACTACCCTGCTGAGTTTCCATGCAGGATCTTACTGTGTGAGAACTATCGCTCCCATGAAGCTATCATCAAGTAGGTGTGAACTTTTTCACTGTATCACACTTTTGTTTGACTGGGACGAATGAGCCTGGAGACACAAAACAACTTTGTCATTTCAGTGCCAAGTACAGTTGAAAAGAGAGGGAGAGAAGCACCTGCTTTTACTATTTACATAATAAAATCTCAGTTCCATATTTTAAAAGTTAATCAGTAAGCAAATATTTCTACTGTGAAATAATGAGACTTATAAGAAGGTTACAAATATGGCTGGAATTCTGAAACTGCTGAGAAGAAAATGAAGGTGTATTTTTCATTCACGTGATTGAGATGCCGGTTCAGGAGGGGTTCTTGGATTACAAGACTTTCATGCTCTGGCTGATGTCAGCCAGGAAAGAGCTAGCCCTCTCTTTGTGTGCTCAGTTTTCTGCAACGTATTTGGTTAATAGATGACTGTCTTGGAGACACTAGCAGGTTTGGATGGCAAACAATGCTGAAATAGATATTGCATAGCTATTTCCAAACCTCAGAAAAGGATGCAGTCTCTGTGGTTGAAGAACACATGACATTCACAGAGGCAGCATGAACTGGAAGGTGTCATCAGTCTTCTGCTATATCTTGATTGTTGACACCCTTATAAAAATACTTTGATAGTAGTCAGTGACACCACCCATCACTTAAACCGCTCCACCTACTACCATTTTATATGGTGCATTTTTTAAATCTAGGTACAGTTGAAATTAATCAGCTATCTAGACTTTTTGTATAATTGTCATACGATCCTTACATTTTTAAAATAACAGAAGAGTTAAAAATAATCACCTTCAATCCAAAATCTCAGAGCTTCGTAAATACACACAAAAAAATGAGTTCAATTTTTGGCCTGTCTTTTTGCTATTGTCCTTATATTACTTCTTTAAAGACGCACTTCTCAGTTGTTTGGCATTTTTATGCCATGACAAACTAATGGTCGCTAGTGTAAATTAACTCATCCATGAGCTGTACTAAGAAGAATCAGTGCAATCAAGGGGAAAATGTTGAAGTTTAAAGCTTTCCTCCAACAGTTAAGAATATTTTGTTGCCTTCCAATCATGTTAATTAGAATTTACTGTTTTCTCAGCAAAAGCAGAAAAGTTAAAGGCACCACTGAATCAAAATTTAAGAGTTAATTTGATGCATACTGTGGAATAAAGTATTATAAATGCCAGTATAAACTAATTTTGGATGCAGTTTCGGAAATTATGAACAAGAAGGGGTGTGAACAAAATGAGGGCTAGAGATCCTTTTAGCCCTGTGTTTCAGGTGGGATACAAATACTTGCACTCAGGCTTTCCCAGTGTAGTCCAATGCTGGCCAGTAGTGATCTCAGGTTATTATCAGATAGTGATTTGATGGCAGATATAACATTTTGGGGGGGGGGGGGCTTTCCCTCAAACCAGTGCCATGACGATGATAGCAGTCTGCAAAAATTGGCTGAGTGTGGTTAGTGGACATGCAGCTCACTCAGACTGCAGGTCAAGCTTGCTTTTTGTTCGTATTTTACAGTACTGGGCCAGTACTGGTCCCCAACTGGGACCCAGAGCACTGCAGTACTACTGCTGCTATTACTACTAATAGCCATTGCATGTGCTGTCTGTTTTGTGGATAAACTGAGGATGCCTGAGCTGTCAGTCTGACAGCTTTTATGAGCTCTGAGGGACTTGTCAGCTCAGACTTAAAGCTGAGATCAGCTGCTGGGTTAAGAGATGAGGAGTAAGCTGCCTCTCTGCAGTAGGAGAGCAGGAGTAGGCTGCTTCAACTAAACTCTGCAGGGCTTTGTATATGTATATCAAGAGCATTACTTGAGTTGCACCCAGGAATAAATCGAAAACCAGTACAGAGGGAATGCTGATCAGAGATACAATATGTTACTTGCAAGAAGCACAGCTAAATAATTGGGCTGCTGTTTTCTGCACCAGCTGGCATGCCCGAGTGGTTTTACTGAATTTTCAGTATATTTCATACACTGTGTATGAGGAAGCTGCGACTTTCTTCTCATGTTTTCTTGCTGGATTTAAGCAGCGGTCAGCAGTATTACCCCTTAGAGAGACGCTAACCCCAGTTTTGATCACCATAAGAGCATGTGAAGTTTCCTCTGCACCTTGTCCTTTTCCCCTTGTGTCGCTTTTTCTATCCTACGAGATCCCCCTGCCCTCCCTTTTATTTAATACAGTAAAAACAAGAGCATTGTTCCTAATGGCCCCTAAGGGAAAAATTTCTCTGGGTTGTCTCATGAGATCTTGCCACATCCATCCAGGCACCTTTTGTCTTTCCTAACATTGCTGGGCTTTGATTTAGATTGAGGCAGAAATGAGAGTTGCTGAGAGCACAGAGGGTCAGGCAGAGGAAGGGGCAACCTGACAACAATAGACTTACCTGACAGTTTGGAGGAGAGGTATTTGTCACCTGAGGGCTTTCTTTTTTCTAGGCAGGGAGTCTTCATGGCCAAAGCTGCCAGCTTTTGAGTGGCTTTTCATCAGAGGTGGAATGGCAGAAAGAATGCTCTTGGAGTAGACTCGTGTTCATGAGAGCTTGTGGTCTCGCTCACTCATGCTTTCTTTCTCTCTCTTGTTTAGTTAGTCTAGAGAGCTGCATCTCTACTCTGCCCTCTCACTGACTTCAGACTAGCACAGCTAGATACCTTTCTGTACTCTTGGCCCACGGTGAACCCCGACTATGACACCTTTTCGAAGTTGTAAAGCTGTACGAATGATATCATATTCATACGACAGGATTTCTCATTTGAAATATCTTGCTTCTCTTGCTTAGGAACTTGTTTTAAGATCATTTTTGGATATAAAATGTTGTCATAGTAGTCCCCTTGCCTTCCCTGTTTGTGTGAGTCCACTTTTACCTGTTTGTATCTGACATGTGTTTTGCATACAGTAGGGCACTATGAATAGTGATGGATTTCTTCCTCTTTGAAGGTAGAATGTCTTTTCATTTTATTACATCCAAAAGGCTCAGTTAAGAAAATATTAGTGTTCCAAAGTCAGGCAGTCAAAAGCTAGAAAATGCCAGGATTAATTAATCAGTTAATGGCAGTATCTTAATTTGGCCTCTTGTGCATAATGATACACCCTTTAATTAAATGATTGCATACTGTTCTTTCTGGCCTTCTTTTCCTGTCGTCTTGTTCAGCCAGCTTCAGACTACTTCTCATCCACCTCCAAATCTGGTGCTCAATCCCTCTTGCATGCAGCTTCCTTTCTTCATTGCCTGGGGTTCAGCAAATTGTCTTTATGTCTGGAGACTGGCATTACAATGGCTCAAATTTAGCAGTTGCAGGGAAGGTCCTGATTAACCCTTGCAGCCTTGTGCTAGTGCATGCTCAGTGCAGAGGAAATGAATTGAGCTTTGTTTTGCATATTCAAATGGAAGATTTTTCAAACCCCTTGTAACACAGCAGTTTCTTCTTTTGCACAAGAGCAAAAGATGCATCCCTGACAGCAGGCTGTTACATTAGGCCAATTTAAACCTCTTACTCCAAAGTTTGGAGGCACTAGAAATTCTTATTGAAACAGTTGCAGTTTTGCTTAAATAGGGAATACAAATAGGGAATATTCCTGCTCCTGTGCTCTGAAATGCCCAAGCTGTTTGTACAAAATAATTTACTCTCAGGCTGACATTGTGCATAGAAAAACTGTAAGTCAGACATTTAGAATTTGGCAGTGTTGTAAGCAACTGAAAATAGGGTCTTGTAAGGGGAGGTATGGGAAAAATGTTTTAAGTGGCACTTCTAGCTCTGCCTATAATGTGAAAATAACACTAAAGAGATATCAGTTCCTGAATAGTGGTTTCATTTCAAAGTAAAACATTATTTTCTTTGATTGCATAATTTGTCAGTGATCTGTGAGATCAAACGTAGACTACACATTTCTGTCTTTTGCCTCATTGCAGTTACACGTCTGAACTTTTCTATGAGGGCAAATTGATGGCAAGTGGGAAGCAGCCAGCACACAAAGATTTCTACCCCTTGACTTTTTTCACAGCACGTGGAGAAGATGTACAGGAAAAAAACAGTACGGCTTTCTATAACAATGCAGAGGTAACTCTTCTTTAGACTTACCTTTAATTGCTTTTTAAAGTTCTGAATTCTTGATACACTCAAGCCTTTTATCTGCCTCAATACCAAATCTGTTAACAAGGATTTGTTATTTAACACCTTGCATTTATGGAGTTGTTTTAACTTCCCATTGGTTTGTGTGTTCTATGTATTTAAAAAGACCTAGATTATCCTCAAGTATCTGTTTGCAGATTTTCTGCCTGCTGCTTACAGTTTTCTGAGATTTATTAATTATTCAAAATGATTTGCCAGATAGCTTTAGTGACCCTGTAATGAAGGGGCGGGCGATTATTTCGTGCGGAGGGCCACCTGCTGAGTTTTGGCAAGCCATCAGGGGCCGCATGACAGGTAGCCAGGGGCAGATAAATATTAATTTTCTAAATTTTTTAGGTCCCCCACAGGCCAGATAGAATGGTCTGGCCAGCCGCATCTGCCCCCCGGGCTGCATTTTACCCACCCCTGCTGTAATGGCTTAATTTTAGCAACTGCAAACCAGGAATTCGCTTTAAAATCTAAAGTAAAGGTTGACTTTTTTGGACTGTAGCCATATTGCTCCCACTTTCTGTAATTGTCAGATCCAGGTTCTTCCATTCCCAATTTCCTTTTGTTCTTTATATTAATGCTGTATTTTAATATTCATATTTATTTATTTAAAGGGTCATGCTATTGGTAACTCAATCAAATATTCAATCTTTGTTACGTAGATTGCTTTAATAAATACCTGGAGTCTGAAGCCCACTGTGTAAAGATGCCAGTTGACTTCAGCAGGCTTTAGATCAGGCTCCTACAGTTTTGTTTTGTTCTGTTTTAATCATCCAGACTTTTTCTTATCCAAACATCCTTTCATACATTGGCATGGATATTCTCCAAAATGACTGTCATTTCCATAGAGGCAGGGATTTCTGAGAGTGATAGCTTTTATTGGACTGGCTGCATGGTTGGGATAAATATAGACGAGCTTTTGAATGCCGTGTAGTCTTTTCATTTGCATACCTGGTTCACTGCTCCTCCCTCTTCGAAGTATTAGTTTAGAAATGACAGTGTGAAAACAGTAGGGCTATTTTCCTCACCTTGTGTAAAATGCATCAATCCCCCAATCCCAACAGCTATACGCTTTGAATCTCTATTTGAATTTTGAGGTTTCGATTCCTCCTAAAAATGTCTGAATAGATTTTCTCTAAAGAGTTAACTACAGGAACAACAGGCTTCCCCATTTGTGATGGACATGGAAAATGTCATCCCTAAAGGAAATATTTATTAATTTTTTGAAAAAGTGAAGGAAAGGATTACAGTGGAAGGTGGTTTGCAATTTCACAGTAGAGTGTTCACTGCCAAGCAAGCATTAAACTAACTGCTTTGTGTATCTACTGTCTATTAACCACAATGCATTTAAACTGATGGACAGTTTTTAACTTGGTTATGCTGCATTTGTTTTGACATTGCTTGGTAAGAGATCTGCTGAAATAAGAAGCTCCAGCTAATACTCAGTGACTTCAGGACACTTCACTGAACAAAGAAACTAAGGGCTCCTGACTTCTTTCATTAATGTACCTATATCATTTTTCCTTAAATGAAAAAGGATGCAAAAGAGCTTATAATACTTTCAGAATCACTCATTTCAGCCACGGGCTGAAAACTGAGTCATTAGTAGCCATAGGCAAGAATGAAGGACAAAAGCTGCTTAAATCAAAAAGAAACATTCAGACAATAAAGGAGAATTATTACCATTAGCTTTTGTTGATTATCTATGCCTCCCCTCTCAAATACAGTATACTGTTAGTGTCTGTAGGCATTGGACAAATGTAAAAGCCTGTCTTGTGCTTAAGAGAAACTACAAGGTTTCAGACTGAAAAATGTGATTCTGTATTTTATTACTGGCTGTAATATCTAGAAGCACTGGATTTTTAGACTTGCAAGGCTTGCAGAAATGCTACCAATATATTTTTATGGCACTTCTAAAACCCTGTAATATTAAAAGCAAACTGTTCCTGACTTTGGTTGTAATCTTTGTCCCCAGCTCTATAGGTTGCACCTATCTGCTTTTTTTGTTTCTGTCAGTCCATTTCTCAAGCAAACCAGAGGGTGAGAAGGAATAGCATAATGGTACAAGCAGCTTTAAGCCTGTTGACAGAAACTAAAAACATTGAATATATTCATTAGAGAGGTTCATGCTTCCTTGCGTTTGTAGGCTCTGTTCATTGCGCATGACAAGGATTCTTTGAATTCCTTTGTTCCCCTCTGCTTTCCCTTTCCCCTCTTCCTGGAGCGGCACTTGGGGAGGTTGAGGGGCTATTTTGTGGCACAGCTATTAAGGTTGGCTACCACTGACTTCTAGGCCACAGAATCTCACCCAGCAATTTCAGCATCTGCCGGTAGTTGAACCAGAGTGTTTTTGTTTAGAAAGACCTCCAATCTTAAGGACTTCATATAATAGAAAATTTTCCATATTTTAGTAATCTATTCCAGTACTTGCTTGCCATGACAGTTAAGCTAGTTTTTAAATTTTTTTTAAAATTTAAAAATATCATAGGACTTGCTCTTCATCTTGCATAAATTAGCATGGCACCCATTGTCTTTAATGGAGCTTTGCTAATTAACACCAGCTGAAGATCCAGCCATAGTTCGTAGCCTGTGATAAATCTCTAACAAGTGTTTACTCTCTTTCTTCAAATGCCTGCTTTGGAGTTTCTGTTCTGTAATCTCACCAAGAATGATAGCATTTTTGGTTTACAAAATGTGCTCATCGCAAACTAAATGCCTATAAAATATTGCTTCACAGTCAGTTAAAATCGTGGCATGTTTATTTGAAAAAGAGCATGTCAGTACTGGAAAGAGACTAAACTGATTTTTAAGAAACCTGCAAGATAAGGGGGGGGTAGAAAAGAGATGAAAATTTAGGGTACTTACTTGCCTTTAAGAACGAGTTTGAGGTTTTGGTACCCTTGTTCAATGACAGTATAAATAGCTAAATAAATAGCTGTTGAATGAGAACATAGACATTGGGAAAAATAAAATGTGGAATGGCTTTTAGAAATTCCTGTTGTTGTACCAGTATCTCTATCCTGTGCATCTCAGTGGATGCTGTGATCAGGAGGTCAATTTGATGATGCAGAGCAGAACTGAAAGCAGCTCTGTGTCTTCAAAGCAGAAGTTTTCTGTTTAGACCGTGGGCAGGCAAAAACCGGGCTGCAGGCTGGATTTGGCCTGCCAAGCACTTTCGTCTGGCTCGCGGAGTCCCCCAGCAAACTGTGCCTCACGCGGCCCTTCTGCTTATTGAGGGTAGAAACAAAGCGCCCACGCAGACACACAGCCCCTATTGCCTGGCTCCCATCCTCATGAGTGGAAGCTGGCCACCATGCAGCAACTGTGTGGGGCGGCTGCTGCTGCATCCCCCAGGGACCTGCTTGCTTCCCTGGTCTCCTGCTTGCTCCAGGCAGCAGGTAGGGAAGCAGCAGAGGTGGAGCTGCAGCTGGGAGGGAGCCCGGAGCATGGGGCTGGGGCTGGTGGCAGCGTGGAGTCTGTGCCTGGGGGACAGGGCGGTGGCAGTGCAGAGCTGGGGTGGGCAGGGTGGGGGTGTGGGGACTCCCTCACACTCCTCCGAAGGTGTGCAGTGGTGGCAGCAGCAGCAGGCAGGGCGCTCAGGGCACAGGTGCCTGGTAGGGTGCAGCTCTGCCAGCACCGCACGCTGCAGTGAGGGACGCTGCCTCTATTGCCAGCTCTCCCCGCCACTCACGCACAGCTCACTGGGCACATGGGGGGAAGCCCTGCATGCTGGAGCCAGGTGCCTTCCCTGCCGGGGCTGTGCAGCACCAGAGAGAAGCCTCAGGCTGAAGCTGGCTGCCTTCCCCACGGGGGCTGTGTGGCAGTGGAGGGAAGCCCCAGGCACCTTCCCCTGCGAGATGGGGAAGACAACACGCCCTCTGTATTCACTGCGCAGACACAAATCATGGCAAAAATATTTTTTTAGAAAATGAAAGTATATTACGGTAGGTGTTTGACTTTTAGTGTGTGATTTGGTTTTTTTCTGGTTCTAGGATGGCAATCCCCCCACCCAAAGGGAGTATTCCTGGGGAGCAAGAGTAGGGACTTCTGGTGGCATAGATCAGGGGGACTTCCAGTCGCAAGTTGGCAACAAGGAGGCGGGGCAACTGTCAAGGGGTGGGACTACCCGCAAAACTCGTTAAGCGGCCTTCCACCCAAAATAATTGCCTGGCCTTGGTTTAGATGCTTATCCTTTTTTAGCATCTTTAAGCCATTTGAGCACAGTTTTTTTGCACGTGATCCTGATGGCGGTGGCTCGAGCAGAACTCAGGGATTCGCTCAGCGTTGTTGGGCACCGGGGACTCTGAGAAGCATGGCTGTAATGGCCGGGTCTGTTTTCAACCCTCAACGTTTCACACAGACCTTTGTCTGAGTAACTGAGTGCGTAAAATATGAATCACGTCTAGAAAAAAATGGATGCATGGGATTCCTCGTTTCCTCCCCGTTCTGGTGGTAGCAGATGGTGAACTTGAGGGTTGTTTGTTTGCTGTCAATTTTTAAGAGTGTGCTATGATTTTTTTATGTTATGTGATTTAAATGGTGGATTAGCACTAAGTGCATGTTTTATAAATGCAGATGTAAATAAGTAACATGGAATTTGAAAATGCCGGCTATTTAAAAATGGCTTTAGGACTGCTTCTAGTGTTTAACTATAGGGCTTTATGGGAAAGGATTTTGCAATGTTCACTTTAAACAGCATTTCCTAACAAGCATTGCTGAATTGCCTTGGAAGTGCATGGCTTTTGGTGTCTGCCTCTCTTATCTGACCTCCTGCAGAACCAGGAATTATCGGGCAATAAAATGAGGGCAGAGAACAGGCTCCTAATTTGGGGGGCAGCAAAGTGGCCCAGTAAATAAGGCCCTGGAGTGAGATTCAGGAGAACTGGGCTCTGGTTTTTTATTCTGTTCTGAACTAACTTGTTTCGTCTGAGTTGTACAAGGCAAAGACTGTCCCCACTGTCATTCTCGACAGCACATAGCAGAAAGGGATTGCCCTCCAGGTTGGGCCCTTAGCAGGTACCATACTGTAATAAATTAATGAGCATCATCACCATCATTGTATCTTTTGTAATATATTTTGAGTTATTTCCCGCTTTAACTTTTAAAGGGTCTGGTCCCGCTCATTTGGTAATTAGTAGATTAATTGATTTCAGCAGAAAAAAGAGTAAGCCTCAGAACAAGTTTTCTGCCCTCTAACAATAATGAATAAAAACATCTTTTACTTGCTACCTGCTCCTTCATGAAAAAATAATGTGTTTTGCTTATGGCAGGCTTATAAACATGTCTGTGAGTGAATGGTACTCTCGCCCTTTTTCTTTTTTTAGTTAAAGTGGTGATTCTCAAACTGTGGTCCATAGAGCCGTTTGTTAGGGGCCTGTATGGTGCTGGTAAATATGCATAGCCTGAGTTTCCTGGTGCATTTCTACACTCAAAAATGGACAGAGAAAAAACGTATTCACAGTTTATACCTATGCCCAGGGAAGTTCTTTATTTGAGCTATCATTACCACCCATCGTTCTCAGTCTTGTACAGTGGACTTTCTTCAGTCGGTTGATAGTAGATGCAGGTGCAATCTTGTAAAAGGAGCTGGCTGCTTTCACGTGTATATCTTTTTATTTTCGATTTCAAAGTATTACATGAAGCATAAAAAACAAACCACATAATTTTAAAAAAATCTATAAAATATACATTATTTTGCTAATCATAGTGTCTAGGATCAGAAGGG
>JAGPOW010002173.1:445475-486536 GCA_030014935.1 Caiman crocodilus | reverse complement strand
CTCAGCCTCCGTTTACTGAGGCTGAACAGGTTCAGGTCCCTCAGATGCTCCTCGTAAGGCCTATCCTGCTGCCCGCATATCAATCTAGTGGCCCTCCTCCGGACCCTCTCAAGGCCGTCCACATCCCTCTTGAAGTGCAGCGCCCAGAACTGGACACAGTACTCCATCTGTGGCCTGACCAACGCTGCATAAAGGGGGAGCATCACCCCCTTGGACCGACTCGAAATGCATCGTTGGATGCACGGTAGGGTTCGGTTGGCCTTCCCAACCTCCGTCTGACATTGGCGGCTGAATGAATTTAGCTATAAGCATAGGTGATTTGTTTAGTAAGGTCCTAATGTACAAATCCTTTAAACGTGTAAGTATCCTAGTTATTCCATGAAAATTGATGTAAAAACTATACTTAACATCTTCCTGACTCACAACTTTAAAGATCACTTTTTGCTAAAAAAAAAATCCATATATCCTATAAGGAAATGTTTTGTATTATGCTACAGCAGTCACCTCAAGCACTCTGGCTATGCTCGTGTAAGATGCACTGCTTTGAGGTATGACTGCAGAATACAGTAGTATTTTTTTGGTTGTGTAATAAGAATGACCTATAATATATTGTCTCTTAAATCCTCTACAGCCATGACATTCAATTTCTGTATTCATACAAAAGTACGGCACAGACCTCAAAGACACTTCTTGACTGAGACTTTATGATTCTTTTTTTTTTCCAGGTGTTTGAAGTAGTAGAACGTGTTGAAGAGTTGAGAAGAAAATGGCCTGTAGCTTGGGGCAAATTGGATGATGGCAGCATAGGTGTTGTAACACCGTATGCTGATCAGGTGTTCCGAATTCGGGCAGAACTTCGAAAAAAGAGGTTGTCTGATGTCAGTGTAGAAAGAGTGCTAAATGTTCAGGGTAAGTAGCAGGTATTTGTCCTCAGGATCTGCTAGCAAAGATAAAAATGTGAAATGCAGTTGAAATCTCTGTTTGTAATATCCCAATCCATGTGATTTTTATAAAAGGTAATTCAGGATGTGTTTTACAGAAATTGTTTCACTCTGATCCCGTTGTTTTTATTTGAAATGCACCAGTATTTGATTGTACTTTACAGTTAGAATGTGATGGTGACAATTTGAGCAAAATAACATCTGGGAGAGGGAGAAGTTAGTCTTATTTTATCTTAACTCTCTCAGAATAAAAAGATGAGGTGAAATAATATCCAGTCTATGAAGGGCAGAATAAAATCTGGCTAGTGAACCTGCTCATTAAATAGTATCCCACCATGTAGTACGAGGAACAATACATGAATGGCTTGATGAATTTATCCTTTTTAAACATTAGCTTTGTAAATCAGTTTCAAACTAATATGCAGACAAGGATTGTACCCCCAAAGTGTGTGTGATCCAGGACTCTGATCCTGTGAAAAAGCCACAGCCTTGGGCTCTTTTTCCTTCACAGGAGATCCCATTGATGGCAGTAGGATTCTTTAACTTTGTAGAAGTGCTCAGAACTTCAGACAGTTATGGTGTGATTAATACAGGCATGGGAAATGAGGATTTGAAAAGGACAAATTGTTCTTGCACTGAGAAGTGTTGTGTAAATGCATTTAAAAATGTTAAACTCTTCTTGCACAAAGCTCTTATGTGACAATAACTATCAACTCGCCAGAATTACTTACATGTAAAATGTCTAGTTGCAAAATCTGTCTGGGAAGTGTCATCATTTGGCTGCAGCTGAAAATGGCTACAATTATTGCAAATTATTGCAAATTTTTCTCTCCCATTTCTTTAGGAAAGCAGTTTAGAGTTTTGTTTCTCAGTACAGTGAGGACCCGGCATACGTGCAAACACAAACAAACACCCATTAAAAGAAAAGAGCAGTTATTGGAGGACTCGACAGAAGACTTGGATTACGGTTTTCTGTCCAATTACAAACTTCTCAACACTGCCATTACCAGAGCACAGTCCTTGGTAGCTGTGGTGGGCGACCCGATTGCATTGTGTTCCATTGGAAGATGCAGGTATGATGTATGTGTTCGTTGGTTAAAGTCTATCCATACTAGCAGAGATGCAATCACACAAAGACAGAAAATTAAAATATTTGGGTTCTCTAAGCACCATTTTTCTACCCAAGAAAGAAGTAGGAGACAGTATACTCCTGAAAGATATTTCTAGACAGAAAACACAGAAATGCAGTATTGCCTAAGCCTGGTAAGGCCATTCAAATTGAGAAAAGGACTTAATGGGAAAAGAGAGCATGAAAGTAGCTAACTGCTGCAGAGTGCAGGAGCAAGGGAGGGGAAATTTTGTGCGAGGCCTGTGGAGCAAAGTTCTACATGTGTGAAAAGTGTCACTATTCACTGAAGGAGATAGTTGCATCCTTGGCTTTAATGTCTCATGCAATATCATAATATGGCTGTTACTGCCAAAGAAGAATAGGCAGCACGTGTGTATCACCTGGTAACTGTTAAAGCATTCTTTATGTATTTGTTCGTTCTTTAATTTGTGCTTGATACTCGAAACTGAAGACATTATGCTGTATAATCAGGTATAACAATAGCTTTCAGGAATGACAATATTGCAAGTAAATAAAAATACCACAAGTAAATGTGGGTATTCAGCAGGATTCTGATTGATAAGGTAACATGTTTTTCATTTAAACATTGTGATAATCATATGCAAGTGGAACGAAAGCACCAAGCCATTGTTTATCTGTTCTCTATAAAGCTAGAATAAGCAAAGCAAGATCAGAGTAAATTAGCTTCTTGTAGAGTTGAATTAAGAAATCCAAAAAATGGTAGGAGATGTAAACAGTCATTTTAAGGATAAAAAGGACTTCTGTTCTTCAAAGATTTGTCTTTCAGCGGAAAGGTTGAAATGTTGAGTTGATCAGAGACGGTGCCCACGGCTTGTTTCTGAAGCAGAAGGCATGCTCCACTGACTGCGACATAATAATACAGCTACAATACATATTAATCAATTGTTACTTGTATGTTGTACTTTACTTTTCTGTTCGATATTCCTTGTTATAACAAAAATGCATATGGTACTGAAGAATCAGAAGACAAAAACCCAAATACTTTTAATTAAAAAGGAAAACCAAGCTTTTATTTACTTCATTTATTAAAATGGAACCTAAACTTAAAAATGCATTTAGCAAGACAGTGTCAAGAGTATAGTAAATATTAAAATAATCTTATTGCTGCTGTTGAGAACAGGAAGAGGAGTTTTTACTTTCCATGTTGCTTGCTTACTTTTTCCTTACTTTTTCCTGAAGGTAACCGCTGGTCAGTTGGTCTTGCACGTTCTGTTTCACGCTGGACTGTGGATAATGTGTTACAGTCCCCTTGGATAGAGTTTCATTCTGTAACTTAAGCTGGAGACTCGCACTTTCAGCCATGGAAGTTGATGGTCTGCCCTTGATGTGTTAGCTAAGATGTCTATTGTCGCACTTAGATAAATTGATTTAGTTGGTAGGTTTTAGCTGGTCCTTTGCCACATAAGTGGGCATTTAGGGCACTTTTGGTTTCCCCTGGCAGAGGGAGTTCCCTGATTGGTTTCTACTGCAGACCTCTAATTAGCTCAAGGCACTCTCCTTGAGTGGTGCACAAAATATTCCTCAGTGTCCGTTGATTCAGGGAACAGAGCATCATCGCATTTTGATTCCTCTTCCCCTTGCCACTTGTGGCAAAATCTCCATTTTCATGAGTGACAAGTGATTTGGGGGGGCCTGATGTTTTCAAATGCGCTTGCTGGAAATTCAACCTCCTCCTGGTACCTCAGCTGAATTTGCAAATAGTTTTGAAAATTTAGGTCAATGCTGCTACCAGGTTACTGAAATTGCAGTTTTTATAAGTAGAGGACAGTTCCACCTTTCCAAGACCATTAGCTGTTTTTATAAATTCTGTGTGAAATGACACAAAAAGGTTTTTAATTAAGAAACACACAGTGAAGGAGCTTTATGAAGACATTTCTTGAGGATTGTTTCTAATGTGCCATTGTCTTGTTTCACTGAATAATTGAACATTCACTGTTTGAAAATACTGCTGGCAGGCTCGGGCACTCTGCCGGAGAGATGATTCTTTTTTAGCTCAATGGGAGTATAGAAATCAGGAAGAAGTGACATTTCACTAGAAAAAACAGACCTCAAAAAAGTTTAAAGAGTACTTGAATTTTATAAATATTCTAATACCTGTCAGAGTGAGTCAAGAATCTTAGTGATAGTTGCAGGAAGCTTTGTGAAGTCTGCCTGGGGTAATCATTACGTTTCTCTCTGTTGCAATCAGACTAGACGGGACTGTTTGGCAGACGCTCCCTGTAAGCTCAGGAGCACTCTCTAAAGTGGATGTGGCAAGATTTTATTCCCTGTTCTTACACCCCTGTACAAATGTTCTGTGTGTAAAGACAGTGCTTGGGGCATTTTAAGCAAAAATGCCCAGGTCTCAGAGGAATTGTGGTGCACGGTGATGACTGGGTTGATTAACCATGGGGAGCTCTGTTTTGGTGTATTTTGGTGAAATATTTCCATTCTGTGTGTTTAATCCTAACATAAAAATTTGCAAAATATATTTGCTCTCCTGTCAAAAGAGTTTAAACTTGTATGTAAAAAAAAAAAAAAAAAAAAAGCTTTTGCATACAGTGAAATTTAGAAGACCCCTTCTTACTTACATGAATCACAGCAAAATGGACATAAAAAGAGTTTTTTAGATTCTTCTGCATTTGACTAGCTGTTGCATTGCAGAACACACTTGCCCAAATGTCCCAGCAAGTGCTATTGGTTGACCTGTTATGGGA
Source organism: Caiman crocodilus (assembly GCA_030014935.1). Taxonomy (NCBI): domain Eukaryota; kingdom Metazoa; phylum Chordata; order Crocodylia; family Alligatoridae; genus Caiman; species Caiman crocodilus. The sequence continues at coordinate 481,749 of JAGPOW010002173.1, read as the reverse complement.
CCACATTGCCATAAGCTCAGTGAATTTGCCACCACAGATCGGACTGTCCAGTTTCCTTAAAGGTCCAAGGCCGAGAGAGGCAAGGGGTAGGAAGCTGAGTCCTTTTTCAAGGTGTTAGAATTGCTAGCATTTCTTGCCTTGTGCTTGATACTGAACTAAGATTGCATCTGTGTACATTTCAGGCGGTGGGTGGTTGTTGGCAGTTGACTGAGCCTTCGACAAGGGCCCTCGCTAATAATTCATGAGATCGTCATGAAATTCCCTGTCCTTTATTAAATGATTGGGCTGGCCTCTTCCCTTTATACTCCCTCTTCTCCTGGAAAGAACAGTTATTCGATGTGGTACTGCAAAATTTGGATTTGACTTGGGAGAAAATGATCGTTGTGCCTGATTTACCCAGTACGTTTTCAACTTCTGGTGTTTGGACAGGCTGAATGAAATTAAAACAGCTGGTTACAGCTTTTTAAGTAAATGCATGATTTCTATCATAAGCAGGCAAAATTCTTTGGGTAAATGTGGTATTTTTTATTAGACCAACTAAGTAGTTGGAACAATTATTCTTTGCAACTTTTCGGGCACAAGCACCCTTCTTCAAGCTTAGTTAGAGTCTGCTGGTGTTTTATGTACTTTCCTGGTTGGAACAGAAACCAAAATGCCAAATAGTGTATTTTGGCTTCTGTTCCACCCAGGTGAGCACACACAACACCAGCAGACTCTCCCTGTGCTGGAAGAAGGGTGTTTGTGCCCAAAAGCTTGCAAAGAATGATTTTTCCAACTATTTAGTTGGTCTAATAAAAGATATCACATTTACCCAAAGAACCATGTCTGCTTATGTCCTTAGACCAACGCAGCTACAACCAACAGCTCTGCTTTCTGTCTGGCTCTGTACCAGTAATTCTGAACCTGGATGCTATGGCACTCTGGGATGCCTTGGGACCCTTTCAAGGGTGCTGCAGGATGTCATACAGCATTACCACTGTTATGTGTACAAAGATGACTCACAAGATGAACTCAGAGATTTCAGCTCTGACACCATAACGTTAAAAACATTCTGATCTACTGTGGGTTTTCTGAGCTTTTGCAACAGAAGGTTTTATTTTTCTGGAGTCAAAAAATGAGTGAAAACTAAGAACTCCCATTTTCAGAGGGATATTTCAAGTCTAGCAAGGGGTGCCTTGAATCTAAAACGGTTGAGAGCCACTGCTCTATACAATGTCAGAGGGTTCTTTTAAATGTAGCACAGAGCACCAACCATTCTTCCCACGATCGGTGCTAAATAATCCTAAACTTTTAAAATAAAAGGTGTTCAGCATCAGATGGGGAGAAAACTAGCCAGCTGCAAATAAAATCATTCATGTGTGTTGCCCCATCAACAAAAAAGGAAGTCAATTGTCTTGAAAAGGTCCCTTGAAAAATACTCTTCAGTCCTCGAAAACTGGTGTTTTGACACCTAATTATGATCAAAGTTCAAGGGTGCAGAAATATTCTAGTGGCATCTTAATTGGTACCTAGAATGCTGTTCCTACCAGAGCTAAGTGGAACATCCCTACCTTTTTTTTTTTTTTTTAATGGGTCCTGACCTCTTCCTCCAACCCAGGACGTGAGGTTAAAATCCTGTCTCCGTGGAAGTAGTAGGAGTTTTTCCATTGACTTAATGCGTGTAAATTTAATTGTTGGACTACATATACCTTTTTGCAAATGCAAGAGAGAATTTTATTGGGCCACAGCTCTGATATCTGTGTGTCAGATTCTAAGTCTTGCCTGATGTACACGTGGCAATGGTTCAGCAACTCTGCATTCCTCCCTTTCAGAGTTTTAGTTTAGGATGGGAGTAACCGGAATCTTTCTTCTTTCTATTCTTCTCACTTATTGCCTGGAATCGACACATGCTAGTCCTTGAACAGGACAGCCCACAGAGCAAATCTCTGCTAGCATAGTGGCCTTTAGGGACTTCAGTTCCCTGAACCTTGCCCAAGAAATTGCAGCCTTGCAGAATGAATGGATTTAAGGTGAACACCCTAAATGGATTAAGTTGCATAAGTATATAAGAGGTGTGCATCAGGATGTGGGGGGACCCCTGTTCACCAGAGCGTCCCAAGGAATGACAAGGTTCAATGGTCACAAACTCCTCCAAGACCATTTTAGGCTGGACATAAGGAGAACCTTCTTTACTGTCTGAGCCCTCAAGGCCTGGAATAGACTCCCTCCAGAGATGGTGCAAGCACCTACTCTGGACTCCTTTACGAAATGTTTGGATGCTTATCTTGCTGTTTTTTTTGCTCATTTGCATTGCCTCATGGGATAACTATCTGTAAAATGGGTATTAATGATACCTGCCATTCTTTGTGGAACTCTGTCACATTTGCATCTGAATAGCACTTATTATCTCAGTTATAGGAAGGTACATGAAAAACCTTAAGAAGTAGGAAGTCTTATCTGCTTATGAATAATGGGAATGCTTTATACAGCCCTTCAAGCTTTTCAACACCTTGTGGTGTAGAAGATTGTCATCACATATTTACTAGTGTAAAATATTATTAGTCTTTAATTTTCATTTCTGGTTAGATGTTAAGCCAAGGGGGGGTTATTCTGGAATGTACCTTTAGGTTTTTTTGTGAGTTTTCCTGTATTCTTTTTGTATTTTTCTTACATTTTTAATTGTCAGTTTTCATTTCTTAAAGGAGATGAGAACTGGATGTTTTAAAACAACAATAAAGATTTAAACTTTTTGGAAGAAGGTAGTTTTCAATAGAACTTCTAAAATCATACATTTTACCTATAATACATGTAGCATTATTAACAAAGCATATACTTCTACCTAAATGTTGTACAAGGAAATATCATGAGTTATTGAAATTATAATTTATCCAGTCTCTTAATAGAAAACTGGATTCAGGACCATGAGTGACAAATGCTACCTTCAATTTACTTTCTTGAAATCCCTTTCAACATTCATAGACATGACTAAAGTTGGGTTATAATAAAAATAATTTGTACTTACCTTCCATTGGAAGATTTTGGAGGGCTTAACACTTGGTAAGGATTTAAAGCTCACAAAATACTGATCAGGTGGGCAGAGTTAATGCCGTTTTGCAGATGAAGAGACTGAGAAATAAAGAGATTAAATAACTGGTCAGTGGTCACAGAGTAAGTTGGTGGCACAGCCAAGAAATTAACTTTGTTCTTCTGAATCACCATACTGTGCTTTAAATACAAAACCATCCTTCCATATTTTCTCCCTGTCTTGCTATTAGGGGTGTACTGTATGATTTGTATTCTTATTATTATTATTACTTAGAGAAAATTAACAAAATCTCTGGATCATATTACTTTGGTCACTGGAGTAGGGAATTACAGGCTGCAAGTATAGACACACTCAGCATCTTAGTTTCATAGTTGGTAGGGTCAGAAGGGATCTGAGCAGGTCATCGAGTCTGACCCCCTGCCTTGGGCAGGAAAGGATGCTGGGGTCAAACGACCCTGACACGGTGGCTAGCTTAGCCTACTTTTGAACACCCCCAGGGTAGGAGTGAGCACCACTTCCCTTGGAAGGTGGTTCCAGATCCTAGCCGCCCTGACAGTGAAGTAGCACTTCCTGATATCCAGCCTGAATCTACTCTGTCAGCGTATGGCCATTGTTCCTTGTTATTCCTGGTAGTGCTCGGGGGAACAGGGACTCTCCCATTGCCTGCTGGTCTCCCCTGGCCAGTTTATAAATGGCCACAAGATCCCCCCCAAAGCTTCTCTTGTGGAGGCTGAACAGGTTCAGATCCCGTAGCCTCTCCTTGTAGGGCCTGTCCTGCTGCCCCCCCCCGGTCATGTGGGTGGCCTCCTCTGGACCTTGTCGATGCTGTCCACGTCCTTCTTGAAGTGCGGCGCACAGAACTGGACGCAGTACTCTCCCCCTGCGGCCTGACCAATGTCATATAGAGGGGGAGGATCACCTCCTTGGACCTGCTCATGCATCGGTGGATGCATGACAGGGTGCGGTTGGCCTTCTTGACTGTATCCCCACATTGGCGGCCCATGTTCATCTTGGAGTTTATAATGACTCCAAGATCCTTTTCTGCCTCTGTGCTGACGAGAAGGGAGTTCCCCAACCTGTAGGTCTGCTGCTGGTTCTTCCTCCCCAGGTGCAGCACCTTGCACTTGTCAGTATTGAATCCCATCTTATCCTCATCCGCCCGCCCCTGTAACCTGGCCAGGTCCAACTGCACCCTGTCCCTCCTTTTTAGCGTGCCCATTTCTCCCCACATCTTAGTCATCTGCGAATTTGAACAAGGTGCTTTTCACCCCCTGATCTAAGTCACTGATGAAGTAGTATCTTAGTATTCCTGGCTCAACTGCACAGGGTTTTGGTGGATTTGTTAGTCCCTAATCTATCATCTCTGATTTGTCCGTTTCATTCCCCTGTGTTGTAAAACTGGTCTGTATGAATGGTTCTGATGATACAGGACCTCTGCAGAGATAATGCTGGAATCCTCTGATTTCCCAATATCCAGGATTGTCTGTGATCTGCTAGTATTGGGAGCCAAATCCTATTTCTTCAATTTGAAGCTTTAATAGTGTGTTTGGTTTACTGCAAATTTACCGTTAGTGCTTTCCAGAAAGGTCTCAGTTTTATGCTCCATATTTTGGCATATTAAATTTATTTTTCAAATGAGAGATTTCCATTTTTAAACTGACGTAGACATGAGACTAAAAAAACTTTGTCATAGGCTCAATGCTGCGGCCTGATCTGTATAGACAGACTTGTATAACCACTATACATAGGTAGGGCGGCCTCAATTAGCCCATTATGGGTCAAGCCACAGTATTGCAGGATTGGGAGCACAAGGAATAAGATGAGGGTGCAGGAAAATATAAAGTTCACTTATCTGTATAGAGCTGTTAACTGTCACCTACCTCTTCTAAATCTTACTTTTTTCATTGTTCTTTAAACTGGCTTCCATAGGAAATTTTGGGAGAGATTTATTGCCCTATGTCACGAGAACGAAAGTCTCCATGGTATCACATTTGAACAGATCAAGGCTCAGTTGGAGGCTTTGGAGTTAAAGAAAACTTACGTGTTGAATCCACTAGCTCCTGAGTTTATTCCTCGGGCTCTTCGACAGCAGCATTCAGCAAATACCAACAAACAGCAGCAATCGCCACCCAAGGTAAAGTTTTACTGGTAATTAGGTTTGTCAGAAGGAAGCGAATGTAGAAATATTTGGTGAGAAATGAAATAAAAGGTTTATTGGGGTAGGTGTTGTTTTAAAATGGGTTCCACACATACTGAGCTATCCAGCAGGAGACAGCTGCTGAAGGGCCTTTAAGAATTTCAAAATAACCTAGTTATATTGTAGAATTTGTTTAGCAGCTGCTTGGGTTTGGAAAGGTCCCATTTCCTACTAAAAGATATACCCTAAATTAACTACAACATTTTGGATCCAGCCCCTAGTATGCTAGGCACTCTACAAAAGCAGACCAAACATTAGGACCCATGTCCCCAAAGAGCTTATTGTCCAAGTCAGTGATTCCCAAACTAGGGGTTGCAACTTCTCTTGTGCTCATGACATTTCTGGGTAGGATCGTAAGTGCCATGGAAATTTTGTTGCTGCAAATGGGCTTGGACTGGATGTAAGGCTGTGGCCCAGCAATAGCGATCAGGAGTCACTAGTCCAAGTGACAGCAGGTAGCTATGACTGTTAGAAGACAATGAGACATTGACTGAATGTTCCCGGACTTGATGCAAGAGTTACTTGGAAAAATTTGGTGGCCTACATTATGCAGGAAGACAGACTAGAAGATCACAGTGATCCTACCTGGCCTTAAAATAAAAGTATTAAAATATTAAAATATTGCAGCGCAATAATTACTGAGCATGAGTAATTATTGAGTATTGCTGTCCTTTAAAAGGCCAAATTTCTTTAGTGTTAATGTGATCGTGGCTTGAGCAGGGCTTGGAATAGATGATCATGTGAGGTCCCTTTTGGCCCTGCTTTCCTATGATCCTATATATAACTAGAAAACTTTCTTTGTTGAAATAAGAGTGCAGTTATCACCCCAAGAGCAATGTATTTGAATGGTGGAAGCGTATGTTCTCCACTTAATTGAGCTCATGAAAAATAATATTAAATTCTACATTTAGCTGTCATGAGACATTGCGAAGATATACTGTTTTAATCAATTTGTGTTTACAGTTTAATTAAAAAATAGTTAGTCAGCTGTGTGAAAAATCTCATTGTCCAAGAAAGAAGAAAGGAAATTTTTTTACAGCTTTTGTATTTTTTTTACAGGTTAACATTTAACTGAATTTTCAACTTAATTCTGTTTTTACTACAGATTTTTTTAAATTTTATTTGATTACACCAATAGGAAAGCTTCGTTTCTCACAGTCATTTGAAAACATGTCTCTACAATTAAGTTTTCATTTATTTCTCAAGATCCATTGCTCCTTGAAAGAAAATACAGCTCTCTAAAACTCCAAATGGTGCACTGAAACATTAGGCTTATAAAAAAACCTAAATATTCCCAAATTGTGGTTCACTTTAAAGGACTATTACTGCTCTTTCACCAGTAGAAAGATTTACTAGGGTTGATTTTAATTAGTTGGTGAAATTTGAAATATTTTTAATTGCATAGTATATATAATAATCTTGGTCCTCAAAAACAAAAGATACATGTTTAAAGATGCAGCCATAGTTTTTAGAAAGAGAGAGTGCAAGTCTTTTGGGGGAGATTTGTTCCATATTATCTTTTTCCTCACAGTGACTTTTAAGCTAAGCACAGATAATGTACAAGTCAAAAGATACATTTTCAAACTGCCAGCAGTTTAATTTCAGCCTACGATCTGAAACTCTTTATACCACCTACATTGCTGTAATAAGAGCTCTTCTATCTGAACATAGTTGACAGTTATCACCTGGGATGACAGGAGAAAAGCGAACAGATAAAACTCAAACATATACAGAAAGAAGCAAGATAAGTAACAAATTTTCTTTGTATAGTGAGGTTTTAAAAGCCAGTTATGAGTGCCGATCGATTTGAAGGCTTTATTAATTATAGCATTCATTATTAGTAGAGAGAAGGCTAGAGAACTGAGGCTGGTACAGTTCCACCCCTGCGGGAATTGGAAGGACAGTCCCCAGCTGTACTGTTCTGTAAGGAGTTAGCTTGGTTTTCTGGTTGGAGTGGGGGTGTCGCACATGTACATTTGATCCAGAGTTTGAGAGACAATAGCCATGGATTTTCACAGTACCATTTACAGTCATTATACAGACTAGAACTACACTGTAAAAAACGAACAGACAAACAAAAAAACCAGTCAGCCGAGTGAGGCCATTGTGTGCAGAAGTGACACTCGGGCACGATGACTTTTCACATCCTTGTGTCCAACATCTACAATTCAGATTGTCAAAAAAAATCCTTACAAATCAATTTGTACCAAGTATATTAAGTATACTAGGTAGGTCAGAGCTTTCATAGGCAGGCAGCCACACGCACTACTTGCTACCAGCTGACAGCATAACCAGATGTAACAATGGAACGTTATGTAAGCCGTGAGTGATTGTTAATCTTGCCTAAATTGTGCTTTACTGTTCATTATCTTTAGATTCTGCAATTAAATAAAGAAACTATTTTATGTTCAAATAATATGGATAACAAAATTGTAAAATTGACAGGCTAATATGACAGTGCACTTTAATCTTTTTTATGCACAAGTCAACAATTGTCAAATCCACCTGTCGGTGTACCCAGACAACTGAATATTTTGCTCAGACTACTGGAAAACTGCCTAGACTTACCTATTGAACAAGTACAGTTTTGCAGCCTAGATGGGCTAAAAAGATTATGTTGAAATTGTGATTATATTTTGATCCTGGTTTAAAAAGACATTTGTGTTCAGAAAGGGACCTAAGAACATGCTTAACTTTGAGCATATTCTTGTGTCTTGATTTTTAAACACTTTAGTGTTTTTGCCAGTGGGTGCCATAATGCTTATATAAATGTAGGAGTATTAGGCTGGCCTCCAGATAGGATAATATAGCCTATCTAGACATCAACTATCCAAAGGCTAAAGATAAGCAAATAGGGATGGTTTGCGAAAGACGGTCTGCCTTATTAGCTGAGGATAGCTGTGCAGATCTCAGGTCATCATCAGTCAGAGTACCTAGTACCATACTTGTCTTCAACACTTGCAGTGTGACATGCAAAAATATTGTGCTGCTATTGGCTGACCCACCACCCACACATAGCTTCCCCACCCTGTGTGAAAGCTCAGAACAGTAACGTGAAATGTGTCGAATTTGACACATTAAAATACAATGAATTGGGAAATATTTTTACAATGCATATAAAATGTGGTATATATTTTGGATAGTACATGAAAAGAAGAGCAAAGAGATTATATTAGCACTGCTTTCTGCCAACTCTTTGAACCATGCTTAAGTTGATCATGTAGAATTTTACAGTTAGTTCCTAAAATGATTGCTTTACTACATTATTTGCATTTAGCAGACTTTCTATGGTGCTTTTGCGAGCACATTCCCTATTTGTTCATTCTCCCTATGCAAACAACTTCCTTTCTGTTTTTACAATTATTTTTGTTGCAAAGATTAAACAAATAATCCTTAGTCCTTATTATACACATTCTTGGAATATATAATCAAAAATCCCCTTCAGCTAAATGTAAATGGAGTCAGACTAGTTTAAAATCAACTATCAAAGCTGAAAATATGGTATATGTAAACAATAACTATCAGAGTTGTGTACTTAGGTCCCATGGCCTCTGGAGAGTCCAGAGTTGGAGAGTTTTGCAGTCTCTTTCAAGGACCAGATGCTTGGTATTTATGTATGCATGCACACATGCAGAGGAGCAGGTTATAATAAATTAAGATTTTAACTAGTTTCTTTCTTTGTGCCCCTGTATAAACATTGAAAAGCTTATTCTTTTATCCAGTCTGTATAGATTTAAAGAGTTTCAATCAATGGTAACAAAACAAACCAAAAAGTCCTATCTTTAGTCTTAAGTTTTAACATGAAGGATAAAAGAACTTTTACAGCCTTCCCAGAGAACCTATTTACAAACACCATATGTTAAGGTCTTAGAGGTAAGTAGGGGCACTTTTGAAAGACATAGTGAAGCTGAATGTTTCCAATTCGTCTAAAGCAACTAATATCATACCTGCTAGCCTTGGAGGAATAGTAATACTTCAAGAAATAGTAAATACTTCAAGATAAGGAACAATTTGAGTATGCTATCTTTAGCCATGGTTGGAATGGCAAATAAGAAAGGCTGGTGCAACATAGTGGCCTGCTCTGAGAAGTGCCAGCAGGCCCAGGATTAGCCAGTCCTTCTCAGTTAGCCCTGGCTAGTAAAGGGGTGTTGGATTTGAGTCAGGAAGTTCAGCAGTTGAAGACTATCTGAGGTGGTAGACAGACTGTCTGCTGCTACAGAGAATAGAAGGCCTGATGTGGATTAGGCAATAGCGTTACTAAAGGAGTGAATGGGGCAGCAGCCCCAAGCACCACCTTGGGGAGAGGGCACAAGTACTAGCTGTCATAGCTGCCAAATGGTTGCTGCTGCTACCCAGGGCGTGAAAGTAAGCTGTTACGTTTTTGGAATTAGGAACTGGCTGCAGCTGACTAGACTCTTAACTAGACTTTATGGCTAGGGATGGACATTCAAAAGCCTGAGCCTGAATTGATTCAATCTTTGCAGGTTAGTCTAACCTGGTTAGGCTAAATCTGTTTGTAACTGACTGTACAGGCATCCCAGACATGCAGGCACATGCCTGCAGTGACTCAGGCTAGAAGCCAGGGGGTGCTACAGCAGCCCACCCTGCCCTTCCACAGGGCTGAGCTGAGGCGGGGTGTGGCCAGGCCCTGGCAAGATTAGGGAGGGGTTCCCCCTGCCCCTGGGTAACAGAGCATTTATCAGCTCTGTTACCAGCATTTAACACCCCATCAAAAAACAAACAGCCCGTCTCATTAATTCAGGCTCTTCTTAAACAAAGAAGGAGTGGAGGGACAATACCAACTGAGCCGTTGATTAGCTCCAACTGCTGTCTGCCACGGCACAGACTGTCGCCAGCATGTGGTCTGCTGCCTAATGCTGGGACGTCTGTGTAAGAAAGAGGGGATGGGTGATGACTGCTTAGCAGGGAGTGGTGAAGGAAGGACGAGAGCAGGAGGAACTGGGCAGACCCTGCTGTGCCTGCCAGTCTCTGCTGGAGCTGCAGCCAGGGAGCAGAGGGGAGGGGCCAGCCCTTCTGTGGAGCAGAGAGCCCCGCCAGCCCAAAGAGCATGCCGGGATGCTGGGGGAATCTGGTCTGACTTAAACCAGCAAGACATTGCATAAACCGGTTTGAGCCAAATCAGTTACGTCTGATACTACATTGATCCAGGTTTATCTCAAACCAGTTTCAGTCATTTTTAAACTGGTTTCATCTGTTCTGTTACAGGTTTAAACCAGTTTCTGATCACTTAAACTGGTTTATGTGTAATGTCTGTCCCTAGCCTGTGAGCTGTTCGTGAGGGAAGGATATTGCTGCTAGTGCCCAGCAATAAAGAAGGGAGGTTACAGGTTTAACTCAGGGGGGCTGAAGTGTCCTTTATGTGACAGACCTCAGTGGAGTTGCTCTGGTGGACTAGGGAAGAGAAGTCCCAAGACAAGCACAAGAAAATGCCTTGAAGGCAGAGTGCAAAGACCAGGAAGGAGTGAAGGAAAAGTGAAGAATACCCTGAAGACAGGGTACTTGGGCTGGAACACAGAAATCGGATGGGCCTATGTTCTTTTAGCAATCCTCATGGGAAGGGAGAGCCTTTGGGGGCTGCCAGAGGAATGGAGAGATGGTTAGGAACTGGGTGAAAATTAGAACCACCACCAGATGGGGAAACAGTAACAAGGGGGTAAGAAGGAGAACCTGAGGAAAGCTCATTGCAGCTCAGCCGGACTGGTAATGAATGAAGATGAGTCCACTGAAGGATGGGCCCAGGGCAGTGTGAAAAGGGGCTTAACACTATCAGGTGTGTCAGTGACGCAGTTAAGGTTCCAGACCCACAACTGCCGTAGCCGTTAATGGTTACTTCATAATTCAGGCTGGGAAGTCAAAGATGGCAGGGTAGGATAGTAGTTATATCACTCCCTTGTATTCCATTGGCTGGCCCATTAGACTCAGGTAAACCTTTTATTTTGATTTGGGCATCATTCCGGGTGAAAAAAGGAGTGAGCTAGAGAAATCAGACTGGTTCAGGGTGCAATAAATTAAACAGTCTAGAAAATGTCAGTTCTTGTGTGCTGGTTCTTCCAGCCCCCCTTTGTCTTTCATTTAAGTTGAATATTATTGAGTTGATATAAAGGACTCTCTTATTGTTCTTTTTGCATTAGTATTTACATCTGGGAGTCATTTTGATTTTTTTGTTCCCCCTAAAGGGCAAGGGTCATCATCATAACCAGAATGATCATTTTCAAACTGATGGAATTGGTAAGTATCTAATGCTTTCATGAGGAAGCTGCATCTGATTCTTCCTTACCCAGGTGATTCCAGTGATTTAGACTGATCCTAGTGTACAAGAACTGAGAATCAGGTCTGTTATATTTGTCCTTGCTGTGTGATTTTCAGGGAGCAGGCAGTCTTGGTATACTTCAGGTCAACATCAGGTAACTCCTAGGCTGTCCCATTACAGGCATTTCTTCCACTGACTTCTGAACCCAAATACCTTGTTTCACCGCAGAGCTGGTGCTGGCTGGTATGGTTCTGTTAGTCACCCTGACATAAGAAAATGCTTGTGAGTTTGAAATTTGACTTGCAAAACCCTATTCTAGATTCCATTAGACTGGAGGTGGTAGTTTGAAAGCATTTAAGGACATCTGCATTAGAAAAAGGACCATGCTAGAAAGGTAATGGTTTATTACAATAGTCCACTAATTGCTTTATAACATATCTGGGATTTACCTGCATATATTGGATCCTATTGTGTTCCAACTGGGTTATTGAACTAGGATATTCAGGCCTGATAACTTGCCATGATTTAAATGCATTTTTTTAATTCCAAAAGCATTTCTAGTCCCAATTAAGAGCATAGAGAAATGATTCTGGAGCATGGTGTTGCAGTGTTTGCAGGTTACACTGCTAACTTGGCAACTAAACCAACATATCTGCATTTTAGGAAGAACTTTATGAATGATGCTCACTCTGGAGCTTCTACCCTTTATACTCCCCACTGGCTTCCTACAACTTCCAGAAGTTTTCTGAGGCTCAGTCTGGTTACTGGGTGAGGGGTTGGTTAAGAACTCCGCCCCCCCGCCTCCAAAAAAAACCCCAAAACCCCCCAAAAACCCAAACCAAACAAACAAACCAACAAACCAAAACCCCCCAAAACAAACAAAAAACCAATTCTGGAATGGCTGTTTAATTTAGACCATTGCTTTCTCTGTCTGCATCGTTTTCTATATGAAGATTTGGCCTATGATTTTTGTAAAGGGGGACTTACTGTTGAAGGAAAAGAAGGAGAAAAAATAAGTAATTGGACTGCGTCATATTAACTTCTTTTTGGATTTCTTTCTTCTTTATTTTTCAGTTCAACCCAATCCTTCTGTCCTCATTGGAAATCCTATCAGAGCATATACTCCTCCCCCTCCGCCTCTTGGACCTCACCCCAATCTGGGGAAATCTCCAAGCCCTGTTCAAAGGATAGACCCTCACACTGGGACGAGCATTCTTTATGTACCTGCTGTCTATGGAGGAAATATGGTCATGTCGGTGCCTTTGCCTGTAAGCATTTGCTTTCTTTTTTCCTTTTCTTACACAGGTAAGAATGAATAGCAAGATTAGCTCTTGAAATGTGTCAGTGCCTTAAATACTCAGTCAAGTTTTCTTGGCTAGGAATGGTTCTGCTGTTGACCATCAAGGTACAAAAGCTTCAGAATGTTTTCTGCAGCCTGAATGACTTTCTATTTTGAAGCCAACTGAGGTTTTACCTGTGTTCCAAGTGAATGCAGATGGTGAGAATGAGATATTTGTCCTTTTTAGGAGACTGCAAATGTTGTTGGAATTTTTTTGGTGAACACAAGTTTTCGGGATAGTGCGATTTCCAAAGTATAAATTAAATTTCTGGAGGGATGGGAGTGTTAGAGTGGCTTGTATGTTGAGGTAAGTGTTGTACAGATAAACATCTTCATCTTTATTATAAAGCATATCAGTAGTCCATATTACCACACAACTTACTGTCATGGAACCTACCTTTATTTCATATTTCTGAAGGTATGGCTGGTTAATTGAACAATAGCGCAACCCAGCCTTCTTAAAGAAAAGCAGAAGTGTATACAGCCTTTCCCAAATTGCTTGGATTCACTAATTCAGAGAATGATTTACTAAATCATTTGTATTTCTCCTTTCATGATTCATTTTTAAAGCACATTACAATACTACCTACCCTTTGTATTAATTTAGCAAATCAGAAACGAATTTGTTTATGTTTTTGCATCATAGTTTTATAGCCATGAATAACTGGAAGAAAAGGTGATGAGATTTAAACAAAGTTCGAATAATGCTGTATAAAAATTATTAGAAGTTTGCCTGGTTGCCTTTTAGCCAGTTAAGGAAATACGACTTTGTGAGTACTTACAGTTATAAAACTGTTCTCTTCATATAATCTGAGGCCTATTCTAATTTCCCTTTTTCCTGACATAAGTCAGGAGGCAGTAATGGCAGTGAAATCGGAATAGAAATGATATGAAATCAGGGCTAGGCCCTAAATGCTTACCCCCCAGGATTTTTACTGAATTTTAAGAAATAATCTTTGTGTTATTTAATACCATTGTTTGCTTTAGAGCGTCTTCAATAGGCAAGGCTAAAATTGCTCATGTCTGAATGTTGAATAGTAAAATACTTGAAAAAAGACCTCTTATGATGGAAAATTTGATTGGAAATCTGAGATTGCTGGTGGATCTGAGTTGCTGGTGTTTCCTATGAGCTATGTATAGGCCTGATTTTCAAATCTACTTCTGTGAAACTTCATATACATACCCCAGGTTGCCATAAAAATAAATATAATGGCAGCTTATGTCTCTCTCCTCTGGATCCTTATAAGAAATTATCTAATTTTCCTTAGAGCTGTTACTTTACGACTAGGACACCTTATGAAGTTGTCCTGCTAGACAACAGAGGACGATTCAAGCCCATCATAGCCTCAGAACTTAAAAACTGAATTACAAGCAGTTAACTGTCCAGTTAATCCGATCGAAACAATCTCCTGGAACTAAAATTACATGTCTTGTTCCATTGTTGATCACATTCTGCATGGTTGTTGGGTTTTTTTGGGTTTTATTTTTTTTAAATAAGAATCAGTTTTCTTTCTGTTGCTCCCCATAAGATACCAGAAATTTAGGTGAATTTCTTGGCATGCAAAAAGTTACTTACAATGAAAGTCCTTTATACTTTTGGATTCTGCTAGGTTTCAAGAATGCCTTGCAAAGTTATTTCAATATTTGCAGCAACTGTGGCTATAGTTAGCCGTGTGTTAAAGACCTCACTATACAAATGGAAAACCTAGTCCCTGATCTAGACAGATTTTGAAATCTAGAGTTAAGAGTCACAAACCATAGGGAGAAATAAGGAAAAAGAGGCCAGGATTACAAAAAACAATGTTGTGAAGTACCATGAATATACTGTTGGGTTTAGTTGCAAGAGTTCTTTATAGAAACCCAATTCATGGACTTGCTATAGATCTCTGGTTTCAAATGCGTCTGCCTGGATCATGTAGCAACTATATAGTCTTCTCCCTTTTTATGTAGTAAGACCACTGGTTTCCATTCACTAGCTCAAATAAATTTGTTTTTTTATTGGGTTAGCAGAATCTGCATTTGATGGTTAAATTTAAATGCAGTGAGAAGGCCAGCCACTGTATCTTTGTCATGCTAACTCACTTTTTATTAATATCAAACTAGCATCATTTAAATATTTTTCTGTTTTACGGCCAGGGCATAATACATTTGTTATTTGTTATCAAAAGATATGTATGAAATATCTTTATTTTGGGGCTCACCTTCCCTGGGGACAGACTTTTAAAGGATTAAGTTTGAAGGTCCAGGTACTAATAAGATACTTTATAAAGAAGTTCGCAGGAGGTAGTTTGGTATCGCACAGACATTACTCTAGGAACCTCATAGCCCAGGGCTAAAGTTTGAAATGCATTTTTAAGGGCAAATTTTTAAAAAATTAATGAATACTTGGAGGCAGCTATGTTTAAAACAATGACTGAGAGAGCTTCTTAAAATATAATACCATGATTGTGCTCATGTAAGATAAAAAAGCCTTTGTGTTTAGTTTAGGGCGGTTTTCATACTTGTGGTAAAAAAAATGCGGAGGTCGTCACCAGTTAAGAATGATTTGTCAGGCTAAGCACTGATGATTATTCATTATATTTTTATTCATTTATTTGCCTTCTTTTAATAAACCTCCCTGGTAGGTAAACTTGAGCTAATTTGATTTAGAGTTGTCTTCCTTTTCAGACTAAGGAACCAAATGCAAAATATTCTGAACACCCTTGATTCTTGCTTTCAGAGTTATATTTCAAATATATAGGAAAAGGACCTGTAGTAAATAAAACATGTCCAGTAGCAAAGATTCAAAGGTCCTCGTTATACAACAAGCAATATATGGGTTGACTTTCTGACCCCTGCAGAGCTCCTGCAGTCTCATTGGGGTGTTTTGTGAATCTGGTGCTCATTGTGCACTGCAAGAGTAGGCATTTAGGTAGTTAACCCAAGAAATCCTTTTGGATTCTTTATCTGCTTCATAGACAGCTCTGTACATATGACATTCAAAGTGTGTTAGGGATACATACTAATGCATTGTCTAATCCATTCTTGAATATATGCAACAAAGGTGTGTTAACCTACCTTCCATATATATTTCATTTAATTGGATCTGCTTCTATTACTGTTACAAGAAAGGAAAAAATACAGCCCTATCTGATAGGACAGATTGTTCATTCACTAGTCCTTTCTCTCTCGAAAGTCATTGAAACAAGAAGGGAGGGATCTTGGAGACTCTCGGCTTTCTCCTGCCTGGTCACTACCGCCATTTTTACCCCACGTAGCCCTGGTTGTTGCCTTATCTCACTCTTCTTCAAAATCTTCCCTGTTGCGTTTGCCCTTGCTGATCATGTTGTTTTCTTTTCCTGACACTGCCACCACTCACATGTGCATCACGACTACACTATTATCACTAATATGAAGAAGTGCTTCTTGGTGATGCCACAGTATTTGTAGATGAGGCCATACATTTCTTTTAAGACTCATTAATTTCTTGCATCTACTTTTCTTTTTAATTCCACAGGTACCATGGACAGGATATCAGGGTAGGTTTGCAGTTGACCCTCGAATTATTTCTCATCAAGCAGCTGTGGCGTATAATATGAACCTGTTACAGGCACATGGCCGTGGCTCTCCAATACCTTATGGGCTGGGACATCATTCTCCAGTTAGTATAGGGCAACAGCAGCAGTCACTTCAGCATCAGGACAAAGAGCAACATGAACAAAATCGAAATGGTGAGTTGTTGAGTCTTTTTTGAAATCCCCCAGCAGGTGACTGTTGGTTCAGTGACCATGTTTTGTGTTTAATTATTGTGTTGTGAAAAATGTGTTCTTTGAAAAGTGAATTTAAGTATTCCTGAACAACACAGAAGATGACAGCAAAAGTATCTTGTCATTCCTATTTACCTGTAGAAGTGGGTAGCCCTGGGGCAAAGTTCTCGATGTCATCCCCAGCCGATGTACATCACTCCGGTTCCTGATGGGGCTGGTAGGGTAGATCATGTAGCAGGGCTGATTCAGTGCCTGAGACCATCAGCAGACATAGAGA
This sequence comes from Caiman crocodilus, assembly GCA_030014935.1. Taxonomy (NCBI): domain Eukaryota; kingdom Metazoa; phylum Chordata; order Crocodylia; family Alligatoridae; genus Caiman; species Caiman crocodilus. The sequence continues at coordinate 464,894 of JAGPOW010002173.1, read as the reverse complement.
ATTTGTGATGTGAACCATCAGAAACAGACACGGAGTTGAAATATGTTTTAAAACATTTGCCAGTTTGTTCATTTTGGTTATTCTTGATGCTGCATAAAATAACCTGACCTTTGTATCATGTGGGATTTCAAGCTTCAGTTGCGGGCTGAGTTGTGATGTGAATCCTAGGGAGGTTGTGCGAGGTCAAGAGCAGTGCCTGGCAATTACTTGGGCCCATGAACCACATAGGCAGTTCTGGGAAGCTGCTGCAGGCTGTTCAGCATCCCCCACAGCCTGGGTGCCCTGTGGCACCTCCCAGCCACCACCAACAGTGCTCAGTTCCTGTCTCGCCCACCCCTACTCTGGACTCGCCCCAGCTGGAACAGACCAGCCAGACTGGCATGCACAGCCTTGAACCCAGACTGCCCTACGCCTGCTCCAGACTGTCTACCTATGCTGAGCAACGGCATCGTCTAGGCAGAAGCTGTTGCTCATCATGGGGGACAAACAGTCATCGTCCGTGTCCTTCCCCTCCTCCCCCACTGTTGCTGGGTCCTTCTTGCTGCAGCCTCCCGGAGCCTGTGCCTGGGCTGCCCTGCGGCTTCTCTCTGCTGCTCTCACCGCTGCTCTCAGGCTGCCCAGTGGGGCAGCAATGGCAGTGCAGAGGAGCCTCAGGGCAGCCTAGGCATGGGTTCTGGGTGGCTACAGCAAGAAGGGCCTGGGAGTGGTGAAGGGGAGCAACTTTTTCCCCAGTGCCAAGCAGCAGCTTCTGCCTGATCGCTGCCACTGCTTAATGTGGATGGGCGAGTTTGGAGCAGGCACAGGGCAGGCCAGGGCTGGGGCTGAGTGCTTGGATTCTGGCTGGTGTGGAGCTGGTCCACTCTGCTAGGCTGAGTTCAGGGCAAGAGCAGGGTTGGGCCTGTGTGTGCAGGTCCCTGCAGTACCACAGGGCTGGGGCCAGTGGCAGCCAGAAGGAGCCACTGCTGTCTGGGCTGCCTAGAAAGGCAGTCCAGCTACAGAGCCATCCCAGTCCTGCTGCGTGCGCAGGGGGTGGCGGGACGTGCCACAGGCCAGACATCGCCTGGGCCAGGATGGACCGACTGACTCGCCACGGACTGGACAAAGTTCAGTTTGGGGGACATATTTTGCCCACCCCTGGTTTAGAGGTTATAGACCAGAGTGAGGATTCATTTCTTCGGGTATGATTTTAGCATTGGCAATAATCCCATTGGTGTGTCCTGAGCATGCAGGGCTGCCAGTTAATGAAATCTGAATTATCTACTTTTTCCTAATGCAAAGTGTAAATCATTTTATAGCAGCATGTAGAAAATTAGTGACCAAACCTGAAAGAGGTGATGTGGGGTTTGTCATTCTATGTCCAGGATAAAGAGTATTTAATGACATTTAAAAAAACGTGTGGTGATTTAGCTGTCTGTTGACGGTGAGAGCTGCCCCTTAAGGTTTTCCTGATACAGGTATTGTGGGTAGGATCAGAAAAAACTGTGTAAAGGAAAAAACAATGTTAGCATCTATAAAATATTTCTCTTTGAGTGACACTTGCTTCATTTTGTGACAAAAGAAGTTTATTCCTCTACAGTTATGGAAGACTAAGCTAGATTGTTTCTGTCTCGTATTATTAAAAAAACTTCAAAATACATTTTTTTTTTTTTTTATTGTGGAATATTTACTTATAAAAAGAAGTCCGATTGACTTCAGATCCTGCATCAAGTTGCAGGGTAGGCAATTAGGATTATTTTTTAACTTGCTCCTTTACTTTTCTGAGTAATCTTATTGCCTACTCTTTTCTGAAACTTTCCAGAAAAATAAAACATGAAATGTTTAGGCCAAATGGAAAAAACCACGGGATCACTGTGAAATGAGAAATGCAGGATCCCATGATGCAACTTGCACAGAATCCAGTACTAGAACTGGACTCGAATGCAGAAGGCCTTTTGCACAACAGAAAGATGCTCTCAATCCATTTGTGCTGTTAGGGTGACTTTTTCAATAGAGCTCTGCATTGCAAAATCCAGCCTCATTAAATACTGAAAAGTAGAGTTATCCATGTGTTGAGAACTCTGGGGGCTGAGTTGAATATCAGAGAAGGATTCTAGACATATAAGCTGTCATAGCAGCACACCAGAAGACTTGATTATTTCTTTTTAAAGAAACTGCAAAATTAATTGGACTCTTAATAGTTTCCTGAAATAAACATGTGACGGGTCATATGAAAAGAGAGAAACTTCAGAGGTAAACCTGACATGCTCAGATCTTAACGGGTATGTTTTCTAGGTTTTAAAGGAGAGCAAAATTGCCAGAGAAACTCATTTGACTCAATAGTTCTGTCACTTGAGCATCAGTAGACTGATTGGCAGAAACATGTCTTGGAGAACGCATGAATTTTGTGAAAAGTTCTTGACAGGACTTTTCTTTCTGTTCTGTTGGTCACCCAGAAACCAGATAATTAGAGGTTTTATTGTGTAACATAAGCATCATCATGTCTAATAACTGAAATAGAAGATGCCATTTTTTCCCCACCTTGTAGGATAGAGATCTTTTGTTTTTAATTTATGGCAGCAGGGATCAGGGAATGAGCAGGGGCTTTAGCACTAATCAGGCTGCTGATTAAATGATCAGTGCGAGCAAATCATTTTTCCATTAACTTTGTTTCCTGGATAGATGGCTTGGGAAATATTGTTCCCAATAACTTTTAAAATGAGCAAGAAGCACAAGAAGGTGGTGGCTCCAAAGCCATATTCTGCACTTGGGTAACATATCCCTGTCTTTGAGATTTAGTGGCAAATGGCTTCATTGAGTTGTCCCTTGTTAGAAGAGGTAGCAGTTCTGAAGATAATGTCCATCAAAATTTTTTCGTGGTAAGGTTTGCTAAGTTCTGACTGTGACTAGAAGAACTTTATTCTCAAACTGAGTTTTTCTACCTACTGAATACTGAAAATATTTTTCTTTATATGAAAATCTTCAAAGATAGTTCTTTGATAATGACATCAAGAGCCTTGACTGTTTCCTTTGCAAGAAGGAAAGAAATCTGTCTAATCTTTTAAGCCTAATTTTTTACAGACTGTTTGTTGTCTTAAACCCTTTTTAAAAAAACATTTCAAGGACTCTTTATTAGTGAGTGCATCGTATTGTCATTTTTCTCACTGTATTGCTTTTCCAGGTAGTTCTTTGACCTGGTAGGTTATGTAGTTTTTTTATCTACTGGGATTGCTTTGCCTTGCTCTATTATGCTCTAGTGTAGCTTTTCTGACCCCAGTACAATTGTCAGCTTTCCCTGACTCACTCAAGAGTGTTGAGAATTTTCTTAATTAACTGAATCTGTTCAATGTTAAAAAAGACTATGAGACAACCAACAAAAATTGTCCTGGTTTTTGAAACAGTAAAGAGTCTTGTATTTTTTCAAATCCAGGCTGATCAGAATATTTGTTACCACATTCAGCACATCTTAAAGATTTTTCTGGTTATGAATCAAAGCATCACAGAAAAAAGAATATTGTCATTGGTATGCTACTGGAGACAGCAAAACTCTTACGCAAAACTTAAATGTTAGCAATGAGCTGAAATAAATGTTAGCACAAGTATATGCAGACAACCATCGATCCTCTGGATCATGGTGTTACATGCATGAGGTCTAGCCAGAGGCCTCGTGAATCTGTTTGTGGCTGACCAGCCCAATTCAGGAGTGACACCGCTTGTTACAAGTGTCACAGAGCCAGGTGTTGTCTGAGTTGGAGTCCCAGATTACAGCATGCTCTTGTCTTCTTTCTCACCTTCCTTCATCCTCTGGATCAAAGCCACTTCATGTTGTGCGGCACCCAGTGCCTGATGTTCCCTCCAAATTAGACAGGATTCTGTGCAATTCTCCCAGCTTTCTCTGCTGACATTGAATGACTTCATATCATTTTTGCATACGTCATGGCAGAATGGATAGATTTGGGGTGAACATGGCATTTAAGTCTCAGAAGTACATAAGGGGTTTGTATCAGGATGTGGGAATGCCTGTTCACTAGAGCGGCCCAAGGGATGATAATGTCTAATGGTCACAAACTCCTCCTAGACCGTTTTAGGCTGGACGTAAGGAAAAACTTCTTTACTGTCCGAGCCGACAAGAGATGCTGCAAACACCTACTTTGGACTCTTCTAAGAAGTGGTTGGATGCTTATCTTGCTGGGATCCTTTGACTCTAGCTGACTTCCTGTCCCTGGGGCAGGGGGCTGGACTCTGATCATCTTCCGAGGTCCCTTCCAGCCCCAATGTCTATGAAATCAATGGTACCATTGTAGAGGGTGACCGCGCTTCCTAGAGTTGTCTTGAATCTCCCTATTCAAAATATTCTTGGAGATCTGGTCTGTTCCCATTCTCCTGACATGGCCATCTCCACCTCCCCTTTTGATAGTGGGTTCAAAGTGTGTCAGTCCAATGTGCCTCCATATTTGGTATTTTGTCACCTCACTTTATTTCCCAGATCTTACACAGATACCTCACATGGAAGCTGTTCAGTCTCTTGATGTGCCTAGCATACATAGTCCACATTTCTGAACCATAAAGCACAAGTATAATTGTTAGCAGGATGCCTATTACATATATCCCACCGTGCTTTTGAAGTATTCTTTACACACAGTATCCTAAGAAGCTTTCTTAGCCCTCAGAAGCTAGTTTAAACCAGGATATTTTAAAATTGTATGTACACTTTATTTACCCCTTTGTTACCCTGAAAAATATATTTGTGCTATCTGAAAAATATACTTGAGATTGATTTGGCCTGTCTTCACGTGACCTCATTGATTAGAAACTAGAATAGAAAAAGCTTCCAGTTGTTCATCAATTCTTTTTGCTGTTGAGATTTGGGATTTCCTTACCACATACTTTGATATGAACACTTGTGATATATTCCATCCTCAGAGTTAAGCTTCAAATATAGTCATCAGCTGGGAATGTCTGTTCAGTTCTTATCCGTGAACTTTGATGATTAAGGGGAAAAATTGATTATAATGTCCGTTAAAAAAGTGTGTCTTATTTCTGTCTGTTATATAACCCATATTGGTGAAGTACAATAACCTGGTTAGATTAAATATTCCTAATAATAAATTGAGTTAAAGGTACAGTGGCAACCTCTACCGACCTGCTGATTTGCATTTTAACTTTTTAACGTTTTATTTACTTTTGTTTCTTTTTTATCATTAATAGCATATGACATCTTTAACACTACTGCCGTGCCATACTTCAGCCTTCCAATGGTGGATGTTTTTTTAGTGTTGGCCTTTGCTAAATGAAACATTTTTAGCAGAATCATTCTGTATTCTCATTTTTCTTTAAAACCAGAGGTGCTGAGGATAAACTCTTCTTGCTCACCCAAACAGAATAGCCAAGATTATTTGGATGCAGGGTCACTGGGCTACTACCTTTGTCCGGCTTATTTATATTTCTATTTGACAAGCCACTGATGACTTTGGACAGGTCCAGGAGTCCAGTAGTAGAACTGCAAGAGCTACTTCCACTGTTTTCTAATCATCATTAAAAGGGTGTTAAGAGGAACACCACATTAGGGAAGATATTTATGCTAAGTTTTTGTGCCCACTGTCTACTGCAAATATGATACTGGTAACACTGATATGCTTATTCCTGAATGTAACAAGCCTTATCTTGAGAATCTGTTTTCTCTACATTTTTTAAAAATAATGCACAATGTAAAACACTTTCTAGGTAAAAGTGAAACCAACACTGGATCCGAAATCAATAAAATTCGGACACCTGAGAAGAAACCTGTGGAATCCAAACAGGTTTGTTTGGTTTTGTTCCCCCCTTCCTCTCCTTTTATGTTCCTCCCTATTTTGGGTACTATGCATCTTTCTTGGTTCTTCAAGGATTCATCCATTTTTTTCCCTCCTACATCCAGCCACCATCACAGACGCCGCAATTCCATCCTGGTAGAAATGGACAGGTTTTATTTTGCAGGTCATCAGTACTGATCTTTACTGGTGGTCATTGTGTGACACTAGGTCCAATCCTTTCCTTGCCCAGAGGAATGAAACATTTTAAGAATTTGGAACCTGAATTTAAAAACTTTATCATGCTATTAGTTCATACTCAGGATATTAGTCCCATTGTTTTCCATTTGGATTTTGTTGGCTTACAAGATTAGCCCCTTTTATCTTTAAGTTGCATTGGTCTTTAAATCATAAGTCAACACATAGTGGAATAGCACAGAATGCTATTAACTGTTACATGTTTAGAAATGAATGGACATTTCATTAAAAGCTTGCTATAGTATAGATAATTCAGCTAGTTGAGAGGGTTCAGAAGAGGAAAGGAGCAGGATAGTGAAAGTAGACTGTAGGATTTCAATATGGGGACTGAAGGTGAGAGTCATAAAAGAGCGTTCCCAAATGTAAGATATTTTAAATGGGCAAATAAAAAAATGACTTTCCCTGTTAAATATTTAGTGTTGTGTCGTAGAAGTAAAAGTGAAAGGCTCAAGACATGAGTTGTCTGTAATTAGCTAAATTAGATACGATCATAAGGAAGCAGCTGGTAATTCATCTCTACAATAACACTAGCCATGGAAAGAAATGTGATGATGGAAATGTCTGACTGTGGAGTTTAAATATAGAAGAATAAGGAGAAAACATTAAGTGCATTTTTTAGTCTGCACCTAATGGAATAGCAATAATTAGATTAATAAAATAGTCCAACTAATATAACAGAATTGAAACAAGATGAGGCCAAGCAAAACTATTGGCAAAATATATTTTTAGTCCCATAAATAATGAGAAGAATGTATATTAAGATGTACAGTACCTTGGTTCTCTGATGACCTTATTCTTCCCACTTCGCTGAGGTTTTGTACACTTGCTTCAGTGTTAAATCACTTTTAGTACAGTCATCACTTACAGCGATGTTTTCTTAAGTAATTTTAAAAAGTTTTATATCCTTTTCTTCTAGGTTGACTTAGAAGCAAGTTCCCAGAATAGAAGCCCTGAGTCGCGTTCCAGCATAGGTTATCCTAATTCGAAATTTCATCGCAAAGATAATATTAACCCCAGGCAGCTGAATCTACATCTCACCCCTCCCCATACTCAGTATGCAGTCCCCAGTCGCCACTACCAGCACCTGTCCCAGATACCAAGGCAGCCATATCCTTTGCAACAGCAGCAAAACCTCTTAAATCAGCAACAAAATCATTTGCCTGAACAGCAAAACCAAATGCCACCCCAACAAAGCCAGATAGTCCAGCAGCATAATCATTTGAACCAGCAGCCTCAACAACCTTCACAGCTTTCTCCTGCCTATCAGGCAGGCCCCAATCAATCTTTTTTTAATAATCCAATTCCCCACCGCCCACATTCTCCTGCTGTAGATGCTGTGATTTCAGAACAGCACCCCCCACCCATGTTGCAAGAAGTCACTAATCCTCTGAGACCTATTGCACAACACAACCCAATGTTGCCATCCCACTTGAACAACTTCATTGAAGAGAACCCTACAGGAATGCCCATAGGGGAGGCCTTAGGTAGGTAATACTGCTGTTTTCCATTGAAAATATGCAAATGTAACTCACTTAAAGTGAAAATGAAGAGTGCATTTATCTGTCAGGGCATATGGCTGTAAACTGGGTCATTGTTGGGTTGGTTTCCATAAGTAATGACTTCAGCAATAATTTGCTGCTGAGGGTGCATTTTAGCATGCACTGTTTCATTAAGATATTCATGTATATACATAGTCTTTTGTGAGATTTAAATAACATGGTTATGCACTGAGATACAGCCTGAAGTGATCAGCATAAAGGCACTGAAATTTTTGGTGCTAGCAGGTTTGGATATTCCACCATATATCTTCCTAGAGTTAATATTTTTCCACTTGATATACACACCAGAAAATTGTGCTTTCTGACGCCAACTGCTTAAAAAACCAAAGGGAGGTAAAATTGTTTTTTGTGTATGTTTTACAGATCGTATGCATGGAAATGTAGCTTTGGAAACAATAAGGCAGCAGCAGCAAGCAAGGCTACAGCAATGGAATGAGCATAACGCCTATCTCAGTCAGGGCAATATTCCATATCCACACCATCATCATCCTCACCTACAACATCTTTCCCAGCAACCAATTGGATTGCATCAACAGCCAGTGAGGGCAAACTGGAAACTTGCTAATAATGCAGAAGACGAAACAGAGGCAACATATTCAAGGTATTTATTAGCTGAATTTTCAAAGTACAGTAGTTACAAATAGAGCGCAGCTCTCCATTGCTATAACCCTGTGCTAAGTTGCAAAGCACTGGTAGTATTTATATAAAGAGTTATTTTTATTAGATGGGTTAATCTATCTACGCCTACAGATACTTTATGCTGCTATTAAGCTGTCTTCTGCTTGCCGATACATTGCTAATACATATATTGCTGCAGTGAAAACAGTATGTTAAAAGGCCTAAAACTGCACATTTATGGTAAGTGTTGGTCAGTTCTTTCCCTGCTGATGTTCTGCTCCTTGCAGAGGTGGAACTCTAGGGGTGGGAAATGGCCCTGTTGAACATAAACAGAAAATTAGCACTCAGTGGGCTCATTTACATACAGTATTTACTGTCAAGTAGACTGAGTAGCTCTACAGTAAACACCGCACGTCTACACATGCACCCATTAGGTTGGAGTAAACTAATTAACTCCACGGCAGAATACCACTTGTAAATACAAGTAGTATCCTGCTGCGGAGTCTTGTACTCTGCAGCACCGCATGTGTAGATGCTGCTTTGGCTGGCTGGAGCAAGGGGCAGATTAATGCATGGGCCCAGGTGTCCCCTTAGGGGCAGGGGCCTGCCACACTCCTTAGTCTGCTGGGGAAAGTCCTGCAAAGCACTGAAGCTCCATCGTGTGTTAAATATGTAAAAGCCGGTGGGAGGGAGTGGCTGGGAACTTGTCTGACCTCTCCATGGGAACAGCTGGTGTGAGGTATCAGCAAGGATCCCAGATGCCCCTGTTGTTCACTATCCAGCCACCTGCCTGCCCTCCCAACGGTTGGGTCACAGGGCAGGCAGGCAGTTCCAGGTGGGCTGCAAGTGCTGCTCGTGGCAGATGCAGAGTGTATGTGTCTGTGCGTTGGGGGGGCGGGGTGCGCCAGATCCTGCCCTCCTCCCCCACAGGTCAACGTGTAGTGCTTTAGTCCCGCTGCCAGTGGCTGCTTTGGGGCACAGAGAAGGCCAATCCTGCTGCCCCATGGATGCTTCCTGCAGTTCTCAACCCCAAAGGCTGCCAGTAGAAAGGGGTCTGCACCTCCTAAGTGATGCCAGCTTATGTGGGGAAATGTGAGCTCTTCCATGGCGTGATTAGATAGATCTGTCTGTCTGTTTATCCAGAGAGATGCATTATATAGAGAGAGAAAGATTGTGTGTGTGTGTGTGTGTGTGTGTATATGTATACATCTATATAGATATCTAGAGAGAGAGAGATAGTATCTAGGATCAGAAGGGGCCTAAAGCAGGCCATCTAGTCTGACCCCGCCACCAGTGGCAGGAACGAGTGCCAGGGTCACATTGCCAGATAGACATTGTGTGTGTGTGTTGTGGCAGAGGACTGTTGGTGCTTGACACTTTAAGGGCAGAGCCAAGCAGCCAGCAGGTGCTTGATTGCGGCAGCCATTTAGATCCCTAGCTGCCTATATAAACAGAGCAGTTAGTGACTGGCAGGCAAGGCAGTAACATTGCCGGGCTGCAAGGCTGCATGCAACATCATGGAGGTAAGGGCAGGAGCTGTAGGGGATGGTTTGGAGGCTCCTGGTCCTGGGCATGGCCTAAACCTGCACCCTGCCAGGAGTGGGTGGCCTGGTGGGGCACTCAGTGGTGCAGGAGCCCCCAGGAAATGCCAGGCCAGTTACCACCCCAGTGAAAGGTGAGTAGGGGTGCCTTAATCCCAGCCCTCACCTTTGGGTGGGTCATATTCCATTTGAGCAGGGTAGGCCAGATAAGCTTTGGGAGGCATCTAATCCTGCTGGGGGAGTGACCCTGCAGGGCCAGACATGTTTCCAGGAGTATCTGAGCCAGGAATGGGGAACTGTGATCCCTAATAGCAGGCAGGAGGCATAAGCCCAACAGAGGGACATGACTGGTCAGTGCTGGGGCCAGGACTGGAAAGGTCAAAAGGGCCAGGGGCCCACCACGAGGGATGCCCATAATGAGAGAAGAAGGTTGAGGTCCCGACTGGCCTGAGATGGGGCCAGGGCTTACGGAAGCTGAAGGTCCCATGATTGGGGGCCACAGCTAATAGGCGAAGGGGATGGTTGAGCCAGCTGCCTGAGATGCCATCTGTGAGGCTTGGGCTGCGGTGTAGGAGTGGAACGGAGCTACAGATAGCCCCCCCCCCCATATTGGGGTGTACAATGGGCAGCCTCCCGCCTAATTAACACTCAGTTATGTTCCAATCAAGGCATGGCAGGCGAGACAGGTGGGTGGCATGCCCAGAGGCAGGTGGGGAAACTAGCTATGTGTCTAGTCAGGGACTATGTGCCACGTGTGTGTAGGTATGTATATATCAATATATCTATACATTTTGGATACATAATGATAGCATTAAAACACAGATGTAATGGGTATATAAAAGAACTTTACAGCATATGAAGTTTAGCACATTTAATATTTCAAGAAAGATTTTAAGAAAATGAGATGTATGGTATAGACCTACTGCGTTATTTTAATTGGAGGAATCACTGCAATGAAATGGTATTCTTAGACTCATACTCCAGGCTATAGGTGTGGCCTGTATTTTTCTTGTAGGAATTTACTGTCGCATAGGTACAATGTAAAATGTGTATGTAAAAAAAAATATTCAAACAAGAGTCTACATGACCACTAAACTAAAACATTTTTCCTTTTGTGTTATTGTATATATATACGTCAATCCCATGCATCTGAGTCATCTTCCTAAGGCAGTTGTTTTAGTCAGTTTAGTGTGTGACGAAATTGAATAGTTAATTTTGACATTTCATGTTGTGTTTTATTAATTCGTCCTGGAACCATTGAATGGCTCTATTAATTAGTGTTTTTTGATACATTCATGTTTATAATGAAGTATGGGGGCCTCCAATTTTCTGTTTGCCCATGGCCCCAGTAAATCTTAATCTACTACCGACTGGGGCATGGGGGTGCTTCAGTACAGGAGCTGCCTGCCATCTAGCCCCTCACTGGAATGCCCTTGTGCCCCTGGCAGCCCCTCTCCAGCATGTTGAGCTGGGGCAGGGGAGCAGCCCCAGGCTGGCAGCTGACTCCTGGATCTCCCTGCCAGCCAGGGCTGCTCCAACCAGGCTTAACGTGCTGCGGTCCCGGGAGCAGGCTCAAATGGCATGCCTGGGACCACTAAGCTCCAGATTTTATTGCTTCACATTAATTGCACATTTAGATGCACCTAGTGTCTGCTCTGGTATCAGCATTAACTCAACTGTGTTGTAAAGACTGTGGTTTTTTAAGAGGTTTTGTTTATAATACCCTTTTATTAAACTTTTTTTCCATCTGAATTATAATAGCAAAGGGCATGCAAAAAATGTCCTACCCCTTGTCCCCAGCTTCAACACCCCCAGCCTTTCGACAGTTTGATCCTTAAGATGGATGCAAACTTTTATAACTAAGCCACGTCTCCAGTTGTTTTGGAATTGTCCCCAAAAGTGTATCTGAAATAGCAGAAGTTTTTTTGTTTCGCACAATTGAGCAGGAAGCCCTATGGAAGTAGGTTTCTTTAAGAGGCATCAAACACTTCATCCTTCTTGTCCAGCAAGGCCAGCCATACCTTGTCATGCGTCCAAAGGTGCATCTCAAGCCAGTCCGGAGAGGTGATGCTCCACCTCTATGCAACTTTGGTCAGGCTGTAGTTAGAGTACTGCATCCAGTTCTGGGCACCACACTTCAAAAGGGATGTGGCCAGCCTGGAGAGGGTTCAGAGGCGGGCCACCTGCTTGGTGAGAGGGCAGCAGGACAGGCCCTACGAGGAGAGGCTGAAGGACCTGAACCTGTTCAGCCTCAGCAAGAGGAGGCTGAGGGGAGACTTAGTGGCCACCTACAAGCTCATCAGGGGAGATCAACAGCAAATAGGCAGATCCCTTTTCTCCCCGGCACCACCTGGGGTGATGAGGAACAATGGTCATAAGCTGATGGAGAATAGATTTAGGTTAGAGATCAGAAGGCAATATTTTGCAGTTAGGGTGGCCAAAATCTGGAACCAACTTCCCAGGGAAGTGGTCCTCGCCCCTACCATGGGCAAATTCAGGAGGAGGTTGGACGATCACCTGTCTGGGGTCTTGTGAACCCAGCATTCATTCCTGCCTGGGGCAGGGGTTCAGGCTAGATGATCTGTTCAGGTCCCTCCTGACCCTAGCTACTATGAAACAATGAATGGAGACATTAGACGTTTTTAATTTTCAGAAAGATGTTGGATGTAATGATTTGTGTGGTAGTTCAGGTTGGGATTCCGGTCCAGATGACTCCTCTCCCTGCTTCATACTTGCTTACAATTGTATTCTGAGGTTGGACTTGGTGATGGGCATAGTTATGTAATATATCTGGGCATAGTTATATAATATATCTGGTATCTCAAAAGGAGTGGCATTTCTGCAGAGCAGATATTTGCATTTCTTGAAGATATGTATTCTGTTAACGCAGGTTCCAGGACTTGCTCAGAGAACTGTCACATCGTGATCAAAATGAAAGTCGGGACCTAACTGAAATGCCACCTCCACAGTCAAGACTGTTGCAATACAGACAAGTTCAGCCCAGAAGCCCACCAGCACTCCCTTCTCCTTCATGTAACTCAAACCACAGTGGTCACTTTCCTAACTTCACTGAAAACAGCAGAGACATTGAAATGTCCAACAACCCAGCATTTCAGCAACATTTGCCCCAAGTATACAATCCCCCATTCTCAATGCCATCTGAACATATAACCCCACCTCCCTTGAAATACCTGCAACCTGATGGATCGTGGACCTATGCTAACCTACAGCAGAATCACCTAATGGGGCAGGGCTTTCATTATGGTATACCTCCATTACCCCATAGATCACAACAGAACCCTTTTATACAAATACAGAATCATCAGCATGCAGTCGGTCAGGAGCCATTTCATCCACTCACATCTCGAGCAGTATCTGCTTCTTCGCTTCACAGCTTAGAAGAGGTATGGGATTTTTTTTTTATATGTATGTTCCTTTATGTTGCTATTTTAATATGAAAATCTCTTAACACTTGTGAGTGATCAGAATTTCTTGTGTTTAAAAATAATGTCTTATGAAAAAGGACAGTTTTGCCATAATTTTCTTCCTTATCTACACATTAATGGTTCTACTTTCCTAACTTTTTCTGTGCTGGGGAGGAGTTGCTTTTGGAAATCAAGATTTTAACCCCTTCTTGGTCATTGCCACTGGGAGTTTTTATTTGACTTCAGTGAGAACCAAATCAGTCTGGCTAACCATATGGCTGAATAAAGCACTAGCATTGAATTCCATTGTATTGTATCCATTTATGCCTATTTAAAGAGGTTGAGTATCTTTTTTAGAGCCACAAACAGACTATAATAAGAAGCAAGGACATTCTGGACCATGCTGTCTGTATAAAATCTACTATTTTGTTGCCAAGTAAAAATATAGTTATTCATGATGGCTCTAGATGCAATAAACTATTAAGTATTCCTTGCAGAGTTGTGCTGATAACACCTGTTGCTCACATGCAAGTAAATTAATCCAACCTATAAATAGTACAAATTAATTTTAAAAAATTTCAAAACATAGAGTGGGAAGGGAAGGTCTTGTCCTTTGCCAAATTCAAGAAAAGGGTTGGAAGACTAAAACTTTCTTTTAAGGTTTGTATTAGTGCTCCTTTGAATAAAGGATAGGACCGAGTACTATAAAAAATATCAAATTTTGGATTTACTTTTAACATATTCTTTCTGTAAGCTCAGATTTCACAGGGAGATAACTAATAGCAGTTGTTTTGAAATTACTTTCAGATTCAGAATTATTCACTTAGGATTTACATCTAAAAAATACCTACAGTAGAGTTGCTGTTGAAATGAATGCTCGATTTCCTTGTTTCAAAGAAAATATCTATATTGTATTTCCAAGAATGTTTCCACTGATGAACTTTATGAAACCTGAGGGATGCTAATAATGCTCTATTCATTTTTTATTAACTCAGCAATGTCACAGCTGGACAATTCAGGCATTCTGAAATTTAAAAAATATAGTTCTCCTTCATTAACAGAAGGCTGAATTTTTTGGAAGTATTTATGTGCCTCAGTTGAAGTTGCCATGTGAACTCATGATCGTACCTCCTTTGAAATACCGGTAACAGTGATTCTTAACCAGGATGCTGTAGCACCATGGTGTGCCTTAAGATCCTTTTAAGGGTGCTGCACAGTGCTACACAATATTAATGTTGTTAACTGTGCAAATATGATTCATAGTGTAAACCCAGAAATGTCAAATAGGCATCCATTTACAGGGGTGTCAGAGATATGGCTTGCCCTGTATCAGCCCTGTGAAGCCACATCACTTGACCCCTGTTTCCATCCCCACGTGATACCAGTCCTGTCTCCCACCTATGCTATATTCAGTATCCGCTGTGGCCAGTCCAGATCCTGCGCCACATGCAATGTAGTCTGGGGCATGTGGCATGTGCAGCACAGGTCCTGGAGTGGGTGCAGTTCCAGACCAGCCAGAGTGGGCACTGGATCTGGCATGGGGGTGGAGGGTGAAGATCTCTGTGGGTTCCCCTGCATGCCAGGTCTGGCGCCTACTCCAGACAGCCTAAGACCTTTGCGGCACATGATGTCTGCCCCATACCAGCTGGAGTGGATATTGCTTGTAGTTCATGTCCCAGTCTGCCCAGAGTATGCACCAGGTGAGGCACAATCCTTGACCAGCCAGAGCAGGTGCCATGGGTGCTGGATCTGGCATGCGGGGGAAGCATCTGTGGGCCTAATCTAGCCCATGGGACTGGCCCCTTGCTGTTCATCCAGTGGACCCATGCCTCTTGCCTGGCTCACAGGGCAAGTTGAATTTGACACTGCTGCAATAGTGTGAAAAACCATGCTGACCTGCTGTGATCTTTATAAGTTCTTTGCAACGGAAGAATTACTCTTTAATTTTTCTGCGCTCAAAAAACAATGAAAACCAAGAAGCGTGCTTTGAGTTTAGAAAGGTTGAAAACCACTGACATATAACCTAATGAACCTTGTTAACCTAGAGCAGAAAACACCTAATGGGACTTAGGGAGGTAAGCAGCTGCATAACTTTAAAACCTGGTCCATAGTATTTAATCGCAGTTTTGTATTTTCATATATCAAGATACAAACTTATGGTCATATGTACATTATGGTTATGAGCTAAACACATTGAATTAAGTACATAATGCTGATATTATAAATCACCTGGGTTGGAGATAGACAGGAAAGGCAAAGTATAAACAACCTTGCTAAATACTGCTGTGATTAATATATAGGCTACACAAGTTTCTGCCAATATGGTTTTGGAAACATTGGTTAAAAATAACCTTTTGTAATATGGAATCCTAGGCATATACACAATGAGGTTTCTTTATCTGAAGACACATTTATGGCACATTGAAGCTTGTAATTACAGATTAAAACTAGAAATAATAGTGGGTTGGCAGAGTCAAAGATACAAAGCTGGCAATAGTCCGTGTATGTATTTTAGATGCAAAGCCCTTGAAAGAGGTCTTTGGTGGCAGCTGACACCTTGGACCACAGTTTTGTCTATAGCGCCCCATCCGTTGACGTGTTGCTTGCACAAGTGGACCTCTTGCAAAGGATTGCAGTGCACATATAACCCGATAGCTTTTTCAGAAGATATCTGGTTTGGCAGTTTTGCTTTATCTGCAGTTTTAATGTACAATACACCAAGGCTCAGCAAAGCACCACTGAATCAAATGCTTCACTTTAAAGTTAAAGAGAAGAGTACTTCTTATGGAGTCAGTGGGATT
Source organism: Caiman crocodilus (assembly GCA_030014935.1). Lineage (NCBI taxonomy): Eukaryota > Metazoa > Chordata > Crocodylia > Alligatoridae > Caiman > Caiman crocodilus. Next base: position 448,927 of record JAGPOW010002173.1, on the reverse strand, counting down.
ATTCGTGTAATTAAAATTAAGCTTGTTCTGAAATGTTTTGCTAATTGGGAATATAATAATACTTTATGTAACAAACAGCCCTTGTGTGTTTTTTAATGCCGAAAAAGAAAGCTGTTTCTTTTCTTTTAAATTGGTGCAGCTTTGTAAACTTAAAGCAGAGGAACTGATGGTAGTTTTAATTAATGAATCAATACTGTAACTTTAATCTGTTTTATCTTTCTGGCATGTCTAATTCAAACTGTTTTTTAGATCTCTATTTAGACAATGACATTTATTGCAGTATGCAGGGACTTTATGCTAAGTAGTCTGAGCACAGGTAATCAAGCCATAACTTGAAGAGCACATAAAAGGAAATGCTTTTATAACTCTATATGGTTCTACATTTGCAAGTGCCCAGAAATCTGATCACTTGATAAGTGCTTATCAAAAAGTGTGAAAGTATTCAGAAGTGTTAAATCTCTCTGTGAAACGCAGAATGATTGCAGATCTCTCTGTGATTTCACATGATTGGATCTCTTTAAAATTTATTATAAACATTTCAGCCCAGACTGAGACAAGCTGTGTTCAGATACTTGGGTGCTGATGCATACTGAACGCACTTAATGGGAGACTGTCAAGTAGTTTAAGGGCAGTCTCCCCTCCTGTTCCAACGCTTGTTGTTAAATCTGTCTCTCCATTGCCAAGATTTGAAGATAATAACCACCATTTAAATAATAGAAAAATAAAACATGTTGAACAATGAATAAATTAGAGGTTAGAAGAGCATTCCCCATTGTTTTGTGACATTTAAGCCAAAACTGGACCATGTGCTACATAGAAATAGGTCTTTTCCTCCTTTAACACCTGCCACTTGACTCCTATGGCCTCTGGTTCAGGCAGTAACTCCTGTGATGTTCTTAAAAACTGATTTGGTGTCATCTGAAAAGGAGAAGGCCCCAGCAGGAAATGTAAAGGGTATTTCTCCTGTACATAACAGGAGTGGCAGATATGGTGAGATGTGTATTTCTGCCTGCTTTCTGTAAGTGATGTAGTAGCAGCTGTGGGGCAAGACAGGAAAGTTCATTTGCCTATAATTAGCTGATGCTCATTTACATTTAATTAATACGTATTTTTCCTTTCACTAAGTGAAGATGACTGATACACTTGATTTGTTCTTTTCCCATCGTGTTTGTGCTCTTGATAGTCAGCTTAGTGAAGCAAGAAACACAAGTGATGTTATCAGATACTTACTGTTTCAGTGGTACTATTTTATCTGTGAAGACTTTCTGTTTTGCCTTTGCTTCCTTTTACTCTATTTCTTTATCTTGGATAGAATAAAGGATTAAAAGAAAAGAGTGCAGTGGACAAATGAAAAGTGTTTAAGGGAAAAAATGTAATGTGTCAGAGGGTACTGTGTGCCATCTAAAAATGTATTTTCAAAAGCTAAAAAGGACCAGTGTGAATACACTAAGAATGTCTGTAAAGAAAATGAAAGAAAAAGACACATGAAAATGTTTCATAAAATAGTTAGAAAGAAAGAATCTAAAGACTTCAGAAAGCTTCTCTATGCACATGCAAAAGTGGAGAGTAAAGGAGGATCGTTGCTAAAAGAAAGAGAAGCTTAGGTCCATGTTAGCAGAGAGTGAAATGTTATAGGGTTAGCAGGTAGAATTTATTGATTACAGGAAAAGTGTCAGCATAAAAAAAATCTGTGCTGAGGTGTTTACAAAGCAAGGGGCCAAAAGCATAATTAAACTTTATAGTCTTGATCTCCCAGGAAAGGGTCAGCATATTCTGGAGGAGTCAAGTTCAATTTATAAATGAAAAGGCAGAAAGTCTCCAGGGTTTTATATGCTCCAAGGCCAGCAGTGAGTAAATAAATAGGCAAAATAAATGTCTTCCCTCCATGCTGCCCCAGTCACCAGCACTGTGCCCATCCACCCTGAGCACAGCACACAATATCTGCATTTGCTCTGCCGACTGAGTGGTGGTGCGGAGTACTTTCACATCCCCATTATCACTGAAGTTAAGGATTCACACATTACAGCAGGATAATTAAGGCCAGGATCCTGCAAAGACTTATGCACATCAGAAATACCATTGAAATCACGGGGCTTCTCATTAAATGCTTGTGTGTGTCTTTGTTGGATCAGTGTGAGTTTTGTCACTGATGCAGTTGCAAGAAAGAGTAATATATGGGACACAATTCCTAAATAAAAGAAATGACAGCCAGGCTCATTAGGCTTTCTGGCTTCTTCACCTAGTGCTCCCTGAATTCCTGTGCTATTGAAGTGAGTGAGAATGTGAAGTAGAGTGCACTTAAATATAATGAAAATGAGTGTTCCCAGTGCTACCATCTGTATTGGGAACATCTTTGTAATGTGGGATGAAGGGTTGCCACCATTCAGATTTTGCTGATATTTTTGCTGCTAAGGCTAGGTGTCCTCTACTCCCATTGAATTCAGTGGAGCTGGGATATGTTTGGTTCTGGACTAATAGGTTCTGTCTAGACTAAGCTTCTTGTTCTTGCTTTTAATAGAGGTAGCCAACATGCAGGGCTTCCAGTTTTACAGAGTTTTTTCTTTTTTCTTTTTTTCCCTTTTTATTTCTTTTTTAAGTATCTCATATCAAAACCTGCTGTTGTTTAGCTGAACCGATATTCTTTTCAGTCTGATTCCTTCTATCCTTGCACACTGTCCCAGAGCCATTGAAACTGGGAGTCTGTCTGAAGACATTCAGGAAGTTAGTCCTGGCTCTGTAGCAGGGATCTAAGAAGCTATCAGGATCCTGGCAGTAGTGGGTGCCCACTGGGACTGCAGGCAAGGATCCTTGAAACCCTGCCTTGGGTTTGGCAAAAGTTGATGTAACCCAAGATTTTTCTAACAAAATACTTGGGGCTCAACACACCAACATTTTCTGAAAAAACAAAGTTTTGCTGGAAACTTTTCATCTGATTCTCGTTTCTAATTCATGTTGATTCATAGTTCATGGACTTGATTTTTGCAAACGTGTTAATCTAGGCACTGCACTTAAACCCTTGAATTTTGGGGCTTTGTACAGATATGGAGAAGAATCACTGCAACAGTTAAGTTCATACCTAAGCCAGGACCAGGGTACAGAGTCCTTGCTGCCTGGAGTTGTGGAGGATACTAGGGTCATTTGATCTGAACAAATATGAATGTGCAGCTTCTCTGCCAGTCAACTTTGGAGTGACTTTCTTCTGCCTGAGCATCACCACTGTGAAGACTCTTCTGAATTGTGGTGATGGGAGCAGAGCTCATGCTATATCCTTTGGGCAGATGGTTGAATTTCACCCACAAAGAGCTGATGTTGACATGAAGCATCTTGGGAAGGATTCTGCTCTGTTTTACTCGATGTGATTTATTATCAAGTGCTTTTTGCCAGGAACTTTGTTTTATATTTTATAATCTAAATGTCACCACGTGTATGACATATTCTCTCTCTCTCTCTCT
>JAGPOW010002173.1:419349-443239 GCA_030014935.1 Caiman crocodilus | reverse complement strand
TACTTTTGATTGATCATAGTCATCTTTTGCAGACCTCCAGGGGTATGTGGACCACAGGTTGAAACCATTGCTCTGAACTTGCATTATGTTCAGTCACTTGCACCACACTCATCGTTGCCTTTTTCAGGTAGATTGGTGTCCTGTTGTTGCCTTTACCACCGGACAAAAGCTTTCTTTATTGATAAGTCTGAAATGCGTTCCTCGGTGGTATAATTTTATAAGCTGGACAAAGGCAAGAAAATGTTGACTTCCATGCAGCTGTTCGGCCACTTGTTGCTATGTTTACCTGTTTCTAAGTTTACTGAGTGGCAACAAAATATGACTCGAGGGGAAACTGGATATAAGTAGTCTTGCCAGCTGTATTTTAACTAATTCAGCAATAACAATGAATTCTGAGAGAGAGAGCTTGTTAAGCCCTGTAAAACCACTTTTTTTTTATTATCTTTTCACTAAAAATATGCATGCTGGAAGATCTGCATCTAATTGTATTTTCGGCTTATGGATATTCACCCTGAATATTGAAAAGAATGAAATCGGTAAAGCCAGTTCCACATTTAATGATTTAACTGAAGTCTCCACTAATGATGAATTAATTCCATTGCAAACATAAACCTGGTCTTCATATTTTCTGCAACAGAAATATGAAAAGTAAGATTAACTTTAATTGTGTATATTTAAAATATGAGCTTAATGGGATTGAATACCCACTGTAGTTAATGGTAAATGATGTGTATTCCTTTTTCAAAGCCCCAAAGAGGATTGGCCATTATATACTAATCACGTTTCCAATTAGGGCTAAAACTGTTCATTAGCCTCTTACTTTATTGTTGGTGTCCTAAACCCATTCAGTTAGAGAATATGTTCTGAGAGTGATGAGAGATTTCTGAGTCTGAAACTCCTTGAATATGCATGGTGGTTGTATATCTAATAATGAAACTCTTTGGGATTTGGGCAGCCAGAGTTTCAGTCCTTATTTCTAAATGTTGGTAAGTGCTAATGGCCTACAACTATTACTAATATTAATGGGAATTTTGCCTGGAAAAATACAAGGACTAGATCCTATTTATAATGTTTCTGTGGCATATCCTCTTTTTGCTATACTTTTCTCTGAGAGTGTTTCTGGAGTTTAGACAGCCCCTTATAGTCTTACCTAGTTTGCATACACCCATTTCCCCAAACTTTGGTGTTCAGGTCTTTGGGACAGGAGAGCATAAAACTTTTCAACTTGTAATTTGTATGGGAGAGAAGTCTGAAGTGGGTTTCTGGGAGTCTAAATGACCTGTTCTTTTGCTTATAGTGGTGTCCCTGTTCAGAGCTGGTGGTTTCCTCTGGGTTCTTTTTAAAGACCTAGCAGAAATCCTTAGTACAGAAGCAAAAAGATGAGATTAGAGATGGGGGAATATCACAGCTGTACTGCTCCACTTTGGATTAGCAGAACAGGAAGGAAATGGGTATGGAAAGGAAGGATTCAGGCTAATGGCAGGTGCAAATGGAGCAAATGACTTGGAGATGAAAGCTTAAAACCACCAGATTTTGGAGAAACAGAAGAATTTTGATAATTTTGCACTCAAAAGCTGCAAGGAACATTTTATGATCAAGGGGGATGTAAAAGCTGAGACTGTTTACCTTAAAACCCTCTGCTCTTTGGGAAGTATTGGTGTTTCTAGGAAAGGTTTTAAATGGGTCCTGCTGACTCAGAGGGGGAAGTGGTAGGAGTGGCTGCCTTGTAAAAGAGCAGTCCTGAAATAGGACCCCAAGCATAGTCAAGCTGATAATATCCTTTTTTCAATAAAGGCAAATCGCAGGTGGGAGGCCAGTTTTGGCTTTACACTGTATGTGGACTCTGGTTTTGAGGCCACTGTTCCTGAATGGGGTCATAAATGCAATGAATTCTAAGTTTATATACACGATACTGGGTTTGATGTGAAATGCTGTGTTAATCTACAGTGCTATCTGCTAATAATGTGATGAGTAACACACCACACTGCCCTGATTCTGCTGTGGTTGATCGCTTCTCGGAAATCTCCGCATTGCATGATAACGCAGAGGGGCATTTGATACTTTTGGGAGCCATCACCTTACCCTTGTGCAGATACAGTGTCACGGCTGCCATTCAGGCCTGCCTTGCATATAACCAAAAAGAGCTTCAGAAAGCAAAGCCAGATTCTCAGCTGCTGAAAATTGGTGTTGTTCTGTAAAGGGGCCTGGTCTGTTTATCCTAAATAAAGATCTTTCCCTGAACGTTTGTAGAAACACAGGCATCTAATTTTCGATCAGTGGGGCTTGCATGAGAGTTGTAGGATCCGGGCTCTTGGGAAGGCTTTTAGCTGCCTGCATTAATCATTGATTTAAGATACACATCTAGAGCTCTTGAATATGCTACTGTGGCAGCATATTAACGACACTACATATCACAGGTGCCCTGTCAACGGTATCCTAAAACAAATTTGTCAAAAGAAGTGTTCATGTTGGGAAAATTCAAGTTTTATCACACTCAGACTCTAATGACATGGTTAGGGAATAAAGGAAAACAATTATTTAGCTATTTTTATCTATCCAAAATGGCATTTTCCCTTTTTTCTAAAGGCACCTTTTTGAGATGGCTTATAATTGGAAACTTAAGTGCCCGGTGTTGAGAAGGAAAATGCTAGAACAAGTATATTCACAATAGCTCAAAATGTCACAGCTCAGCGTCTGACATTTTTCCCTTGGATATAATATGTGCCTTGAACTCTGGAGCGTTAACGGAAATCCTTCCTACTCTGACACAGGTTCTCATGCTTTGGTTTGTGACAAACAGCATTTTTAAGTTCACTGTTATTTACAGTGAATGCCACAAAGAAACAGTCGAGTCCCGCGAGGTGCTAAGCATTCGTGACTCCCAGTGCTTTGTGGGCTCCTGCTGATTGCACGACACCTGTGCAGATCTGTGCGGGACCGCAGCCTGTTTTCGTGCCCATTTACTTGCAGGAGCAGAACTGGTCTTAAGAATTGTTTCCGTATATTCAGTTATCTCGGACTTCCATCGGACTCCTTCAGTGTTGCCTCAGTTTACATTTTTAGTTTACCATTTTACCATTTACCATGTTGCCTACCTATTAGTGTGATTGATGTGCAATACTAACACAGAATTATACACTGGGATAGAAATTCAGGCTCCAGATATTTTGATTTGATAGGATTTTCTTTGAAAGTCAGTGGGAGTTAGGCACCTTGCCTGCTTGGTTGGGTGCCTGTCTGCATTTTTGGTAAATGCCTCTCTAGATTCCCTTGGTTTAAAACACCAAAAAACCTGGAGGGGGGGGGGGGCAGCTTTGACTTGTTCTAGGTCATCATCTTCTGATTGAAATGATACCCTGGAAATATCTATGGGCTCAGTCTGTCTGACCCTGAAATCAGACCTCCCACTGACTTGAGAAGTAGCAAGAATCTACAAATATATTTGGCATTTTTGCTAGAGTGTTATTCTTTGGTCAGTCTTATTGGGTCTAAAAACAAAGAGAAATATTGCAGTAATGCATTTCCCTTTGGTGCACTGCAGCGCATCATTTTTTGGACTAAAAGTATGAACATGAGGAAAAATCTAAAAAGTCAGTCTAATTTTATGGGTCTTTGTTGTTTTAAACAAAACAATCAGTGAGGATCCTTTCTCTTGGAAGTCGAAGCTCTAGCAGCAGGAGGTTGTGTTAGGAAACTTTCCTTCGGTACCACCTTTATTCTTTTTAACAATCAAATAATATTGCAAAACTCATCTCTACTTACACATCCCCTCCCCCCCTGTTATCTTCTTCAGGTCATTGCCTTCCCACTTATAAAAAGGTTCTAATATTTTTTTTCAAACACGTTTCAGGCATAGAGCTTGAATTTTAAAACACAGCCACTCTTTCCAGCAAATCACATTCAGTAGCTGCATTGAAATGACCTCCATAATGCCTTCAAAATTGCAAACACACTTATGCTATATAAAGGGAGTTCTGCTAAAATCACTCTTAAAATGTATATCCCTATTCACCATCACTGATTCCTAGATATATCATCTTTCCCCTTTCCAGAACAACCTCCTTGATTTGTTTTTATTTTATCTTTGTTTGACATTTATGTTGTGGTAGAGCCTGGAGGCTGATCAGTTGTTCTCCACTGGAGTAGGCACTGTACAGACATAAAGGAAATGATGTCCCTGTCCTAAATTGCTTGCAGCCTGTTATTTTTATATTATTTTAGCCTTATACATAAAATTATTAGCATTTTCATGCCTTTCTATTCTAATCATGATGTTATTGTTTTAGTGAGCAACATTTTTCTCATGGGTCTCACTGGGTCTCTAGTATCGATCATTATATGTACAATGCAGTCAGAGGAGTCTGTTTCCTGTCCGCGTGCTGCATTCCCACTCCAGTTCTCGCTTGCTTGCTCTCTTTCCCAGCCCTGCCACCCTCTCCCCACCAAAGAAGATAGGGTTTCTTTATACTAAACATTAATATCAGAAATGAAAGATTACAGTATGTTTACTCCCCTGTAGAAATTCCAGATTCATTTTGTAAAACACTCTTTCTGCTTCGCCCTTAATTAGTGGTAGCTTTATCTCTGCCTTGTTAGTTCACGCCAGCGGGAGAGGAATGAAACAAATGTGGGGACTGTTTTCTTCCCCCAGCTGGTTATTAGAAGCCACCATTAAAGTAAAATAAGGTGCCCCCTCGTCTTTTCACCTGGTTTGGAGCATCATTTTTTTGTTGCTCCATTTTTAGTTATATCTTAACAAAGGGAGTTTACCCTTAATTGCCAAAATATTTAGAGCTTTCCTTAAATCTTAGCTGTGAGTGCTGAGGGGTTAAGACAACTCTAGCTTTTTACATCTATGCTGCCTGCATGATTAAAGGAAGCAAGTCATTTCCAGGGTTTCAGATAAGATTATTTGCATTATTCCTCAGGAAAAGACACAGTGCTCCAAAGCATTTGCTCTGTGTGTGCATATCCGCATGCAAAGGCCACTATACAAATGTGACCTCATGCCTGCCCAAATCCTGCTATGGGAGTGTGTTAGAGTCCTTTGGAAATCAGAAGTCAGACATACCAATTATTTTCAGTTCATTGCAACTGTACATTTTCACCTGTTCTTGTGTGTTCCCTTCTTCTGTGCCTTAATCTTTATACCCCTTATTTAGTGTTATGGAAACAACATTTCTCTGTGATCAGTGTCTCTCATGTATTACATTTGAGATTCCCTACCTTTAGAAATTAAGAAATCTCACCTGTGATTCTGCTGTCTTTGTCCCTGCTTTAAAATACTTTTTCTTTTTCTATCCAAAAAGCAGTATATAACATACAAGCTGTAACTTTATAACATGTGTGGTATTAAAGGCATTTCAGTAAGGGTGCTTATAAGGCAGTGGTTTTATAAGAAAGAGTTAAAGGGGGGGAAATGCCACCCAAATATGCAAGTAACTGAAAGGACTCTCTCTTTTTTCTGCCCCCTCCCCCCAACACACAGTATGAACCCAGAGGACCAGGCAGGCCGTTGTACCAAAGAAGAATTTCCTCTAGTTCAGTCCAGGCTTGTTCTGAAGATTTAAACACTCCTCAAGACAGTCTTGGTCAGTGTAAAGAGCTTCAGGACCATAATAACCAATCTTCTTTCAACTATTCATCACCTGAGTTGTGGGTAAACTCCACCTCATCTACCCCCTATCAGAACATTCCATGCAACGGAGCCACCAGAGCAGTACCACCCCGAGAGTTACTAGGTAAGTCACGGGGATTTCCCCCTTTTCAATCTCTCTGCCTTCTTTACTGGAGTGAACAGTTCAGGCTGAAGTGACCACATGCAAGCAAAGCTTAGCTGGTCCTGACAAAGCATGTCTGTTGTCTGCAAAGGTTTGAAGCCGACTTAGGTAAAATATTTCTAAAGCATTTGTTGTTTTCATAATTTACTCGCAGGGGGCCTATGTCCACCTACTGTCCTTGCAGCAGGCTGGTCCTAAAAAAGTGAACGCTGCGGAGCAGCCCCTCCAGAACTCATCTGTTTCCTCCAGAAATCACATTACGTTCAGACGTTGTTTCAGAGGTTTCCAGTTCCAGTGATTATGCTTAGTGGGACTTGGTAAAAATGATTTGTTATAAGATGTGTTGTTTCACCTCAGTGATTGGTTCTTATTACTTTTGTCATCTTTCACGTTGATGGTTGCCTACACAGCTTGCATTTGGGATCTCCATGTGTTCCCTGCTAAACTCAGGTGCTCAAGCATCCCAGGGGTAAGGTCCTAGACAGACGTGCGTATATCAGAAATGAATCGCATTTGAAACTGTCTTCCTTGTTGGCTGTCTGAATGGAGACCGACTCAGCCTGGAAACAAAGCTCGCTTTTCACTGGAAGAGGTAGTTGCTCCAGAGTTGTGACAGTGCAGGAATCGACTGCCAGAATAGCATTTTCTCTCCCCTGATGGCCTGTAAAAACAAACCAATGATATCAGTTTGAAAACACTTTAATTCATTATTTCTAATATGTGAATTGCCCTTTTATTAATGAATGATCCAAACCTATTAATAGCCTGGATTTGGTTACCTTACAACACTCACTTGTGTTTGAGCAACCTTTTGAAAATAAACACGATCATGTAGTTTCTGCTTTGGGTTTCATATTATACTGTTTAGTAGGATATGCGCTAAGGACAAGGCGGTAAAGGCTAGATGAAAAAAGCCTTATCCTTATTAACTGCAGAGCTTCAAAATTACTTTCTTCTTATGCATATTACATTTTCAGAAAGTTAGCATTTTGCTGTTCCTAAACAGTATTTACTGGAACATCATTATGTTCTTGGATATAGTACTCTGCATGCAATTCAAGACTTCAAATTAGGGTGCAACCTTTAAAATATTTATATTCCTTTTCCATGGGAGAAAGAGGTCCCCATTTCATAATATTATCTTTTATCAAGAGTGGCATCCAGTTCTGATGTTGCTGGAGGCTCTTTGGTTAGTTTATGCGAGGGAAAATCAGAAGCTCCTGCTAGATAATGTTAGGATCAATCTGTACCACATTTCGTTGATTTAATGTAAGTATTGAAAGTAAGGCTCTAAATAAAATACTTTGAGGAAATGTGTGTGTGTGAGCACGCACATGCGTGCACACACACACATCTATAAATACAACATTTTGTCATGTTTCTGGCATCTAGTGCCAAGAAATGCCCTCCTCTTCTACAGCTAATGTGTATAGATGGAGCATCAGCAACTTTAGTGTTAGCGGTTATTATTGATTTTATGAGGCTATGGCCTGCGCGGCTTTGACTTGCTGCCTGGGAGTAAGCAGCTGTTGACAGTAGAGGGTGTAGTGGCTCACGTTTCCAGGATATTGGAAATGGCAGCAGCAAGTGTATTCAGTCATGCAGACTTTGAATTTATGGAGAGTAAGAGAGCTGCCACAAAATGGTTCTGGGTTATTAGATGCTCACAAAGGCTCCTCTTAAACTGCTGTATGAGAGCCTTGACATACATTCTGCTCTGTGGTCTTTTATTTATAGACTGAGCATGGGTTAAGATGGTATCAGTGGCATTTATGTCATATTTTCTTTCTACTTTGGACACATCCATCAGTATTCCTTCTCCTCCCTGGCACTGATGGAGGTTGTCTGGCCTCTCTTGATTCTTACATTGCCGTCTGTGTGCAAGCTTCCTAATCCCGTGTCTTCTTACAACTTTATTTCTTTCCAAATTAATTCTTCCAGTGATTTATTGTAAACTTTTCTGATAAGAATATCCTTAAGTGTCTCCTCTTCTGTGTGATGCTGGTTTGGATACTCTTGGTACTTCCACAATCTTCCTATACAACTGTTGATGGGCAAAACAAACATTGTACATTTTAAGGATAGCTGTATGTCCAACACCTGAACTACTTTAGATTTAGGTTTTTAACTATGCTCCCAGAATAGAAGAGTGAATTTTCTTAGCTATTTAAGACAGCAGAATTCCCCAGCTAAAAGTAAGGTACTTCATTAGGATTCAGAAAAATTCACTTGAAAGCAGTTTCATACTCATGGCTTAAAGCACAGTTACAGGAGTTATTAAATATAGAATAAGAACATATCAATTAGCAAGAGTGTATTCAGACTAAAACATCAATAATTAGTTGGCTTGCATTCAGAAGTCCAAATTTCGTTTTGTGAATGTGTTATGTATGGTGCTGTCAGTTTTAATTTTTAGCCTATTAATCAATAAAACAAGGAGAGCGGAACACACCTTGAATCTCATTTTATGAAAAGTGTTTGATTTAGCACATCCAGTTCTGAAGAATCATACCTTTGATATGTCCGCAAGCCCATCCTGTGCACCATGGCAGGATCAGTGTTACAATCTCTATAGCTGCATACACAAGGAAAAGATGGTTGGCAGCCTGAGGTATTTCAGCCTGTTGACAAAGGCATTCATGGTCCCATGGTTGGAATCTGAAATTAGAGATACTGGCCTGCAAATGAACATGCAGTCTCCTAACGAAGGGAGGTAGACCCACCATTGCATGAATTTTTGTAAGTAAGATTAATGTCTTTTTTATAATCACTAGTACAGCGGTCAGTGAATAGTGGCACATGCATTATTGTACAACACCCCCAGAAGTGAGAAACACCTTCAGCATAATTGGTCATGGTAGTGTTGTACAGTAGGTCAAATCAGATGTGCCAGGTCACTAGCATCTACCTTGATGGGTATTTTAATAGAAGTTGTTGTTAAGGGTATATTTATTTGCTAGAGTATGTCCAAGCCATAAGATCCCAAACCACTTTATAAATTTACAGAGAAAGTGTTTCCTTCATCAGTGAAGCATAACCATCCCTGGGTGACAGGCACTCATTGTTTCCTTTTACATGGACACTGATTTTTGGGGAGAAAAATTAGGAGTGTAATTGCGAACCACCCCTCTCCACAAAACCTGCTTGATCCTTTGGAAGAGGTAGGATTTTTTTAAATGGCAGAATATGTAAAATAGTATTAAGCCCTTCATCCTGTCATTTTTCAGTCTGATATCAAGGTAGATTATAGTATGTAAATATATAAGGGTCTGTGGGATATAAGAGGCTATTGTCAAAAATGGTAAAGATTAATGGTAGAATACAGTTTTTTACTGGAATTGACTCTTATTAAATCATTCTGGCCTTAACCTCTTTATATAAGTGGGGCAGCCTTCAGTACTTTCTTTCCTTTTTGCCTTGTTCCAGTAACATGTTTTTGCCTCTAGTTCTCACTTTTAGCAGTGTTTTAAGTGCTGTACTCTGTGCCTCAGTCTGATAGCTATTTAGGTGAGTGTTTCTGAAACTGTGATACTGGCATCATTGGAGAGTCAACAAAAAACCCTGTGAAATATTCCTTTCCTGTTTTCTTTATTGCCAGGTGGTTTTTCATTCAGGACTTGACAAAGGCAGACCTATCTGCTTAAGAGTGAACATGAATATGTCATCCTGAACACGTGTTTTCATGCATACTCAACCCCCTCTTGTTAGAGATGTTTGGGCCAGGGAGGCACTACATTTCTCTGTTCCTCGGGGAAAGAATGTTTTAATGGAATATGAAGGACCCTACTTTGGTTTAACAAATATTTAATTCTAGTTAATACATGAGTACAGCAAACCCGTTAACTCCTTTGAAAACCCCCCCTGTTATTTATATTAGTTCATAGTCAAAATGTTCAAAGCAATTATTTTATCTCAGTTATAACAAAATACTACGGTTTGGTGAAATATTCCTGGCTCTTCAGAATGCATCTAACTTACTATGCTAAAACTATCACCTCCCCATTTTTACTAACTCAGTATTCAGTATAAGACTGTGATGTCTCATAAACTGTCTGAGATGGATAATTTTGCAATGTGGAAGGAAAACGAAATCTGTATTTCCTTAGACCTTCCCCAGTAAATTAAAGGGTTAGGCCATGAACTTGCTAAATACTTACACATGTGTTAAATTTAAGCTGGTGAATCCCAATAAACCTCAGTGGGATTACTCGCATGCTCAAAATGTATTTGTAGGAATATTTGTAGGACTCCAGGTCTTAGGTCATCTGCTAACACTCTTAGTTTCTTTTTTCATTTTTTATTTATATTTACTTTTTTGTCTTAAAATGTTCTTTAAGAAAAATATCAACTCTCCTCACCTGAGATCTCAATGCCTGTAGTGTAACTACAGCAGAATTTGACCCCAGGTTTTATGTTCTTATACAGAGGGAACATCAGTGTAATCAGTCCTGGCACATGTTCATTTAATGGCACACAGGGATGGTACACGTGCATGGCAGGAAGCACAATTTTGGGATCAGGTATCAGATCCCAGTTGCACCATTACTACTAGTCCTTGTAATCCCAGGCTTCCCCTGCACTGGCAAGTTGAAGTGGAGCCAAAAATCAGCTGATTGTTGTCTCCAGCGTGTTGGAGCCAGCTCAAGTCTCCAGTGCAGTCCCAGGCCAGAGCCAGCAGTTTTTGTACCCAGCCTGGAGAGCCATAGGTCTCAAACCAGACTGCGGGCTGTCTAGGTGAGGGTCAGCGATCGGCTGATTGCCAAAACTCAGCACCTGGCAGTTTTAGGCACAGCGGATCAGAGGCTCCTGGGTGGGGGAAGCCGAGGAGCTTTCCCTGCTGGGGACTTGAAACTCTCTGGGAGCCTCTGATCCTCACAGCAGGGCAGACTGTCCAGAGCTGCCAGGCACAGGATTTAAAGTCCCCGGCAGAGGAATCCCCTCAGCTCCTTCCCCCACCACGGCCTCCAGTGCCAACAATCACTTGGGTGTCAGTCCTGGACTGGAACCACTTAGAAGCCAGTTCCAGACCCTGGCGCGGCTTCAACTCCTGGACCAACAGGAAGCTGATTGCCAGCCCTGGCCCCATGTTAAGTTTATGCCACCTTACAAATAGTCTAAATTTTTATGGTTAATTTGCCATTTTATGGTGCCTTAATACAGAAACTGTGAAATCGGCACAACACCGAAAAAATATTGCATGCAGCAATTAATAGAGGTCTCTTGAATTCATTGGATGCTTATGGGAAACCATTGAAGCAGTGTTCTTTCGATGCTCAGTCCTGAGTACTGGGAGCTTGATCTAGTCAATCATTTATGCTCAGATTTTTAAAGGTACTTGGGTGTTGCTCCACTCAGCATTGCAAAAAAAATCCTATTTCCAAAAGTGGCACTTAGGAACCTGAGATTTGTTGAAAGTCAGTAGGGCATAAGTCTCTCTTGCAAATGGGACATGGCCATCCCTTCCAGCCCTGAAGTTTTGTAAATCTGAATCACTTAAGCCTCGCAACACTTGAGAGGAGAAACGCCTAAATGCATTTAAAAACATGAGCCTTATGCACGTGCAGGGATAGAAACACGCAGATAGGCCTACTGGCTGTTGGTTTGTTTCCTACAGATGAGGGTGTAGTGACTCTCACAGGGAGTTAGTTGCCTTTCCAAAAGACAGGACAAAGGAAGAAAAAATCGTAAAGCTCATAGAGTCATTTTAAAAGAGGTTCTGCAGAAAACTAGTATTAATCTCAAGCTTCCTGTTACTTTAACCTAATACCGAGGTTCTGCCGGGTCTTGATACCAGCCCCTCTTTGCATCTGAGGTGATCATCTAAAAGCGCTCGTTTGTGGCAGCCATTCAGTTAAACTCGCTTTATTTGTTCTTTTTCTAGCTCCACCGAAGACGGTCAAACCTCCCGAGGATCCCCTGAAAGCTGAAAACATACAGCTGTCCAATTCCTTCAACTACAACGTGCTGCAGCATCTTGGCCAGTTCCCACCCCTCATGCCCAACAAGCAGATCGTTGAATCAAACAGCAACAGCCAGCAGAATGCTGGTGGGAACAAGCCTGCCATGTCCTACGCAAGTGCTCTGCGGGCTCCGCCAAAGCCCAAACCCCCTCCTGAGCAGGCAAAAAAGAATAGCGACCCTTTGTCTTTGTTTCAGGAACTTAGCCTAGGTAGTTCATCAGGTAGCAATGGCTTTTACTCCTATTTTAAATAATCAGATTATTTTTTTTAGAGAGAATTTAATTTTTATTTGTGTCAGTAGATATCAGATAGTTGGGGCTTCACCTGTAGTTGCAACTATTCCCTTTGTTTATATTAGTAAATATATCCTCACTTAATTGCTTTGCTGCTAGACTTGCAACTAATTTTTTAATTATATTCCATTATCTTGCTTTTTTTTTTTTGATGTGGGTCAGAATTTCGAAAGCTTTTATGTAGAACACCACACACACATTATTTTTTAATTTGTGTAATGTTATCTATGTGTTGCATTAAGCTAGCAGCTGAGAGGTTAACTGTGCAACTTCAAAAAAAAAAACAAAAAACAAAAAAAGTTTGTCTAAATTGTATTTAAAATTGTAAGTAGCATTTACATTTATTCAATAACATTAGCAAACTATGCTGGGTTTCTGTACCAGAAATGGCCAGTTAATGTAAAAATGTATGTTATTTCTGCTTAAATTCATTTAATTTTTTTTAATAAAGGTGCAGCATCTTCTAAATACTTTCAGTTTTATCAGCTTTTTTGTGAAAGGATGCTGCATTCTCAGACTTTTCTAGGTTTAGATTCTGTATGATGTGGTATTGTATTCTCCATCCACTGTAGGGTAAAGTCAAGGCAGACACATATGCCATTGTTTGGAAATATTCAGATAAAAAACATTGGTATACTTAAAAAGTACTCTACATTTTATTTTTTGGACAAGCTAGTAATTTAAGCTTGTTTGAAAGGTTAATTTGATAGGTTTTTTAAATGAATCATGAAGCTGAAAATAAATTTTTAGGTATGTTGGTGCTTAGTAGATTTAATAACTATTTTAAAAAAAATGTGTGAATTTAGTAAAATACTTTTTTTTGTTTTGTTTTGTTCTGTTTTTCCCACTATGCATGTGTAAATGTTTGTAATCTGGCTTTTTTCCCCTTCTTCAGTGGTATAAAGAACAGTGCCGCTTTAAGGTTTTTTTTTTCCAGTAAAATTTTTGGTACATTATTTGATGTTTACATTAAAATATGACATTATACAAGGAAAATCAAATATTTTGCTAACTGTTTTGTTTGAGGAACATCATTAAAGAAGAGGTTTAATATTTGTCACAGCTGTATCCAAATTAATCCATTTAAATCTTCACTGGGGCAAAAACAACTTCCAGGTTTTTTATCTATGTGAGTTTTGCTAAAGTTCTCCACAAACCTGGTCCTTCAGGACTCCACATTGAAAGAGAACTCCTGTACTACACATGTTGAGAGAAAACTTGAGGCGAAAACTTGAAAGATAACCTTTATCTTTAAAAAATGTTGGTCTTGCACACTGTTCATACTTTTCAAATTAAGGAGTGTGTGTATGTATAGCTTCTCCAGGGGTTATAGACCTCCTTTTTAGTTTAAGAGATCTCTTTAAATCTGGGTCATAATTGCTTTTTACCAAGACCGCCTCCCCCACATTTACTAGGTGTAAGAATTAAAATTTCAGAGTTTTGTGTGAATCTGTCAATGAGAGACCTTACTAATGAGCAGTGCCTCCTGCTGTATTCAATCAAAGTTTTGCTCTGGTTACAATCAATTTGTTTGCATTAGACTTCATGTTCTAAGGTAAGGGTCTTTATATAAGGCTAATTTAAATTCAATACACTGCAGAGATTTGAATGGTTGCTATCAATCTTTTCTGGGTTCATGGTTCAAAAACTTAGCAGAAAACTAACTTTTCTTTGTGTAAATTGAAACATGCATAATTGGTTAATTTATTTCTTAGTGTATAAAATGAAACAAAAGCTGTTGGGGAGGGGAAAGCCCCTGCCAAATACTGCTTAGCACTTCAATACATGGCACAGATCAGGAGGATCTAAAATGAGCTGGGGCCAGGTTCTGCAACCCTTCATCTAGCAAAACTCCCATTGACTTCAGTTGGCGTGCTTTTGCTACTTTGAGGACTGCAGAAATAGGTCTGTGAAAATTCAATTAACAGGGGCCAGAGCCTCAGGTGGTTACAAATCAGCTGACATCCATTAATTTCAGTAGAGCTACGCCAGTTCACACCAACTGAGTATCTGGCCAAAGCGGTCTAGGAGAAAAATCTGTGTGTCTGAATGTTATAGTCTATGAATTTTGCTCGGTGATGTGCAAGTCTATGGCAAAAGGTCAGCTAGGGTTCAAATGCACTTCACTTCACCAGGTTGGCATTGTAATTTCAGGGGTTTCAAAATCACTCGTTTATATGGAGCAGTCTCTTTATTCTGTTCACCATATTTGAATATTAAAATAATAAACATCACTTGTTAATTTACTGCTATCTGTGAATTAGTTAAGGTGGAGATGCTCGCCTCTCCCCCCATTTTATTATAACTGTCTTACACTGGCATTGTAGCTCCGGTAGCATGTCATGGATGAGGTGGCATTTGCATACTCAACTTATGCTTTTAGTTACTTTACTTTCTTTATAAAAAATATTTTTTGTACTTTTTGGCTAAAGTGTTTCATGGTTGCTCTTATCCCAAGAGAGAGATCTTCTGGTAAATATAATATAAAAATGATTTTATTATTTAGGAGAACTGTGTTGTTCCCTCTTAAGATACATTCAAAGTGTTTTCTTGCAAAACAGTTGTGTTTCGCAGTGCCACTTTTGGCATGTACATAGTCCTGAGTTGATAACATTTAGTTTTAATCTTACTTTCTTCAAATCTGTTGGAGTTGCAGTTACTTGAAATTAGTGTATTGAGGTCAGCAGCTTTGAAGAACAGGAAAAGCTAAACATTTTCATGAAAGTGATTTTTTTACCAAGATTTCAAATTCTTTTTTTGGAATTTCTAAATTCAGAAAATTTCCACAAAGTCTGAACGTGCCCACTCTGTGCCCTGTTTTGAGCATCAGAAAGCTGAGGGATGCCGGTTTTGGGGCCTAGTCGTACACTCCTGGAAGTAGAATGAAGTCTCTCCATTGGCTCCAGTGGGTAGTGGTCCATAGCTGCTTATGTGGGGCAATTACAATAAGTGTGCAAATCTTAATTCGGGAAAATAAGCCCAGGTCCTCAGCTTGTGTGTAGTGTCCCCTCTCAGTTGAAGTCAGTGGAGGTTTGACAGCTTAGGCCTGCTGAAGATCTGGCTCCTTGACTCTTCACTGCAGCTTAGCTATCAAACTCAACATAGCAGTTATGACCAAAGCTTGTGCTCTTTCTTAGGAGAAACCCCACTGAGGGCCTTGGCTATTTTCACTAAATAAGGGTCACAGGATCTGGATTTTTAATTAAGAAATCTATATTTAATATCTTGGAAAAGTTCTGGTTTTGACTTCTTTTAATTCATTCCTTTTCATGGAAAATATGATAGTCTGTTTAAAAGACACAGCTGCTGCCTTTAAAAAGACATTGTTTAACAATGTGGTTGGTAGAGTTGTCTTCTGAGTTTTAAAGATTAATTTCACAGGGAGTTGAGTATTTAATCATGGTCTTAGTGGGTCAGAAAAAAGACACAGTGAGAGATCCTGTTCACTTAACATGTGAGGCTAGAAATAACTTGAAGACAGGATAGTTCCTTGAATCAGTTTGGTTTTGATGTTACAGTACTTTAACGCACAGCCTGTGGTACATTTCAATAAGGTACTGGATAATGGGTATGCGTGTCCTGATTCCTCCTGCATTATAGTCAGAACCTGCTCTGTGCAGATGCCCCCCGTTTAAATTCCTGTTGCTTGCTAGCCAATTCCAGCAAACAATTGCCTTCCCATCTCTTTCACCTGATTCAGCCCTAACTGCTGAAACCGTCAGTCGCCTTTTCCAGTTCCCCACAAACTCTTGCTGTGGGTTAGACCTTTGAACTAGGATCCCATTTCATTAGTGGATTCCTCCCCATGACCATATGGGTCCCCTAGCTGCCAATCCCCCTTCTCATTGATCAGGAGGCAAAGACTTCTAAATGCTTTGCTATTGGATTTTGGCAGTAGCCCCACATCCAGCATTATATCTCTTTTCAAGGTACTTGAATAATCATTCACCAAATCAGGCTTGATCCTGCTTGGGGATGAGGGGGGGATGAGCCATGACAAGTGATTAACTGGTCTCTCAGAGTGCTGTAGTTCAACACCCAATCTTCCTATCATTGGTGGAGCAGCACAGACCTGGCAGGTACCCATTTTTGTAGCTCATCTATCTGCCTTTCAGTTATAAAGGCACAGCGAATCTTTGGCATGTTCACAGGCCTATATGTTGGCTTATCCATGATTTTGATGGGGTGCCACAGTAGCAGTAGAAAATGGTTCCTAGGTGAGTGACTACTATGAACTTCCTCATCACACTGTGGATGAAGGATCAGAAATGTTGCATCAGGCACAACCAGTGTCTACCCCCAGTGCACCCTCCCTACCTGCCATTGGTGCCCAGCACCTCATCTGAGGTGTAGGTAGGTGCCTGTAGTCTAAGCTGAGCCTGATGTGCTTTTCTACCACTTGCTGCGATCCTGTCCCTCTGCACGTTTGAGATTCTGCCACTCAAGCAGGCCCATATGGATGTCTTACGCTACAAATAACTGGGGGAAAATGTCAAAAGTCAGTAGTGCTTTCGGATGTCCTGCTTTGCCAATGCTCAAAACCCTGACCAGAAAGGAGGCCTGCTTTTCAAAGGATGGATGCTCAGCACTTTCTCAAAACAAGGCCTCTTAAAGGGTCACAAGTTGGGCATTCAGTAGTCACTATTGAAAAATTAGGTTAATTAAGTACATTGAATTCCCCCATTCTGGCCTTTTGAAGAGTTTTCATTCCTTCTCCAGCGTATTTCATTTTTTTTTTTTTCATAGTTTCTACCAAGTGGAAGGAAGACCATGCCAGTCTCATTTGAATTTAACTTTTGAACTCAGGAGGATTGAGTCAGCCGTGTGTACAACCCTCTTCAAACAAATGCAGCTGTCGTAGAGTTCAGGACAGGACCGTATAATTGAGAGAGGTGCTGAATGTTCATAGAGTTAGCCAGCGTTCACGTCGCCCACCAATTTGTGTGACGTGGTGTCACTGTGCCAGGCAGTTCAGGAAGACAAACCAAACTAAGTTTTATTTTCCATTCTGTCAGTGCTTTCAGTTTCTTCCTATGTTTGTAGACTGGAGGCAAACTTGCAAAGTTTGAGAGGGAGTATTTCTTTCAACCTTGCAGTCTCACACCCTGGCCAGATGTAATGTCAACACATCACAGGTGCACACTATTGGACCAGGTGAAAATGTGCTTATAAAGGTGTGATGATGGTTCAGAACTTGTAATATATTCATTACAACTTGCATCTGTACATCTGTTACATGGTGAGGAATTATTTTTTTTAGTACTGTACCACTCTAATTAAGCAGTACATGTATTTATCCACCTTATGGTTTACAGTCAGGGCCATATCTGGATTCAGTGGAGACTCAAAGTGATGAAGTGATTAGAAAAGCTCCTAGAAATAAGACCATGAAAACAGCAGGATAGTAAAAGTATGTATCACAGTAAATGATGAACACGGTAGACAATAGATGAGCCCAATCTAACTGACGTTCATGTTTAGGAAAAGAAAGGTTTTTTTTATTGCTTATTGAAATGAATATTAATTTTACCATGTGTCTTTGTGTTGTTAGCTTTTGGTACCAGCTCTGCCTTCCACATTGGGCACATGACAGGTGTACTAAATGATCCACGAGTATTTCGGTCCAGGCCTATGTAGGTAGGTTGAGTATTTTGATACCTCCCTCCCACTATCTCTAATGAGTTTAGGGGAAGATTTTGAAATGCACGTGAGGGATTCAGGAGCACAAGTCTCACTGAAAGTCAGTGAAGTGCTGTTGAAAATTCCCATTAATCTGTAACCTCTACACCAAGATGATGATCGTTCCAGTCTCAAAGCCAGCACAGAACCATAGGATCATCCTTTCAGAGATGGCAGGTAGAGAAATAAATCTGCTTGGAAATACTAAGCCAAAGGTTTCAGACAGTTTTGCCTCCTTTGTGTATCCCTTTTACTGCAGTCGGTACATAATAATAACATTCACCCCTTCTGTACTTATGAGATCTGTTTTAAGCAGGAGGTAAGCATTCCAGCATGGTTTAGACTACGATAGCAAGGTTTCTTTGTGTTCTTAATACCAGGGGCAGAAGTTAACTCTGTGCGAAGAGCCAGCATAAGGTATCATTTGAAGACTTAAATGGGACGTAGGTCTGATTTTCTACACCAGTGGTAGATTTAGCATTGAATACAATGAGCGTAGGATGAAGTCCTTAGCAGGCGGACTCTATACTACCACTCTGTCCCAGGACCTGACTAACATATATGTTCATAAGTGAGGGAAACAGTCAATCTCTAACCCCAAGTGAATGTATAAAACTGTAAAATAGCTTATCCCCTCTTGTTAAGAGACAACATAAATGCAAGAGTTTTCTCAGTGAAAAAACAGTGTTCCTAGGTTTTCAGTGAGACAGATTTATGCATTATTTAGAAAAAAATGGCATATGAATAAATAACAAGTTCTTTCAACAATTAGTGGCAGCCCCCTAAGAAGTTCAGAAAGACTGTCAAGCACCAAGAATGATTTACATCTTTAAAAATTCAAATTACTCTTGGCATCTACCAGTAACCATGACAAAGCTAATCCATAAGGTGCTTTTTTCAGATTGATTTATCTCAGCCACTCTGTGATTCCTTGTAAAATGCTTTGAGGATTGGGGTCTACAGTATCTATCTAGACGTGTAATAACTGTCTTGGTGCATTCTCTTTATTTTTAAAGATTAATGGTAACACAAAATGTATTTTACTGCTACATTTAAAATGTATTTATAATAAAAATGCCTTTTAATAAATAATGTTGAAATTTGCCAATGGATTATGTTTACGGTATATACCACCACTTCTTCATAGACATTTCCGAATCGTTTCACACAATTGCAGAAAAAAATGATGATTTCATTTGAATCCTGATGGCACCAATTCTGAAGAGGAAGGCTTTGTTTTGTATGCAGCTACTGCAGGGACTGGCATTAGAGAGAAAGTAACGTTATTTTTGAACAGCGAGCCAGCATGTCAGCTGATGGGAACTGGTCTAGCTTCATCATGCACAGTGGAGTTTCACACCAGCTGCTGAGGACCTGGCCTAATAACATATATTAAAATATAAAAATAAACAAAGGAACTAATTGACTTTCTGCCTTCCAGATGATTAGCAATGCATAGGAAAGGCGCAGTGCTAGTGGCTGGGTTTTAGTAGTGAAATCCCCACCCGATTAAAGCCAAGGGGGTGGGAATTTCATCCTAGAGAGGATTTTGCAAAGAATAAATATATGCAGTACTACAGACATGACATACTGTGTAGGTCCAGCCAGTCATTTGCAATTGGGCAAACAAGGTATAAAATGCACCCCCATTAGAAGGATAGCTCAGTTTGCACTCACCTTTCTTGGTGAAAGTGTCTGCACAGGATGCAGAGAAGTAGAAACTAGGTAGGTAATGAATTTATTGTAACACCAGGCTTATTATGTTGTCAACCCACAGGGACCTTGACTGCCTCAGGATTTCTTGGAAGGCCTGCTGCTTTGATAGAACAAGCTCAATTAGGCAACCATTCACACTAATTGAGGAGGGCTCCTAAATGCCAGCATGACATGAACAGAAAAATTACAGGGCATCTAACCATAAATCAGATCTCACGTTTCAGGTTGTGAAAACTCTTGTTTCTCTCAGTAGTTGCAGTGCGCCATATCTGCCAGTGACTGGAAGCAGCACTTGCAG
This sequence comes from Caiman crocodilus, assembly GCA_030014935.1. NCBI lineage: Eukaryota > Metazoa > Chordata > Crocodylia > Alligatoridae > Caiman > Caiman crocodilus. The sequence goes on along the minus strand of JAGPOW010002173.1, from coordinate 423,513 downwards.
TAGCACTGATATAAGATGATACAACCCTTCTGTGGACATTTTATAATACTACAAAACACCTTCACCCCGCAATAGAAGGAACACCCAGAAAGGATCACAGGATATTGAAGGCACCTGCAGCAAAATTTTACTTTCCTACTCTGTCCAGGCTGAACAAAAGCAGCATTGGTGAGTTTTCTTCCTTAGTTTAGACTACACGCAAGGTAGTTTTTGGATCCAAGATATTTTTTACGCCATCTCCAAACAAAATGAAAGCATTGATGGAGCAATTGAGGCTGACAAACATTATGTCTGAATACAGGCCCATGAACAATATCCTATTACTCATTTGCTGATTTAAAGCCTGATCCTAGGGAGAGCCAGGCAACTGCAAGTCCCGCTGAAAACAGACTATTTGTTTGCCCCATGTTCCATCAGTTGGTGCCACCATTTATGTCCATCGCCCAAAGACAGTTTCAATACCTTGTTTTTAGCTGGTGTGTTCCAGCTTACTCTCTTTCTCTCAGACCTCTTTTAATAACCTCTCTGAGCCATTTGTGGTTTGTGCTACTTTTCTGCCCGTATGCTCTGGGTTAGCACTGCAGCTCCATCTTTCAGCCCTCTTGCTGTCAAAGCAGGCATAAATGAGCTGCTCGAACTATTGCTTAAGTTGACAAAATATAACTCTCTGTTAAAATTCCAGTGTGCTTTCATATCTAGCTCTGTACATTTTTCCTACTTAAGGAGCAACCTGTGATTTTTATCCCCATCCTCTCTGAGGGAGATCTGTACATCAATCATGACTAATTGTGAAGTTCTCCGATACTGCCATGACGGAGGGCAAGCAGACAGATGGTGGGAAGATGCCCGTAGGCTAAGCTGACACAAGGTGTGGCATGAATACATGATACCAAGAGAAGTCATAGACTTTTCTTCCCTTCTTTTCTGTATCATGTTACATTTGGGTTTCCCTCAGCTCCATTTTTTTTTTTTTTTTTTTTACTTTCCCAAAGAACTCAAATCCAGGGTGACTTCTCAATCCTCATTGTCCAAGGGGTTTAAAACGAAGTGGGGAATGTCTGATTTCATCCATGTCCATTAAAAAGTTAATTATAGCCTGCTTCCCTTGCCTATGTAGCTAGAGACTGTAAATGTGTCTATATCTGAGTTACCAAGCAGACAGTGGATGGGTTTGTCTGTCAAGTCAGAACAGTTGCTGGAGCGTAATGCCCTGTAATTTTGTTGGTTGATGGCAAGACTTAAAATAGTTTCAATTAACTCCCTGTGAAAGCAAGACAAGACCATAATAGATTTTTAGTAAACAGCTCTACACTGGCACCTACCTCTGACAAGCTGCCCATCTATCTGTCTGTCTGATGGGGAGTGCTCTGAGCTCCTTGTGGGGTCAGGGAGTGCAGAGGTTTACCAGTGCTTCTGGGACCGCAGCTAGAAGAAAGGAATCTGCTACTCAGGTAGAGACATAACACCAAGGGGTGTGCTACAACTGGACTGAAGGAGGGTAAATGGTTATTCACTGGTTTTTATGGATCTGGAGATGTCAAACATTTATGAAAAGGTCTCTGAAGAGATACAGAATGCAGTAGCAGGAGATGACTTAATGACATACTAACTTTTAAATAACTTATCTGATGGGCTTAGCATCCTGCAGTATTAGGAAAGCGCTGCTACTGTGGGGCAGGGACAGATGCTCCATTTTTTGCCTCTGTCAGTAGCTGTCTCATTAGCTGGTATTAACTTTCCCATTAACCTTGGGGTTTACTTTTTTCTTTGAGCCTTTTCCTCAAACTCTCCTCGCCCTCTCATTTACTGTTGCCCCGTCCAGGTTCAGGGTGGAATGGAGCACTCTGGGTCTTCCCTGCCTTTGTGAGCTAATGGTGGGAGAGCATGTTGAAAGGGATGGGAACTGGAGTGGTCCACCCTGGAGGTTATGATGAAAGGAGATGACCTGGGAGCAGAGGTATACCAGTAAGAGCCAGCACAGCAAAGGCCCCCCAACACAGACAGAGGCAGCAGTGGCTTGTGCTCAGCTGTACACATGCTCCAAAGTTTAAATTTGAAACCACCCCACAGTTTTTCTGCCTCTTGAGTTTTCCCCCTGCCCTGTGAGTCATAAGTCACAGAAGCTGGTATTGAATATCTGCAATAAGACCTCACAAGTTAATGACTGCAGCGGGGCCCCCTGCACATCTCACATCAGCAGACTATTTTGTAGTCATAGGCTATTGACTAGTCTGTCTGCACTGATGACTGGTGCTTCAGCTTTAATCTACTAGGCAGCTTGGAGTAATCTTCTGGAATCTGATAAGGGACTTTGTGCAAGATTACGGGTGCTTAGCTGCTGAGGCAGCAGCCTGAGCTGTGTAAAAGCTTTCCAGCACTATGTTATTGCACGAATAATACATTGGCACCCATACATATAAACATACTGGCATTAGCAGCAACCATAACTATTTGTCTCTCTCTGGCATCTTCCTGGTGATGCTCTGGCACACCTTTTCAAGCATTTATTAAGCCTCACAGCAGCTCTAGGGCATAGGGAAGATTTACCATTGTTTTAGCCGGAAAACACGAGTCACTGGGCTTGTCCAGGGTTAAGCAGCACCCCTGGTGCAAACCTAGGGGTAGAACCCAGATCACCCAGCTCCCAGCAGCACAGTGCCATGGCATGTCTTTTCTCTGGCAATAGGTCACCTTCCTTTCAGAGGATTACATGAGCCCATTCAGAAGGAGGTAGTAAAGATGATACCATTTTCTGCAAACTATCGGACAAGCTTATTAATGTATCTGAGGCAGAGCCCATTATCAGGTCGCTCCAGGAGGGAAGTCACCTACATGTATGACATCTTGGACTCAGGACAGTTGGTTTCTATGGGCTTGAAGGACTTCCCTGACTTTTATAATATCAAATATGAAGTTGCTAACATGGAGAGATTGCAGAAAGATAGATTCCTGCTACCTAAGCATCACTTGGCTTATGATACACTTTTTGCAATGGAAAAAACTAGCCGGTTGGGTCAGGATAACGTTCGTTAAATGAAGGCTTAGCCTCTGCAAAAAAACAGCAAAAATTGTGAAGAAATTGGAGCACCATGTTCTCCCCTAGTTCGGAGGCCCAGCAACTTCATGCTGAAGTTTAGTGAAACCATTTCCTAAGACACTAATGCACACATTTTTATAGCGTGGGCACTTTTGTGCTTTTCTCTTAATAGACTATATCCACAACACCTCCTCACCACTTGGAAAGGACCATGTACCATTTGCAATGCTTGGTAAATAGGACCTGACGTCAGTTGGGGTCTCTGAGCGACTCCATAATATATGTAAAAATAATACTAAAATAAAAATCAGCCATTAAGAAAAGAACATTTCATCCATTTTTTCTTCCTAGTTGACATCTAGCACATTTTTCCTTCTCTGCTTAATTACATACTCTGTTGAATTACGTACTTTTTCTTAGAAAGTATGAATGTTTTTATTTGCAATTGATCCTTGTTAACCTTTTGCATACCATTGAGTACTCGGATTAATTTATGGTTTGCTTGCAGATTTCCCAAGCGCTGTTACTGCTCCGCAAATACCGCTTTTGATGTATTTACTGCGTCTCTCCTGTAAGTGGGATGGAGAGTCATAAATAAGAGCATATTTGACTGGACAGAAGATTTACCTTTTCGAGTTAACTCGAGCATGTCAGAATCTGCACATTTCTCACGCAGTAAGTGAGGATGCTCTGAGCTCTCCCAGTATCAATCATTTGACTCATTTTCATTTATTTTGTTAGTTTAAAAAAAAATCTAGAAAAATTGGGAACAATTAGCTTGTCCAGTAGCCTGGGGAGGATCTACGGCGCTCATAAAAATTTGCTGGCGTTGAAATGTGGACTATTCCCTCCTCAGTATATCAGTATTTATGCTACTCTCTTTCCCTGCCGGCCTCAGCAAGCGAAGGACAATCGCAGCCCTTGAGAAGTTATCTGCTCTCGAAGCAGAAGTGGAGTTAAACGTGTCTGCCGAAGTCTGGATTTGGGATAACTTCACCTGAGAAACGCTGCAGGGTTTTGTTTCATCAATGGTGTTACGAAACCGGAGGAACGGCCACCGTACGTGCACGTTGCGTTGCTCTCCTCAGGCCTCAGGGCAGCGATGGTGCATCCCAGCCGCACCTGGC
>JAGPOW010002173.1:385786-419249 GCA_030014935.1 Caiman crocodilus | reverse complement strand
GGAGCCACCTCAGGCAGCCAGGCCTCTCCTGGCCGCGCGTGGCGCGCTGCTTTCGTCCCAGAGGCAAGGCCTCTGTTTTCAGACTCCCCGGCAGGGACGTCGGGGCTTTCTCCGTACACCTGACGCTGCCTCTGCCTGCACTGGGACCTCGAGCCCAAGCCCCTTGCGCTCAGCGGCCTCCCGCTCTGCCGGCCTTGGGGGCCTCTCCCTCCCTGCAGGGCTTTGGGGCCTGCCAGCCCCGCTCCTGACGTGGGTCGTGACCAGGGCCGTGCAGCGCGGGGCGAGGGACAGCTCCCGCGGGAGGGTTTCCCTCAGCTGCGTGGACAGGCTCAACGACGCTCAGAAGAAAGGGAAACGCTCTGAGAGAAGCAGCAAGGGAGAAAACGGGCAGTTTTGCTGGGCTCTGGGATGGGTCTGTCACCACAGCGTGCGCGCTCGTGCTGGGACGCCTCACGAGAGACCTGCCACGAAGCCCGCAGCGGCGTCGAGCAGGCGTCCCGCTCTCCCGGAGGTGTGACCTCTGCGCCTCGGGCACCGAACCCGGCAGGGCATCCACCGAAGAGCCTGAAGGAGGACAAGGATGGAGCACGGCGGCGGGAGCAGCGACAGACGCACAACAGCTGAGGGTCCTGCCCTCGCTTGCTCCTCTTCCTTTACATCTCCAGTGGAAAGCGCAGGTTAGCCGTGAGTGTGCGCAGGTAAGTGTGCGAGAGACATTTTTGTTGCATCCGTGAGAAACACCCCCCCCTCCCGCAACTCTGTGCGTGTCCAAACTGCGCTCGTGCAGCCCTCCAAAATCTCCACAGAGTTTAGTTCCTGATTTCCAAGTAGCAGAGAACAAGATGGAGCCTCAGGCACGTGTCGTTGTTATTTGCGTGTCCTGTGGAAAATCCAGACAAGTCCGCCAGGAGCGGGCTCCCACGGGGCCACGCGCTATGTGGCCCCGTGAGAGGAGAGAGCTTGCGGCCACAAAAGGCACTGGTGGACGTGGGATCAGGGGGTTTGTGATGGTGTGTAGCGGAAATCTTGTGTGCACCATCCTTGTGCGTTTTAATGCTTTGCTTTTTGCTGTGTTTGCCTGGGGAGTGCATTACTGTCAGTAGCGGGTGGCAACTGGTCCTTTTGGCCTCTCTCACGCAGGGTATTTGCACGGAAAAAAAGACATTTGCAATGAGGTATTTTTTCCTGTTTCTTTTTCTCCATGTTGGGGACTTCCTTGTCATCTGTCTTGTGGCAAGAAAGGGGAACAGTTTGACCAGAAGTGCTAAAATCAGGCCTTTTTGAAATGCGTGTGAGGGACAATTGAATACACGTTGAGTATATGTGATATACAGCTGTCCTTTAATTGGGACTCCCTTGTCACCTGCCTCTGTGGCAGCAGAAGGGTATGCAGTTTGCCCAGAAGCATTAAAATCAGATCTGTTCGAAATGTCTGTGATGTACAGTTAAGTGCAGTTGCCTTTTCAAAACCTGCATTGTGTGGTATAAATAACCCTATATTTCAAATCGCATTTGCTGACACCTTTTTCTGAATGTTGGACATTTATATGCCCCCCAAAATACTATTTTAAAGGTCTCATTTGGAAAGGCTAAAGTTTTTGAACTCGGGCTTACATCATTATCAGAGGCTCTGCACCTTGATCCATTTCCCGGGGTGCAAAGCACCCATCACATAAATCACCACAGCTCCTACAGCTGGCACGCCACCTGGGTCTCTATAGCCTACTGAGGTCAACATCAAGGTCTCCGTGTTAATCTTCAAGGCCCTCCCTGGAGCTGGGCATGCATGCCTCTGAGAGCAACCCTCTTTGCAATGACAACCTCTCTGGACAGCTATGTTCCTCTACAGCTATGAAGCTGGTGAGAGCGGTAGATAGAGCGTTTTTAGCAGCTGTGCCAAGGTTTTGAAACACATTGCTTGGGGAGATAAGATTGACCACAGATCCCACAGACTTCAGAACACAGCGTGAAACCCCCTTCCGGGACTCGGCTTTCCACGGCTGCAACTGGAAACAGCAACGAGTGGAGGAAGCGGAGGTGAAGGCCAAAATAAAGAGCAGGAGAAGCGGGAGGAATAGAAAGGAGGCACAGAATGCAAAGCACATCTTTTCTCTCTTATATATAAAAAGCTGACTATCTTGGGAAACTAGGCCACTGTCCTGCTTGAGTTCAGCTGCTGTTGTGTGTTGAGAGGCATTTGGATACTACAGTGATAAATATTGTTCTAAGGACTTAGCTGGATAGTACCTCAACAGACAATTTCATTCTTCAAGGCTGTTAGTCTGGCACCTTTTACATACAACAAATTCACACAAAACAACATTTAAAAATAAAGGAAGTGAAATCTCTCCAAGCCTTAGGCCTAACAGCAAATCTTGTCCTTGCAGAAAAATGTATGATGTCTTCTGTTGCGTCAGTCTTCTTCACTTTCCCTTAGCACTTGTATAGATAGCGTTTTGTCATTTCAAGGTGCTTGGCAAGCTTTAGCGAACTAGAACCCAAATTGCCAGAAACTCTGAAGAATGGAAGTGATCTGGACCTGAGATCTAGGCTATCTGGTGAGTTTCCGTACAGGCATGACCAAAAGTCACGATTTCTTGGTCCATACTGGTAAAATCACTTGACCTGACTCCTCTACTCCTGCTATTCTAATCCTGCTCTGCTACAAATTTTTCAAGCAAGACAGATTGACTCAGGAACATAAGCTCCAATAAAAGACTTGTGCTGCTCAAAAATACAAGCATTTTAAAATTTTCCCCTTAAAATCTCCACATGTCACTCATTTTTCTAACTGTCCTTTTTGCTCTATGCATGTTGAACCCTGATAGTTTATGACTGCTTTGGCTTCAACTTGGTGTCGACAAATGAAGCAGATCAGCTGTGCCAGGATATGTCCCAGCTCATCTACTTTGTTGGGCAAAACACGTCTCCCATCGTTCTGCCTCTTGATCTTGGGGGACGATGGGCAATGTGTTCCCAACTTCCAGACATGCAGCCCAGCAATCTCTGAGAACCCCAGATGTAGCCAGAAACGTGTCTCTGCAAGGAGGAAGCCCAACTTTCCCTGCTTCCAGAGACGCACACTGGAGATGCTGTGGGGGTGCATCTCAAAAGTGGGGAAAGCTGGCAAGTACTTTCTAGGCTTGAGGGGCCTGCTCCTGCGGAGGGATTCCCAGGGTGTGCAGGACCAGGCCCCTCTCCCCCTGTGTGTGCAGCTCCAACTGCCTGCATTTTCCTACCACAAAGCAAGTAGACCTCCACTGCCATAATAAAGTGGCAGAATTTATTGCTACCTTTTATTGTAGCCACATTGTGGGACGACAAAAAGTATGAACGTCTGTTGCTTTGTGCTGCCACAAAAATTTCATTGCACAAAGGCGACAAAAAGCAACATCTGTTTCTACCCTTCCGCACAAGGATTCCTCCTCCTTTCTTTTGATGATAATTTCTTACCTTGATGATCCTGCCTGGAGCAGGGCTTTGGGCTAGATGACCTCTTGAGGTCCCTTCCAGCCCAGTTTCCATTTGATTCTCTGATTCCACCAGCACAAACATTTCCGGTACATCATGCTACAAAAATAATAATAATGGTGGGTCATAGCCTACCTGCTGCTCAGCTGAGAGCATGACAGCTCAAGCTGTTTACAGATTTTGTTTTCCCCAGACTTTATGCTTTGTTTTGCCTGCATAGAAGCCAATTACTTTTATTAACTTTTCTCACAACACATTATCAGCTCCCTGACAGGGAGATTTGGAGATGGCAGAACAAGCTTGCAGTAAGAGCAGCTGCTTCCCCACTGTGAATACCAACAACTGATTTAATGGACAAATCCCTCAGCAGTTTTTATTAATATCTGGAAAAGCAAAATGAAGTCATACACACGCTTCTCAGCCTTACAGGTTATGTATTTAAATAGCAAATTATGCATCCAGAAGCCCCTTCAAATGCAGCAGATAGAAAATAAAGCGCAGAGAGTTCAAGAGCTTTGGGAAAGGATCTAGCTCAGCTTTTAACTGAAAGTACAGTGGGTCTGCCTTGCACTGTGCTGTCTTTTATACCTGTGCAAAGTGGACATGTACCTGGGCAACATTTCCTACCCCATTTTGTACACAGCCCACTCAAGTTAGCAGGCATTTGTCCGTGGGCTTTCTGCAGATTTGGAGCAGGCCCTTTCTTAATAACACGAGCACGGGAGCATGCAGCCAGGGACTTGGAGCCCCATGTGTTGTGCTGTTTATCTAATACATTGTTCTTGCTAATTAATACAAAACATACCTGAACACATCACATGCAGCAGTAAAGAGTATGCTGACCACTGGATAGCACTTGTCTGACTGAATTGAAAAAAAGAAAAACTATTTTTTTTTACTGAAGAATATAAGATGGACTTAAATTATTGGGTGAACCATGGAGGCAGGCTGCAGGCATGTCTTTCCATCACGGCAGAGGACATTCCACCTGTCCTGCCACAGGAGTGTAAGCCTTTGTTAGATGAGTTTAGTGTCATTCAGTGGAAATCTGCCCGTACGTGGGTGGTTTTAAGACGCAGGAACCATATCACCAGATCTCACTTATCCCAAATGTCCATCAGTTCAAAATGAGGTCAGGTCACTAATGTTTGGTGAACGCAAATCCCTTCCCTCATTCTGAATCCCTTGCCCAGATGAATTTATTGGGCCAAGCCAAGAAATATGGCCATCCCCATCTTGTTACACTCTGGAATTATGTTTTGTGTGTAGTTGTTCCAAATACTGCATTTAGCAAAAGACCATACATCTTTTGCAAAACAGTCATCTAGAAGAGTGCAATATTCCAACAAAAGTTCAATTACAAGAAATGACTGTGAAACTACGTACAGTCAGTTCCACTCAGAGCTACGGCATAGCAGACACTCGTGGCTCATCCATCCAAACCACTGTCCAGAAAGCAGAAATTATATCTCAGTGGAAGATTATGCCTCTTTATTAAAGGAAGATATTATCCATGTTGTTCAATACTTGCTTGGCTTTGCCATCGGAGTTCAAATCGAATAGGAATTATATGACTTTTACATTCCTAGTTCAGAAGTGAAAATGATTTGCAGACCTTTCGGATGTACAACTGGAAGGTCAATTTTAATCCCTAAAGTAGGCAAAAACCTCTTTTACTGTAACTACAATATAACCCTTACAATGTGAAGAGCTCTATATTATATACAGACATTAGTAGATTAAGCCTCACCATGTCCTTGTGAGGTAGAGAAACATTATTCCCATTGTACAGATGGGGAAACTGACTCGCTGAGAAGCTCAAATTGCACAGGGTGTTTGCTGCCAAGCCAGGATTGTTTGGCTTAGCTATCCCAGCTTCCAGTCCTGTGCTTTAACTGCTAGAATATATAGCTTCTCATTAAACAACCTCCTCATATTTTCCCTCCATTTCATTTGCACAAAGTATTCCCAGACTGCAAATTACCTCTTTCAGCCTTTAATAGGTTGAAGGCAGAAATTTTAGGTGTAGTAGAGCACAGTTATTTTACATATAACCCAACCTGTTGATCTTAATGCTTTTTTAAAACAATAATTAGGATTGAACTTTCCTTTGGTTCAATGATCAGGTTTTCTATAAAGGTACTTTTGTCTTCATACGCTGCCATCCAGACATTAAATAAACCTCTTTTACAATACTCTCTGGCAGAGCAGAGCCAGTGATCTGCCATGAACGTGTTTAGTGCTCCGGTTCTGCATCCATACAGGTCTCCCATGGGTTCTGGGGGAAGCGAGGCAAGGCGATTAGGAGAAGAGCAATTCCACAGACAAAGAGCAGGACAAAAGAGGCACAGGCACAGGCAAAAGACCATGAATAATAGTACTGAATCCAGGATGTCTCGTCACTGTCAATCATCCTTTTCACAGACTGTCTCATGACTTCAACAGAGATGATAATGCAGAGACCTGCAGAAAGGAGGGAGGTGTGAGTTGGAAAGGCAGGGTTTCCACATGTATTCCGTCCATGTTGCTTTCATTTGTTAATGAACTTCTCCCTCTCCCACCTTTCTGGTCACAAGAACATGCAGTGAAGTTCATACATAATTCAAAGGTTAAACATCAGTAGATACCAATATGATCATCTCTTGTCGCTGCTTAAGTAAAACAGGAGGATTAAAAATGCTCCTAAGATTACCAGAGTGCTATTGGAGAGATGTGAACTACTGGAAAACTATCTACCTTATCTAGATTGCTTTTTATAAAGCCCCTCTCCTTGTGCCATTTATGTACCATAGTGGTAGCTGAGGCACAAGAGGAGGTTGGGTGCAAACGTACTGATGGTTTTGTGAAAATTTACTCCTCAAGATATTAAGGAACATCTTCATCAGCTGAGGTCTATATGAGCTGATCCTTTGGTTTATGATGTAGTTGATCCCTGTACCCCTTGAGGCCCTTGCATGTCCCTTCTCTTCTGTGAGGTCCAACACTGAATATTTCAGAAGTATTTCATTTTGTTTAGATAATCCTAAAGACTTCGAACACAGTTTAGATACAGTTCCCTGGACTGCAACATGGGATGCATTAAAGGGAGTTCAGTTCCTGAATGTATTCTTTCTCCAAGAGCGGTCTTCCTGGCAACTGAGATTTTTCTACTACTCCCATTGTCCTAGGTTTTCAGTGCAAGCATGCGTGCGTACGCGCGCATGCGCACGCGCGCGCGCGCACACACACACACACACAAACTTCTAAGTCGCACCAAATATCTTACCTGAAAAAGTGTAGAACATGGAGGCTGGCCTCAGGAGATAATCCATTTTTTTCCTAAAGGATAAGAGGACGCAGATCGTTCCAATGATTGCAAAACCAACACTGAAGATTGCAATGGCTGCAGCTGAAATACTATATTCTGTCAAAGCCAAACAGAAGGGGGAAAATTATGAACAAGTTTCCAGCATGCTGGACTGATCCCATTGCAAAATCGCTGTGGTGTTGGGAGCTAAAGAAAGAACCATTTTAAAATAGAAGTAGACAGTTTTTGCTTGTTGTAGATAGGAGGCACCAATGAACCTGGTGTTCCTGGTACAGAAAAGGTATGGCAAACATATACAAGTCTTGCTTGTGTAGCTGCTGATTTGTGGGGCAGTAGGAGCAAGGCCCAGGACTGCAGAGAACAGAACACCTCAGCATTCCCCACAGGACAGTGCAAGACAGACCAGCATATGGCTTCATTATTATTATATTCTGATTAATTTGTATTTCTGCAATGTCTAGTAACTTCAGGCACAGTCCAACACCCCTTTGTGGTAGGCTTATTCCCACCACTTCTTAAAATTACCCTACAAAATGTTCAACGTGTTTATTAGATCCCTTTGCGCACAGGTTTTATCAGAGGGGGTGGAGAGCTGGTCTTCAACATGTCAAGTGCTCCACTTCATTATTCCACCTAGCTAGACAGAAAGGCCCTTGTTTGAAAGGCCTCTTCCATGTTTGTATTAGAATGACCCCTCCAAGCCCCTGCTACAAGGAGCCATTGTGCCAGGTACTGTACAAACGTACCTTCGGAGACAGGTTTCTGCCCCGGGGAATTCAACATCGAACTAAACAAGACTGACAAAGTGGTACAGAGGCAATGAGAGGTAAAGCGGCTTGTTCAATTGTCAGTGGTTACAAAGCACATCCTCTCTTTGAATCAAAACAGCATTTCTTAGCCATGTGAAAGCCTAGCTTTTCAAGGACAAGGGAAAAGGATCTCCAGAAAGCTCCTCTATTCAGCTAAGCTATGTGTAAGTATTATATGCTTACACCCAGATAAAGAAGTCTGAATAGAAGGGGAAAATTGCTAATTGAATAATTCAGACTTCCTTTTACTTTTTGCATTCATATCCAGACTGGTTTAATATTTAACACATATAGCCACTCATGGACATCACAGTGCCTGGTGCGGTTTGCCTCCCAAGCCATTACTGGAAAAAAAAAATCTGGCAAAGCCATGAAGAATATTTCTCTCTGGTACTAAATGACTTCCATAGAAATGCAGCTATTTTTGTAGGAGGGCAAAGCATATTTCTGTTTGTTCTCTTTGTCTTTTCATGCTACTTGTTCAAGTAACATTTTTCTTAATGCTATTTCATTTCTTCTGAGTTTTCTCTGCTCTATGGTAGAACTGCCTGAAAGAGTTAGTTTCAATTTGAGAATCTTTTGCTATGGTTTTGGCTTTTTCTTTTCAAAGGAAAGAAGTGTTCCACAATTTTCATCTGAAGTGACTAATAATGTAATGGATACAATTTTGAGTTCAGATGGCTGGATCTAATAGTGTATTAATGGATAACAAAAGCAGGTAGCTCAGATATTTGTTCTTTTATCCACACAGTGTATCGTTTAAAATTCACAGTCTTCCCTGTCTAGGGAAAATTGCTTCTTTAGAAAAGCTGTGCTGCAGGGTTTTCCATCATTATTATTTCAGTGGAAGCAAAGCAGATTGTTTAATATGTGTAATGCAATCATCATCTCATTTATTCCACACTAAAATATGTGGTACAGCAAAAATATAAAGGAATTTATCCTTAATGAGAGAGAGAGGCAGGCACTTTAGACTAGCAGTAAAATTATTAGGCTTTTAGCAAGGATTGATTATAAACAACTTGAAGTGTCTGTAAGGGGCAGGTAGTTTTCTATTTGCAGGCAGAATAAATGTTATCTGGGTACATTTCAAATGTGAATGCAAACATCAGACGCCTCCATCCCATCTATTCATCCTTTCTTTTCTTTCTTCTACTCATTATTATAATATTTGGGTATCTTTCATGTGAAATCAATAACATTAGCATTTTTTGGTGGCTTTCTGCGCTTGACTCTTCAGAGTCAAAACTCTGCCTAGATTAGGATTCATTAATTTAGATTTTATTCATGTCCTCTTTTTTTGTTGACATAGGTAGAAGATAGCATGAATGCTGTAAACATCATTTTTTAAACGTTATTAACCAGTCCAACATATAAAATAACAAATTTATCATTTAAAGATTCATCCAATCCTGAAAAATATGCGGACAGACAGATATTCACCACCCATCAACAGTGCTACTCTAACCCAAATCAGTGTCCACAGGTTTGTGTTCTTTTCTTATCTCCCTTTCAGTCAGTGGTCCCCTTATGTTTCAGTCGATGCTTAGCTTTTGTGTTTCGTCATCTCTTTATAATGATTCACCTTCTTTTTTGCCTCCGTACTCTGTATAATACAAATCTCACAATCTTCTATTCATCCCTGCTTTTAAATTTTAAATTTATTTTCCAATGTTTTCTTAAGTGTAAGCTCATAGAACTAGCACTTTCCTTCCGTACCAAAAAAAGTTTCTAAAAATTCCTGGTTTGGACACTGGAGAAAATTCTTTTCTTAGCAAATTCCAAGAATTTCTACTAAATTTCCAGGTTAGCATCTTTTTTTTCTTTTCTACTGTAGAAGACTGACTCGATAGGACTTGAATATCATTCTTATAGTGGAAAGACTTTCCACAGTTTTTTAATTTGTTGTTATACTTGTAATGTCAGTGCCTAATGGACAATTTAAACAGCCTCAGATATGGAACAGGGACAACCTGATATCATTCTGAGGCTTGAAAATTAGTTTCCCCAAAAGGCTTGTACTTTTCCTGGTTCAGAGAATTGATTAATGGCATATAAAAACCTTCATCTCAAGGCCAAAGGTGCTACTTCAGTTCCAGCTATAGTAAACAAGCGTTTCACTACTGACTTCAACAGAAGCAGGACTTGGCCTGAATTGGAGAAGCTATTTACATTGCATCTAATTCACCCAGTAAAGTCAGCAAAAACTTTCTCCTCCTAGCAAATCCTTACCTCTTTGCGTGCTTACTTCAAATATCTCTGCACTTTGTCCTGGTGTGAAATGTTTGAAGTAGGAACAGTTATGTTCTGAGGAAAAACAAAGCAAAATTTAGTTGACAAGTATAATTAAGAATCATAAGTAACAGAAGGAATAATTGAATCACATTGTTAAAACAGTGTGGTTTTGGAATCAATATTAACAGGACCGGAATTTTGATCATGTTACAGTGATATCAGATATCCCATTCATCTAAAAAAAATTGGGAAAGAAAATCAAATCCCGGTCTAGGAAAACACTTACACATGTGCTTAATGTGACTTAGTCAGACGCAGACATATGGTTCTGAAACCCTAGTATTGCAGAATATTTCTTGCCCGGCTCAGACAAAAAACCCAACAACCCAAAAAACCAAAAACCTGGTAGAACAAGCAGGCTACCCAGGACCTTCCTATGTTCATTTCAAATTCACGTGAACTGTCCCTTTAGTCAAGCCCCATGAAATGCAGGGTGGCTGTGCTAGTTCCTGGCGGTTGCTCAGATGTAGATGGGACAAGAAACTGATACGCCAATTTTTATAGTGATATATTTTATTTCCAAGCAGGTAAATGAAAGTTGCATGAAAGGCATTAGACTCTGTCAACAGATATGAGCTGCCAGGAGGCTATCATTGGAAGCAACCTATGACACCTTTTATAGGCTGTTCTCAAAGGGAGCTGTGCCCACTCACTGCTTTGTCTATTTTAAGCATGAATTAAAGCTAACTCCTTCCTTCCACCTGCTGCTACTACAGATTCTTGCTGCATGCTACTGGTTTCCCTCGGTTCCGTTTGTGCAAATTTGCTCTCGTGCAATGACTTCAAAAATTCGTTATACCCGAGGTAAATTCACTCTTATGCAATTGGTGTGGTCAAATCCCGCAGTCAGCTGCTTTGTGCGATGCATTGTGGGAGTGACACGCACCAAAATATAGTCTCCTGTGTGGCTCTGTGCTCCTCGCTCATTGTCTGCGACACGTATTTCTGTAGTTGCCATCCCCTTTATGATAGTGCTCTGTGTTTGGGTGTGCTGTCTGCTGTTGGTGACTACCAAAATTGTCTTTGTCAAAATTGTGACTACCAAAATTCTACCAAAAAGTGGTAGAAATGGGTCTGGGAGTCAGTACAGTCCAGGTCTTGGAATGGACTCCTATTTGTTACATTGTAAAGTGGGTTCCCTTTACGTGAATTCAATTATGCACTGTTTTCTAGGAATGCATATACCTCATAAAGCGAGGGAAACCTGTACTCCATTTCCTGATAATGACAGCCTCCAGAACCTGGTTTGGCATCCCCTGGCTCAGCTCGGCTCCCCTCCCCTGCACAAGTCACATTGCCAACCCATCCCCGCTCCACAATGGCATTTCTACCAAGGCATACAAGGCTTATGGTACTTATGACATTAGTAGGCCTGTGCGAAGTGGCTAATATTTGCTTCAGATTCAGATTTTGCTGGTTCGGGGGACAGTGATTCAATTCAGTGATTTGAATCACTGTCCCGAATCGATTTGGTCGAATCTGATTTGGAGATTCAGCTCCTGCCAAATCTCCAAATCATGCAGGCCCATCCCCTGCTCACTCTCCCAGCCCAGCAATGGCTGCCCTGCCCATCCCAGCTCCCGGCACTTGGAAAAAATAGCCCCATCTCACCGGGTGCTGCCACCCAACGATCCCCACTGCCCCACACTGTGTGGGGGGCTCTGTCATGAATCCCCCGATCCCCCACCCCATTGCTGCCCCGCCTGCCCCCAGCTCCAGCCCTTTAAGTAAAAAAACCCACTGGACTCACTGTTCCTGCCTGGTGGGGGGGGGTGATCCCTGCTGCCCCCCTTACTGCCCCATGCCGTGTGGGGGGCTCTGCATGAGTCTCCTGAAGTCCTGAGGATGCTGCAGGAGTGGTGATTCCTGGGGTTTTTCTCATTTGTTTTTTTTCTTAAAGGGCCAGAGATGGGGCGGGGTGGGCAGGGCAGCTGCGGGGGACAGGGGTGTCAAGAGCTCATGCAGAGCCCCCCATGCAGTGGGGGCAGCAGAGATCACCCCTCACCTGGCAGCACCCAGTGAGTTGGGCCTTTTTTTAAAGGGCTGGGAGCTGGGGTTGGCAGGGCAGCCATGGGGCGGGGATGCTGAGGGAGCGGGTGGGGTCAGGGCTGGCAGGGGTCCCCCCATGGTCCTCTCTCCCTCACCCCCTACTTACCAGTTCCGAGTCCGGCTCCAGCTCCATGCTGCAGCCACTGGGGACTGCCTGAATCATCAAAGCTCTCTGAATGTTTTCCAAAAAGTTTTGAATCGATTTGAACCTTTTAATTGGTCCCCGATTCGATTCAGATTCAGAGATTCCACCACCGAATCAGGCTGAATCTCCTTCAAATCAAATCAGATCGGCACCTGTAGCTTTGCACAGCCCTAATGAGCAGGGGTTAAAGTAAGGGAGAGTATTGGAATTGCAAATTCCTCTCCTCTGATGGAACCAGAGGCCCTTTCCTGGCTCAGGTAAGCAGAACCTTCTCCCTACGCATGCGTGGTTGCCCACCTGATGTGACTGGGGAGGTCAGACTTCCCTCTTCTGCTTCACTCTGCTTTAACCACTGGTAATGAATATCCCATCTATCTCCTGTCACTCCCTGGCAGGGACTAGAAGGGAGAAGATGCTATCTTGGTGCTAGCTCAGTCCACAAGGCTTTGCAGCATGGAACTTTTTTACAGGTCACTGAAACTACTGTCAGAGGGAATCTATTAAAATGAAATTAAGTGTGCAGCATTTGACTCTGGTGGAATAGACCAACTGCACCAGTCTTTCCTGGGTTTGGACTTGTGTCTAAAGTTATTTGGTGGTGTGATGCTCACTTGCAAGCAAAGGCTTCAAATTCCTTCTTTAGCCACAGGATGAAAAATTTCTATCTGTGCTTGCAATAAAAAAAAGAAGCATGCTTGCAATCTAGATAAATGTGTGGGCAAGACAGGGGCAGGTCCATTCAGTAGATGGTCATTGACTTTCAGTGTTGCCAGCTGTGGTATTAGGAAGGAGTGTCTTTACACTTAGCATCATCTATTTATAACCTGTTTAATTGAGGGCTTGATGAATACATATAGTTGAGAGAACAATTGCTTGCCAAGGGTTTGGACAGAATTGTGTCATTAACAAGATGCTGCCAACTGGAGCAGTATATAGTCTGATCATGTTTTTTCTGTTGGCCAGCCTATTTGAAGAGAATAGGCAGTTCTCTATTTGTGGGCCTTATTAAAAATCACACCTTTGGTGCACCAAGGAGTTTGATTTTGCTTTACCATAATCACTAAAATAACAGCAGGTAAAGCTGCCAAGACTGCAGGAAATGTAACCATGGCAGATGGCAAATGGTCATAACTGTTTTAATGACTCCCATTGTTTGTAGAAGAAATAAAGTGGGGAGAGGGAGAGGGAGTGGAGGATGTTGGCACAGCTGCCCTGAAATAGTGGAAATAAATGTCTATATGTGAAGAGGAGACTTTAGGATCCCACACCTCTTTGCAGCACACTAAAGCCTTGCTTGTACTAGAAATGTCAGGCACTGGTATCCAGCCATGCATGTAGCTGCATCAGTGCACAGCCTTTGTATAGGCCCACAAATCCATAATAAGTCATTGGTGCAGGCTGAAACCATGGTAAATTTTCCTGGTGCAGCCTGTGGCTTTGTCTCTATCTTGGGGGTTTGTACACCACTGGCTGGACGTAAATGACTGCAACAAAAATGATGCCCAATGCAGACAAACCTTCCCTTGCAAAGCAATGTGTATATTGACAGTGCTATCCTTCAATAGTGATAAAATGCCATAGGTCTGCACATCATCAACCAGATTCCTTTTGTTTCTCCTACAACATAAATGCCATATTCTAGAATTGTTGTTCCAAATACAATATTTTCTATCTGATAGGAAGTCAGACAATTACAAAGAAGTAGGTGTAACCCACATATTTGGAGCTCATTAGCTGAAGATTCTTTTAAGAGTTAGGTATTTTATTTATATATTGATTTTTATTCCATCCCTCAGCTTCTTCTCATGTACTGTTCGGTTAATGGTTGTTCAGCTCTGGCATCCAGTGGCCACATCTCTTTTTATCCCTGTATACGACAAAAGCAAACATGTTTGATCTCAAACAGATATGACGGTGCTTTATGTTTATTAAGCCACTGCTTAAAGATGCAAAAACTGCAAGTGAAGAGCACAAAAGAACAAAGAGGCTCCAAGAAAACAGGATCTGGGCCACTAGTTTGTGGCTGCTTCATCCCTCTCACAGAAGGCCTCTCACCCCCAAACTGCATGTAGTACCAGGTGTCAATACTCTCCATCACACTGCTGCCGCACCCATTAAATACACTTTGCATCAGCGAAACACAAGTTTTCTGTCACATGACTAATACTCACCAACTACTAACTTTTCAATTGCATCGTTTATCGGTTACCAGGCAGGTTTGCAATACAAATTTGGGATTCTGATTCTTTGATAGATGACAAACAGGCTGATGAATGATCCCCCTGATACTGGAGCAAGCACATTTGATATACTTTTTCACTGCAGTTGCTTTACAAATGGAACAAGTGCGCAAAGCAGCACATTATTAATTATTTGAACTCCCCTAATGCCTAGGACCCCTAATCTTAGTACTCTGAATACTTAGCAGCCTAGTACTCTGAATACTTAGCACTCTTTCAAAAAGGTAGCTGCAACACCACCCCATTTTCTAATCAGAAATAAGGGGCAGAGGGGATATTGTGGCAGTTCCTGAGGTTGTCTTTTTAGAGATGAACGGCTGGAATGAGTGCAGGTTATCCATGCAATGAACTGTGGTTTAGCTTCATAATAATCCTCCCAAGAGGTTATTAAGTTAATGCACCAGCTTTGGGGAAAGAGCTATTGCAGAGTATATATTTATCACAGAATAAAGCTGGATATTTTTTTCTAAGAAGGATGGTGGTGAGATACACTTGTCTTCATGTCAATGACACTTCAGTGAGCCACTGAGCTGGGAATACCTTTATCAACAAAACCCGTCATTATTCAACAGAGCTGAGCTACTTCAAGTCCTTTCCAGCACCACCACGAATTAGAAAACTCCCATTTCTGTCACATTACATTTACTAAAGCTAGGATTTAAACAAACTTCGTAATGGATGAAAACGTTGTGGCATTCTTTCTTTCTCACCTCCCTTAATTGCATTCTCTCCGTGATAATGTTACCCAGCAGCTGCGCTAATAGAAAAAAATCCTTTGGCTTTGTGGATCTCCATTTCTAAAGCAGGGTTCTTAAAGTATTCAAAGTATGGTTCACAACACAATAATCTTGTTAAAAGATACGAATTAATTGCAAGAATCACCAAGAAAGGTGCAGGTATAGAAGGAGGAACATGGATAGATGGGAATAGTAGCCCTTCCTGGCCTTGAAATTTGTGAATCTTGCAGTCTGTTCATCCCCTTCCTTGGGCATTGTGGAAAATGGGATAGTCTGCCCTGCCTTCAACAGATCTGTAATACTTGCAGCTCTCTATTCAATCTCAGGTTTTCAGGTTTCATCTGGTAGCCTCCAGGAAGGAACTGTCCTCCAGTGCACAAATGGCTAGATGTCTTCTCTGGTTTTCGTTTTGTTTTTTTAATTTTTTAGTTTTTTAATCTGGCCACTTTCTGAAATACTGGAGATTGGCCACAGCCTGTGGCCCAAAGCTTAGCCTCCTGAGGACTGAAATGAGGACACCTTCAGTTCAACAGGTCTTTTGGGTTTGATATAGGGTACCTGCGTGCAATTTAATGGCCTATAAAGTAGTCCAGAAGGGATAATCAATTGAACCCAAACTTTCTGAGTCTAAATGGACAAGTGCAGCTCCTTTTGATCCAGTCAGTTTTACAGGTCATCTTAATAAACTCCTTTACAGTACAGAATAACACAGGTTGCTTTTCACCCTCATCCTCAAATCAGCATGAACCTTGGCATCGTTTGAAAGGATTCTAGTGGAAGATGTTGTATTGCAGCCGTGTTTGGAGTTACACGCCACACTGTCTGGTAGTCCTGTGCAATAGGTACACTAGAGTGGAAACAGAGATGGCTATCCAAGGGACCCTGTACTGGATACATCCTCCAGCTGCCTTATTATCTGTCATACTCCTGGAAATGTAGATGGGTTTGGCCTGGTGAGCACTGAATATTTCTATGTAAGTGTCTATCTCATCTCAGCCAAGCTGTGGCAGGAAAATGATAAATAAGCCAACAACAGTGTTGTTGTGGCCATGGTGAATCAGGAAAAATATGCAAGAAGCAAGATTGGTGAGATGAGATCTTCTCTCTCTTGGTCCAACTTCATAGCTGGGAGAGATGTTAGACAAGTTTTCTGGCACAAAACGCTCTTCCTCATGTCTGCAAAAACGCTATTTAAGCTAACTAGCAGGCTCTTAATGTCTCTGAATTTGGAGCTGAAGGAAAGACTAGACTATCAAGCCTTTGTACAATTAATGACTCCTTCCCTCCAGTGAAGTATTGCTTACTCTGCCCACTGGACAAAATGAAGCCCCTGTGCCCAGATATGTCCCTTTGTCCCGATGTGATCCATTAGGCTTGTATGCCAACACTTGACTCACAGGCTGATGTGATCCATCAGGCTTGTATGCCAATGCTTGACTCACAGTGGGTGAGGACCAGGGAAGGCCTTAAGGGATAGCTCATCAGTTGAAGTGCCTTTGCTGGGAAAACCCATGAGATGTGGAAGCATGGGTTTTAATGTTTTTAGTCCTTTGGACTTTAGGGGTAGAAGCATGCAATTATACAAGGCTGGACCTTTCACAGAGGACTTAAGGAAAAGTTGGATCTGAATCTGAACTTAGATACTACTATGGTCGCATTTTTTTTTTAGTATTTGAGAACCTGATAATTTCTCAATGTATCCTTACAACAACCGTGTGCAGCAGACCAGTTCTGTTATCCCCATTCTGTAGCTAAGGAACTAAGGCACAGAGAGCTTATGTGACTTTCCCAAAGTTGCACAGAAAATGTGTGGCAGAGGAGGGGAATTTCCACCTGGTTTTCCTGAAGCCGACACCCCACTCATTGCCTTTTTGTGCCATTATCTGAAACTGGTGGGGTTGGACTCCGGGTCACCTCTCAGGTACATTTCACTATCCCAATTATACAGATAAGATGAGAGATGCTGGAAGCAGGTCAAGTCACTTGGTCAGATTCGGTCAGCAGTATCGTGTTGGCACCATTCACGTTGCAATGTCATAGATTTGTAGATTTTTTTTTTATAAGAACAGCATTCATTTATCAATCTGCCTCCAGCATCCACAGGCTATAGAAGTCACTTGGTGACATTCTACGCCATGCCCATATCTTCTGGGGTATAAGGAATAAGATTTACCTTTTAAAAAGCCATCCTATTTTGATTTAAAGACTTGTCATGATAGAGAATCTACCCCATCCTCAAGTAAGTTACTCCAAAGGTCTGTTACAGTTAAGGCTCACATGTTTAAAACCTGATGTCTAATCTAAACTTCCAACTACTAAATCTTGCCATTCCTTGGATAGATTTACAAACCCTTTCTAGTTTATTAGCATATTTTTAAAGTAATTTTAATTCTCTTTGACTGAATCACAAGACCTTTTCTTAGCTTACAATCCCCAAGCCCTTCCTTTTCATGCCATGCAGTGCTGAACTCAACAAATAAATAATAGAAGCAATGCCATCCATCTTTTCTATGAGTATGACTGGGTAAGTGGCTATTAATGAAGTAGTAAATATTTGTAATTTTTCAAATGATGTTGATAGTGTAGGATTTAATATCTCATGATATTTAAGGGGGAAAAATGATCTACTGATATGGTCACAAGCAAAATCCCCGTTTGTCTGTTTGTTCTGCTAAATTTTCTTGACAAACCCAAGCTTGACAACTGGAATGTCTCTTTTTCAAGGGTGTGATACCATTACAATAATGGCAATATTACCTACAATATAAGGGGGAATCCTGAAAAGCAGGATTCTTGGGTTTCTTTTCAAACTCTGCTATGGACCATATGTGGGGCTAGTTTTAGTCCACCCCTCCCTACTTCAGATTCCCTATATGGAGAGTGGGTACAGTAATATCTGCCTTATAGTGGAGATACGAGAATTTTATTAACAGTTGTAAAAAAAATAAAAGAAATAAAAGCATGTGGGGGATGGACTCTTTCAAAGCCTCCAATAGTAGGATGACTGGTGCTAGAAAATGAATTGTTAGCTGGTTGCGATTAAATTTAATCGAAACTCATGAATAACTGCCAAGTGCTGACCTGTGCAGCATACAAAGATTATGTCTAGTCTTTTCAAGTTGCTTTGCAGAGGACTGGCTCGCTTCTTTCATAATTACCTATTTGTTTACTGGACACATTAGGAAGGCAGTGCAGAGGGGTGGATAGCTCAGCTATGTGACAATCATGCAAGCACATGCTGACGTCCATCAAAAAGAGCAGTCATTTTCTGCTGCAGTGACTCAGAATCTGTTTTACTGAGACAGCTGGGTATTTATAAGTTATAAATGTATCCAGCAACATGCAGTATTGGTGTCCCCATGAATCCTTATTTTTATGTTAAACATAGAAGCTCTAATGTTTGCAAAACTAGGATTGCACATACATATTACAACACATTCATTATGCATATTAGATATGGCCTACAGCCAGTCGTCTAGACTCAAACATCTCCAAATTTGGTGGAAGGCTGGATCTGAAAGCTATGGATCAGATATCTAATAATAAATTAATTAATCACATGAATTGAGATTTATCGTTATGCAATTTCATAGCATATTTACAAATATATTAAAATCTAACCTTAGCTTCAAATAGTATTTCTAACAAGCAAAGCAACCTATTACTTCTGCTTGGCAAATAATCCAATTCATGGCAAGCCTCTTTAAAACACAGCTTAGTGAAGTTTTGAGTAGAGTATTAGCACATGTTGCATGACTGCTGCTGACTTTCCACCCAGCAAAAATACAATACGACTTTTTAATATATCATGCTAATGTAATGTTCTCCCTGGAAATCACCTACTTGACTACCATGCCTACTAGTTGCAGTAAAGACTACTTACAATGTATGTTACTACTTGTCATGAAAAAAGGCATCCAATTAAACTTCATTTAGCAATAATGTTGGAATATATTTGCTTTCAGTCACTGAAGCTTAAAGAAACCCAATAAATTGATGATATATTATTTGTAATTCAGTCTACAGGATTTGGGGCATTTAAATGAGGGAGATGGTTTCCAGGGAGGACATTACATTAGCATGATACATTAAAAGTTGTATGATTGTCCAAAGTTGCACATTGTCTGAAGCAACGATAATTATTCAGGGTAGCTTGGGGATACGTTAATATCCTTCCTGCACAAGCTGTCCTTTTGAAGTTATCTGAACCAGGAAGTTCTTCTGAGCTAACTGCAGATACTAGATTTTGTCTTATAATCCTCAGACAGGCAAACCTCACAGTGAAAATTATATACATTTTCCTTGAATAAGGACTTGTGTAGGTGTTTTGGGTCTGGGCCTATTGAAGATTTCATCAAAACACCAGTGAGAAAATGTTCCATTTCCCTGGTTTCAGTCTATGCTTTCTGCCATCTCCTATCTGTTATACGAACTATATTCTTTTTTTTTCTGTACAGAAGCTACTGAAAGGCAGTGTACTGAATATACTTGAAGATATATACTGTGGCAGTACATCATGTACTTAAGATAAGCCTCAAGGAAATATGAAAATAAGGTGTATTTTCATGCTAATATAGAACCAAATTCACTCAGGAAATCTTGTAAGACTAAGTGCAATGTGAACAAAGAACCATATCTCCTTTTCAATATGTCTTGTAGGTTCCTAAAAGACATGAATAGCAATAACGTGACATTTTCTCTCAGGCGTTTCTGGGAAGGGATGTGAAACGAGCATTAACACGTACCTCCTGGCAGACTGATCGGTCCACAGCCCTTCTCTTTGATATCCTGCATGTAAATCCGTTTTGTGCAAAGCCGCCATAGCCCAAAATGAGCAGCCTCACAGGTGGCATTGTACTGCAGCACTTCAGGGCTCAGCACTGCCCAATGATCAGTCACCACAGCTGCAAACAATAAAGCAACACCAACCAAAATAACGGAGAAAGTTAGCCGGATTTTCAGTGTTTTGCCTTCGTCCATGGCTGGACTGTGTTGGAACACATAGAGCAGCCTCTGCCTGGTGATTACTGCTGAGTCTGCCTTGATCTGCTTGCATGGAAGATCACTGCAAGTTATTCAAATGGTCTCCCAAAGTCTTGGCATGTCTAAGCATTTTCAAATGTCAGCCCTGTGATGCAAAAAAGAAGAACAGACTGGGGCTGGGATGGATATGGCCACAAGTACAGCTGTTGAGATATATCAGGAGATTGGATGACTGGACTTGTTGTGAGTGGGAATTCTTTTAATGCACGTAATAAGTGAAGTAACTGCTGCTGCAGCTCAGGTTACTGGTTCATTCCTCCTTGGTTTGTTCTGGAGGTCCATATGCCAACTGGAAGCAAAACTTGATCTGTATAACTAAATTCACGGTTGTAAGACCAAGACCGCCTGACTCACAATGTGACCAGGAACAGTCAATGGTGTAAATTTTTAACTTCCCAGTTAGTATGTAAAATATCTGTTGTAACTGAGATAGGCATGAGCTCACTTTTATTCAAAAAAATTCAATATTGGATCCAAAATCAATCTCCTCCTTGTCTGCAGGCATTCTCAATCCTGGGGGAAATGTGCAACTCAAGTCAATGTTTGCAAAAACACAAATTGTGCAAATGTATCCAAACACCTCAAAACTTTGTAGAAGTCAGGATTTTGATCTAATTATGGAACCGGACTTTTACTTTGTAATCCAGGTATATCTCCACTGTGATAGGATTGGATAAATAGTGGATTTTTCAATTTGGTGGTTAAAACAAGTACTGGAAAAAACGTTTTGGTTAAAATCACAATAGAAACTTTTAAAAATTCTTTTTGTTGAAACAAAAAAAGTAAGGGTTTTTTTTCTTTTTTGTTTTTAATCTAACCCAGACCATTCTTTCTTAGCCCTCCTTTTCTTTTAAAATTTAGGTCAGTTATTAAATGGAAAATGCCATTTTGAAATGATTTTTTTTTAAATGGGAAAATGAAATACTGCAGCATTTCCAAAATGAAACATTTCATTTTGGAAACACTAAAACAAAATGTTTGACACTTTTAAATTTCTTTCCTCTATTTTTGGCCAAAAAATATCCATCTTGCCCATAGAAAACATGCACATTAACTGGAAAATATGTATTAAGGTACTTGCTATCCAGAAAAATATTTAGCCATGAGTGGAAAGGACAGAAATTTGGCTAAGCATCATCTCATCGGCATTAGTTTGTATTGTCACAGACTGAAAGAGAACCCTCTCAGCAAGAGTCTAAGTGGGATTGGAGCGGGGAGGGATATAGGTTAAACAACGCAAGGTTGAAATGCTTTTCAGCAGTGCAGCAGATTTTTTTTTCTTTCAGGCTTGCCTCTCAACTGACCCTAAATACTGTGGCTGGCAGGGAGCCTGCTCAGTAGTTGTTGGCATGCTGCTGTACATATCTGGCATGCAGGTGACTGAGTCTGTGCTTGTCAGCTGGCCAGCAGCACTTGTTTTATGGAGGATTTTAGCCTGGCGTGTTGTTCTGTACCATCACGCTATGTCTTACATTGATGCTCTTCTGCAATAGATTGTTATTAAGGTGTAAATAGGCATCAGCAAATGAAGTGGATCAGTTGTGCTGGGATGTGTCCTGGCACAACTCCTCTGCTTCACTGCATAAAACAGACATCCCACAGGTTCTGGCCCTTGCCACTCCTGGGAGAATGTGGGGTCCAATCCTTCAGGACAAAGTTCAGGGCAGCCCTTTCATAGTCTTGTATATTGTGTGGACGGTGTGTGTGTGTGTATGGTTGGATGGGGGTATGTGTGTGTGTGGGGGGGGTACATGTGGTGGGGTGTGGGGTGTGTGTATGTATGTAAGGTGGGGTGTGGGACTGTATGTGTATGGTGGGGTGTTAGGTATGTGTGTATGGTGGAGTGTGGGGGTGTGTAAGGTAGGGTGGGGAGTGGGGGGTTTGTAAGGGCGTGTGGCTGTATGTGTGGGGGGGGAAATAGGGTATGTGGGGAGGTTGTAAGGGCTGGGTGTGGGTGTGTGGGACTTGTGAAGTGTGAGGGAGGGTGGGATAGCCACCATGGTGCATAGCCCCCACTGGCAGCAGTAGCAGCCAGTGGGGGCTCTTGGGATGCTCATGCCCAGCGCAGGTGCCGGCACCCAGAGGCACGTTGCTCTGTCCAGTGCTGCACATAGCAGGCAAGGGGAGGGACTTCTGGTGGCAAAGCTCAGGGGTTAGGGGCAGGACTTCCATCTGAAGATGGCGACCAGGGAGTGGGGCAAACATCAAGAGGTAGGCTACCCGTACAGCCTTCAACAGCTCACCAAAACTGGTTAAGCAGCCCTCCAGCTGAAATAATTGCCCCACCCCTGGTCTAACACTACCAAAGTTTTTAAACATTTTTTTCCTTTCAAAAAACAGCCTTATTAAAACTTAGATTGTTCATTCAAAAATATGAAATTTTCCATGAACATTTTTTGTGGCTTTAAAAATTTCTTTGTCTTCAAAACTTCCTAAACCCCTAAGGCACACTTATAAGATGGGAAACTCCCTTCTTGAGAGCATGGAGGCAGAAAGGGATCTTGGAGTCATCATGATCCCAAGATGAACATGGGCCGACAATGCGAGGTCACGGTCAGCAAGGCTAACCGGACCCTATCGTGCATCCACAGGTGCATCTCAAGTAAGGCCAAGGAGGTGATCCTCCGCCTCTATGCGACACTGGTCAGGCCGCAGCTGGAGTACTGTGTCCAGTTCTGGGCACCCCACTTCAAGAGGGATGTGGACAACATTGAGAGGGTCCAGAGGAGGCCACCCGCATGATCCAGGAACAGCAGGGCAGAACCTACAATGAGAGGCTATGGGACCTGAACCTGTTCAGCCTTTACAAGAGAAGGTGGAGTGGGGATCTTGTGGCTGTCTATAAACTCACTAAGAGGCACTCAGAAGGGTTTGGGGGAGACCTTGTTTCCCCTAGCACCTCCCGGGATAACAAGGAATAACAGCCACAAGTTGTTGGAGAGTAGGTTTAAATTAGACATCCATAAGAACTACTTCACAGTCAGGGCGGCTAGGATCTGGAACCAACTTCCAAGGGAAGTGGTGCTGGCTCCTACCATGGGGGTCTTTAAGACGTGGCTTGATGCCTACCTGGCTGGGGTCATTTGAGCCCAGTTTTCCTCTTGCCCGAAGATCTACATGGTCCCTTCCCACCCGACTTCTATGATTCATGAAGTTTCCACTGGTTTTGTGGAACTGAGTGGTGGGGCATGGAGCCTGCTCCCTGATGGAACAGCACAGGCAAAATCTTCAAGTGGAAGCTCCCAGGACTTCTCATCTTACAGCCATCACTCAAGACCTCTGTGATGTGTAAGAGGGTTGAGTGGCCAAACTAGTAAAGATCGGTAAGAAAAAAGTTGAGATCAAAGCAGTTACAGCATGGCATGTATGAGAGGAATTAGAAGATTGGGCCAAAAGAAATCTCAGGAGGTTCAACAAAGACAAGTGCAAAGTTCTGCACTTAGGATGGAGCAATTCCTTACACTGTTGCAGGCTGGGGGTTGACAGGCTGGGCAGGAGCTCTGCAGAAAAGTGCCTGGGGGTGACGGTGGACAATAAGCTGAATGTGAGCCAGCAGTGTGTCCTTGTTGCAAGAAGGCTAACAGCATCCTGGGCTGCATTGATAATTGAGTTGCCCACAGGTCAAGGGAAGCGACTCTTCCCCTCTATTCAGCACTGGGGAGGTCACATCAGGAGTCCTGTGTCCAGTTTTGGGCCCCCCCCTACAGAAAGGATGTGGACAGATTGGAGAGAGTGCAGCAGAGAGCGACAAAAATGTTCAGGGACTGGGGGACATGGCTTGTGAGGAAAGACTGAAGGAACTGGGCTTATTTAGTCTAGAGAAGAGGAGGCTGAGAGGAGATTTAATAGCAGTCTTCAACTACCTGAAGGGGGGTTCGAAAGAGGATGGAGGTGGACTGTTCTCAGTAGCAGATGCCAGAAGAAGGAGCAATGGGCTCATGTTGCAGCAAGGGAAGTTTAAGTGAAATGTATAGGAGGGAGGGTAGTAAAACACAGGAGCAGGTTATCCAGGGAGGTGGTGTAAGCTCCATCCTTGGAGGCTTTCAAAACCCAGCTAGACAAAGCTTTGGCTGGGATGATGGAGTTGGGGCTGGTCTTGCTTGGAGAAGGGGGCTGGACTAGATGTGACCTCCCAAAGTCCCTCCCAACCCTCATTTTCGGTGATGCCATGTTTTAGGAGGGCTGGTGTGGATTGGCATGAAGCAGCACCCCAGTTTCTGATGGACATAACCTTTGCTCATCCATGTCCTTTCCAATGAATGAACTATTTGGTTTCATGACAGTGATTCCAGCAGTCTTGTGTTGCTGAGAGTGAGCAGGCAAATCTCTCACAAAGCTTAATTTCAAGGGCTTTAATATTTCAGGTGTTTCAAATCACATCAGGCTCAGATAAAATCATCTTGTTTGCCTGCCTGGCTTGAGCAGTTTTATTTAATATTTTAAACCCATAGACCTGTTAAATTAATTTCACCCATTTTCTTTTTTTTCCTAGATAAAGAAAAAGGTTTTTGAAGAGCGTTTCCAGTACTTTAGGGTTTTGTCAGAATTCCACTGTAGTCAGGGGTTGCATTATCATTTGACTTCAGCGCCTTTGGATCTGGCCCTTAGCCCCCACATTTTACAAAACTTTACAGAGATAGAAATGTTTACAAACATGTTACAGACAAACAGACTTCTAGGATGTAAACTTTCCTTTGCATTGCTAGAAACCCACATGACCAAAAACCCTCCAACTTGTGCTAATACATGAAAATGATCTGCCAAAGTGACCTTCACTGGAAAGTGAAATTTCATAAATAGGTAAATATAGTTTCACTGCCTGATGTGACTCGAAACAAAAAGTATAAGTGATGAAAAGTAAAATAAACAACTAGTTAAAATGTTTTAGAGTATTATTAGGAAAGAAGCATCAGGATTGGGACCTTGTGTTCAAAGAGAGAGGAAGGCCTATTCAGGGCCTTTACTCTGGGGCTTGAAAGAATATAGACTTCTTATGTGGCCCTATTCCCTTGTAAATGGGGATAATAGTTCTTCGCCACCTCTCTGACTTGTTTTGAGGATAAATATGTTAGTGAAGTACTCAGAAACCATGGTAAGAGTGGCTATACATGAAACTCCATTTCCCTTTCCTTTTGAGAGTTTGGCCGATCACAAAAATAATTTCATGATGATGTCAACGCAGATCTAGAGAGGCCAGTGTGGAGATGACATTACAGTTACAATGTCAAGCTGATGTACCTTTGGTACAGCTGATGTCGGTGATGATGCCTGAATGTCAAAACGATGGTTAAAAAAATGTCAGTGGAAATCTGCAAAAGTCATGTTATCATGTCAAGGTGATGTCAACACCACTTCAATGCCATTTTAGGAATACCATGTTATAATGTCAAAATAAAGGTAAAGCAGTATCAGTTCAAGTCAGGAGTTGGCGAAATGAAGCAAATTCGGGGCATGGGGAGGGAAGAAAATAAACAAAAAACCATTCTGGGACAAAGGAATGATAATGGAGAGGTTTGTTATGTGGAAAATGAAAAGCAATACTGACTTCATAGATTCATAAATTGTAGAGTCGGAAGGGACCACAGTGGATCATCGTGTCTGACCCCCTGCCCCTGGCAGGAAAGAGGACCGAGGTCAGATGACCCCAAGCAGGTGACTGTCAAGTCTCCTCTTGAAGACCTCCAAGCTAGGTGATAGTACTACCTAATTAATTAGGTAATTAGTACTACTAATTAATAAACTAATAATATTTTCCACATTAGTTAGACCTCTGTTTTCCAGATTTCAGATGACTTCTGGGCATTAATTGATTCAACACAACACCCCAGCAAGGTGGACAGGAACATTATTGGAAACACTTTGGGGCTGGGACTATTTTTGCTCTTTGCCTCTGTGGCACCTGGCACACGGGGGTCCTGGTCCCAGACTGAGGTTTCTTGGTGCTGCTGATGTGCATGTAAGTAGGAATAATATCTTCCTATTTGAAGAACACAGTGATTCATTTACAGAACTGGCAGACACCGTAGGGATCATTAGATGGCTACTCCACACTAAAGACTCCAAGTTTAAAATAAGATAGGGTAAGCGCCTTTCCAGACTGGAAGCAGTGATTGACAGGGATCTTTTTCAGACCAGCGTGCCCCTTTCCTAATATGATACACCGCTGGGAATTGTCATTCCAGGACTCTGAGATTTTTAGGCCAGCCGTGCAAGGAGTTCTGGGAGTAAGGTAGGCTATTGAAGCTGCTGCTTTCTTCAGGAGAGGCTGTGGAAGGAATTAGTATCTGTTAGAGACAGGCAAATGAAAGCATTTGGGATTTGGCTGGGAACAGAAACTCTAGAAGAAAGGGAAGACTGTTTGAACTCTGCTGTCAGGTTCTCGGGGGAGTCTGATCAGAAGAAAAGTTGGGGGGATATTTCCTTAGGCATAATTAAGGCAGCAGCAGGTAGAAGTTTAGGAGGGGCATCTGGGAAGCCAGTGTTACACGCTGTGAGGCCCGTGCCTCATCAAATGAGAGATTTCGCACCAGATGATCCCCTGACCTGAACTTCCAAGCTATGTTATTGGCAAACTTCTGAGTACCATGCGATCTGATGATGAGCAATTTAATGTGTTCAGTCCCAGTATGTGTTAACATCAGCTGTGAAACCGAATAGTTTGAGATCCAATAATATAAAACAAAAAATATTGCAGTAGCTGCCAGTGAAAAGCAAGACTGAAAATGTTGCAGTAGGAAAACTCCCTGTTTTGGAGTTAACTCTCCCTTTGGGCACTTCCAGCATGTTCCCACTAGCAGGCACTTGCGTTGTCCCCAGGGAATGCCCCGCACGTGCACTCTGGCATGCGGCAAATTGCCTTGGGTGGGCCTGGCACCTAAGCTGACCCCAACAGCCTTACCTGGGGTCCTGGGGGCCTCCTGGGGCTCCAGCAGCAGTGATCCAGGCACAGGGAGCCTGGCTGGCAGCTGGATAATGGCTCTGGCTGGCCAGGCTCTGATTTTGTCACATGCACTGCCCTGGTTTATTCTGGTGCAGGTTTTCTTGATACTGGGATCTCTTGGTGTCAAAAACCCCAACTGTGCTGCAAATTAGCAGTACGGTGAACACCTGCATGTGTGGTGCGTGCGATTTGCGGTGCTGCAGATGGGTCTGGCCTCTGGCTGCCACCTGCCGTGGAATAAGAGCCCAGGTGCCTATCACTTCCGGTCAGGGGTTAAGGCTGCAGCCTATTTGCAGCATATTGATACTATCCATGGCAGGCCCAAATTCAGCGTATCACCTTCCCCTTGGTCTTCACAGGGCAGAGTACTATTTATTTTAGGATAAAGTCATTGCAGAGAAAACAGGCCTAAAACAATAATGGGCTGAACATATGGTATTGCCCATGTCTGCATGGGGCCCTGGCAGACACATTGCCCCAGTTCTGCATTTCAGAGTGGGTGTCTGTGCCACAGCCTCATGTCAATTCTTGCCTCCTTCTCTGAAAAAAAACCAGTCATCTTGTACTATATTGGTTCTTTGTTTTGGGGCCTTCTTCATCAAATTCAGACCAGTGCCCCAGAGGGTTTATCTGCTTATGTATTTGCATTATTGTTAATTTGTAGGAACCATCCTTCACAATGAGGTGGAACACAAAGATGCATAGAATATCTGTTGCTTGGATACATCTATCACATCTTAATGTCATGGTGCTTTAAATCTCAGTGTTTCTGCAGCATTGCCTTTGTCAAAACACAACAACACTAACATGAGGCCTTCCATTATGGAATTGGGGGCTACATTTCCATAGCAGGTGCATGGAAATGAAATGCAAAATGGATCTTTATGGCATCTATGATAGACTATCCTAAATAAATCTCAAAGCATGTTCAGAAAGGACAAAACTCAAGTGGTCCGCAAAGCGGGACTGTTGTGCAAATAAGTAAACCCCTTGAAGTCTTATCTCCAGATCAAGTGAAGAAATTTCTGGTCTCTCTTGGTGTTTGGACATTTAATCCACATGCAGATGACTGAAGGAAATGCTCATTGTTATTTGTGATATAGGGCATGCAGGTGAAAAACTGACCTGTCCCTTGGTGGCTGACAGACACAGTAATCTGGTAGGTCGTTTCTATCTTAACTCCTATATCTGCATTCTTGTTTGTATGGGTTTGCTTTTTAGTTTGGGGCTAAGCAAGCTTTGTGTATTGTGTTTGTTTGGTAAAAGTAGTTATTTGGATCCTCTAATGAAATGATTCTCAGCTAGTGTTTCCAAGATCCCAGTAAGGGTATCAGGCCATCTGGCCCCTGTGAGAGGAGTTAGATGGTCTCCTCCCCCTGTCCAGTGCCTGCCCCAGTTACTACATGATGCCCGCAGCTGTTCCTTTGGGGACTTTGGGTGTCAAGAAACTCAGAAATGTTATGGAGGGAGTGCCTTGAGGCTGAAAAGGTTGAGAAGCACTGCTGTAGCCCCTGTGCTGTCCCTTAGCATTATGGTTGGGTAAAGCCTTAGAGACAAGAAGATGTAGTTGTGACATCAATGGGCCCAAGTTCCCTTTCTTTGCCCGACAGAAGCGGTGCTGGTCTAGAATGGGCATAAGCAGCATATACAAGGTTTTATACTGATTCAGCACCTTCAGTCTCTTGGGCCCCAATTAGTTCCAAAAAAAGTCCCTAGGAAACTTAAAACTGCATCTGAGGGGATGT
Source organism: Caiman crocodilus (assembly GCA_030014935.1). Classification (NCBI taxonomy): domain Eukaryota; kingdom Metazoa; phylum Chordata; order Crocodylia; family Alligatoridae; genus Caiman; species Caiman crocodilus. The sequence goes on along the minus strand of JAGPOW010002173.1, from coordinate 390,468 downwards.
CTCCCTGCCTTCTCCTGGAGTGGGTGTATGGGGATGCCCAGATGTAGTGATGGTGAAATTTTGTCTCTCTGTGCCAGCTTTAATGAAAGGCCCTACACGCATCAGTGTCACATAGGCTGTTTTCTAGAAACATTTGCTTTTCCTATAAAGGATCTTTAAAAGTCTCTCCGGAGACCCAGCTGACACGTGGCTAAAATCCCCTGAATGCAAAGGGGAATAGCATTCAAAAAGCCAAGATTGTTCTGGGAACAAAGCTACAGCTCATTTGCCACCTGCTTCAAAGGGAAGCATGATACTGATCAGTCCAGATGCCTAAGGAAGGTGTCAGAAAACCAAACCTGCTGCTTTGGAAAGCACCAGCTGAGCTTGGCAATGTACCCTCATTTCTGCACAGGGCAGGGTAGAGAGTGAGTCTTTCAGAGGGAGGGGAAATGCCAGCTCCTCGTGTTACATCGGGATGGGATGGGCGATCATTTGAATGTGTTACTCAGTCCCATCTTCCCAGGCTGAATTTCTTGTTGAGCAAGAGCACTGGAGATGCTGTGTACCCCTTCTGGAGCTAGAGCAGATATGGCCTGGGATGAGGAGCTGTAAGCTGCCTCCCCAAAGGGCCTCGTGCCTGATCTGAAGGTGATAACTATGCTCCACTGACTGGTTTCTGAGGAGCTCTTAAGTCTGTGCTTAACTCTCCTCAGGATGTGGATTGCATAAGAGGACTAAGGATTTCTCTAAGCAGCAGGTGACTGTGGCAGTCAATTATTGCAGTGTTGGATCTGACCTGTGACACCTGAGTCTAGGCTCCCAAAGCTACTTAGGTACCCAACTCCCACTGAAGTCAATGTAGGTAAGGAGAATTAGGCGGGCACAACGCTTTAAGGACTGTCGTACCTGCTCCCTCACCTGTGGATCTGGGATAATAAAACATCCTTGCCTCACAAGAGGGGTGAATTAGTGTTTCAGAGCATGTGGAACAGATATGCCAACCGCCAGCAGGTACTGGCATTATGTCATCCGATCCCCATTAGTTACTGATGTGTCTGTATTACTGGTAGTGAAGCTGTCAGCTTCACCAGAGCTAGGGAAGCTTTCATTCTTCCAAATGCAGACATTTCCAGGGATGACCATGCATGCACAATTCATTGCCCCTTAGCTAAAGGAATTATGATTCAAATGGCTGAACAACGCCATATCTTTTGAGGCATATAAATGGAATCATGTCACACGCACATGGAAATATTACAGCGGCTTACATGTCTGTTTTTGTAATGACAGCCAAGAGTTCTCATGAAAGCAGAAAACCCTAAAGGGAACAGACTTTAAAACAGAAAAAGAATGCATTAAAAATTTAATGCCTTTTCTTTTGAAGTAGTCTCTTGTTAAATTTCACCAGACATCAGTCAATTTTGTGAGCTGCATTTTGACGCAGGACTCCACAGGTCCTCTGCAAATCAAGCGTGCAAATGTTAATATTATGTATTTGCAAGGGCAGGCACAGCACCTGCACTCAGGACAGGCTTTTGGGTGCTGAGGAAGCTGCTGTGGGTGAGCTCCAGGCTAACTGCACCGGGCGAGGACAGCGGTAGTGTTAACCCATCAGTGTTCCCGCACTTGGTGTTTACTGGCAAGGAGCTCCCTGGTTGTTTCCATTCAGCTGCTGCTAGCTTGATAAACTGGAAAGGTTTATTCTATATAATTAACAGGAAACACCTCAAGTAAAAAGAGAAAGGAGAAATCCACCCCCACGTGGGACTTATGCAAGGGTCAAAGTGGGGTCTTGTAGGCCAGATTCATCCCTTTGAAAGGCCTTCATAGAGACTGAAAAATGAGCTAAAAGTCCCGTGCTGTCTCTTGCTTGAGAGTGTGATTTAGAGCCACTACTCAAAGAAATCTGTGCACACTAAAATTAAAATGCCCTGTATGGCTCTACTTCAATGTCCTTGGTTCTGGGTGAGTTTTTGGGAGCTTATACTGGCTGCCATAGTTGCATTGCACAGATGCTGGTTTTTCATGTTTGCTGTCATACCCTCAGTGTGTATTTTTGGTGGTGGTAGGTAAAGCTTTCCTGTTGATATATTTCTAGTTGTGGAACTTGCTGTATGTAGTTAGCCAGGAAAAGATTTCACTGAGAGTAACCTCTACACTTAATAATTAGTTGTAGGCTAAATTTGAATAAGAATTTAACGAACACTTGACAACCTGATTGCTGAAGGATTCAGGAGCAGATAGCACTGAGACTAGTGCTCCTAGATCCCCAAGGTGCTTTTGAAACTCAGACCCTCAGATCTTAAATGGACACATGGACCACAGGTTTGACAAACCCCTTTCCTTAGAGTCTTGTTTAAAATCCTGTGGGGTGCATTGTACCCCACCAGTTCAGATGGGCTCCCAGATGCTTCTTTTCCAATCCATCTCCAGTTCTGGGAGGAGGGAGCCTTTTATAAACCCAGAGGCAGCAGCCAATTTCCAGGGGAGCAGAAAGCAAAAAGAAAAATGAAAAGCAACAGCACATCTCCTAGAAGTCAGTGGTATATAATCCATCATGAAGTGGTTTTAGCAATCTCCTTGCTCCCAATGGCAGGCATCTGCATTTAAAAATCAATATCACATAAATACAAACACACTATTAATGAGAACCTGTTGGGAAAGCATAGGGAGTTATAATTAGTTGCACTTTAGCAGCTGTGTGTGTCAGGGAGCCACAACTACATTTCTCTTCTGGAGGAAATGCTAAATGAGATGTTTCAGAGCCAAATACCACATGCTTTTGTCCCTGGAAAAGTTGGACTGTGTTCCCCTAGCATTTGTATTGGTGTTTTTTTCCAAGTGATGGTGTTTCTGATTCAGCCTGCTCTCCTGTGTCACTACAAGCCAAACCCTGTGTCCTTACTGTGTGGTCCTCTTCCTGCAAAAGCAGTCCAAAATGACTACTGGACCACTCAGATTGCTAAGAGCTGCTCCCTGTTGCAAGGGGTTTTTGGGATCATTCTTACTAGTTCTACACATCTTCATAAGCCTTTTCACTAATTAGTTTTCATGATTTTTTTTTCCCAATCCCTTTCAATCATGAAAATAATTTCTCTATTCTAACTTATTCCAGCTGCTGGGCTTGACTCTTGTTCAGATATCTCTTATGCGCCTTGCTGCCACAGAGTGAAACTCATACCGAGTGTGTGTGAGGATGTGAAAGAGAATAACTAATGTTGCAGGATGTGAGCGAAGCCCCCTATGGTATATGGAATTCAGGGCACTTGTGTTGATTTCTCGGTGTGGGGTTTTTCTCTTGTATTTTTAAACTGGTCTTGCTCAAATTCAGAGATGGACCTAAGCTGTAAAGTTTGGTCCTGAAGCTTCCTAAATATCAGAGGTGTTGCCTGGGTCCTTTCACTTACAGTTTGTTTTCAGCAGATTAATTATACGAAGACACTAGTTAAAATGGTACCTTTGGCTATATTCAAACCCCAGGGCTTTTACCTATCCTACTCCTGCGCCTGAGATCAGACTGCTGCTGTCCAAACCTTTGGTACAGCAAATGCCCCCCTCCAAAAGGAAACAATCTGTCTTTAACTTTAGGAGTGAAATCCTAACTTTACTCAAAGCAATGGCAAAACTGCCGCTGACTTTAATGAAAGTATGGGATTTTACTGTAAGTTTTTATAACAGAATTGTAAAGTCAGTAACAAATAAGACATAATTGCTTCTGACTGGTTTCAGTATAACCAGTCTCCCATTCCTATCTAGCTTTTCTAAAAGCGGTAATCTGATTACATTCCTAGGAGCTGCAGTCCCCATCACTGCCTGCTTAGTGCTGAACAACTCTCAGCCGGTTCACCCTCTTTAAACTTTCTCAGCATGCTCGTCTGGTAGGTAGCCCTTTAAATTTGGTTGGGCAAAGCAACAGCTGCAGTGAAAAGACCTGTTTGCATTGGACTGTTGCAGAGGGCATTTCCTTCTTTTCTAAGTTTAGCGCTTTTCCTAAGGAATTGTCTTCTTCCTGGGAAACAGCACATCATGCTACCTGGACTCTTTATTGCTTCCAAAAAACACCATCAATATTGCCTCCCTATTCCCAAACTTATTTTTCCATCCTATACCTATATCTTTCACTTCCATGAAGCATGAAAATGGATGGGAGCATCCTTTTGGTCCTGCCAAAGTGCCAAGGGTAAGCTGACAAGCATCGGGGCTTGAGCTATAACTAGCTCATTCCCTGGGAGAGGAGATATTTGAAAAGACGAATCCTTTGCCGACCTGCAGGTATGTCTTTTGATCATATCTATATATATAGATATAGATGCACACACACATTTTTCATCTTTACAGAGGATCAGGAATCTTATTAAATGTAAAGGTGAAGGTAAAAGTGCCATTTGAAGAAGAAATAATGTCTGTGATAATGCCTGGTTCAGAGCGCATTTGACTGAATAGAGGCAGCTGGACTCCTGACCTTTGTTCAGCGCCATTCGTATAGCTGGGGGTCACATCAGATTTGTAGAAATCCAGCATGCAGGGCTGGCAAAGGGGGTGTTTCTGCAGACAAAAACACACAAGAGTGTGGAGAGGTCACATTTAAACCTTGTGGGGTAGGTGTATCATAGTATCATAGTAGTTAGAGTCGGAAGGGACCTGGGCAGATCATCTAGTCCGACCCCCTGCCTTGGCAGGAAAGAGCACCGGGGTCAGAT
>JAGPOW010002173.1:346703-385686 GCA_030014935.1 Caiman crocodilus | reverse complement strand
GGTGATGACCTGGTGAGGGGGCTGCGGGTGCTGGATCACCTGGGAGACAGTGATCATCGCCTGCTGGAGTTCACCATCCAGCGTAAGGTGGCAAAGGGTGTGATGGTACACTCTAAGATTAAGACTTGCAGGAGAGCTGACAGTGGGGCTGCTCTCTTTTTCAGTGAAAGTTCAACTAAACTTTAGCTGAATTTCACTGTGGTTGGTTTTGACTCAGAAAAGCTTTGAGAAATTAGAAATCTTATCCAAATGCAGCCCAGGCAAGAGACTGGAAATCTTGTGAGGATTGAGTTTGTCCTGTGATTAATATAACTTTATTCTCACAGTACTCTGTCCATTTTTCTTTCATTATATTAGCTTCCGGTCAAATTCCCATTTGCAAAATAATACAATTTTGGAAAATTTAAAATCTATTCTTTTTTTTTTTTTTTTCCAGAAGGGAGTCATCATCCACAAGTGCATGTTGTAAAGAAATTCACCTGACATTTTTTCTGTAGAAACAATATAATCAATGTTTTCTGTGAAGGGATGTGAGAAATCTTGTCTCAATTTCCCTGTTCTGACAAGTTGAACATTTGATTAGTTCTGGGTGGCCGTTTGGACTGGAACTTATAAGATAAGGGTATGTGTCATTACACTGAGAAATAGTCTCCTATTTTAGACTCTTTCTACTTAAAGGGACATTGATAGGATTAAAAAACAAAACCCAGCTTTGCCAGAAATTCACATTCTTTGCAAGAATTCATGAAACTGAAAAATTAAAGTCTATATTCTTTCCCCACCCCCCGCACACAAAAGAATACATTTAAAATGTTTTATTTAAAAAAGAAGAGTGAGTACAATATACATGCTTGTGATTATATGGGCAGTACTGAAGCACATTGGAAATAACATTTTGAGGACTGCAGACAGAAATGTGACCTCAAGGGCCATGGTAGATTAGCCCTTGTGGGTATATGTCTATACAGAAAGAAAAACCAATACAAGACTACTCTGTTGCTAAAAGCACAAGCATATGGATGACTGCTAGTTTCACCCCTATTCTGTTTGGTATAAGAAACAGGAGGAGATGGTTGACAATGTACATGTAGCTGTGTTTCTCAGAAAATCAAATCTGATACCAGAGAGGCTTCTTTTTATATCTTTTATTCTTGGAAATTGTCTTTTCCAGATAGGAGAATATCAGACAGACAGATTATTACTATCATTTTAGCACCAACTCAGAAAGTGGGGTGCCATTATGCCAGGTGCTGTATACAGATGAAAAGAGTGCATACGCCCCTCTTACCCTTTCTGCTGTTGAGTCAGTGTCTCAATCCTGGAATAAGCACAATGGTTTCAGAGTCACGACCCACGGACTAAGAAAATACTCAACACATAGGGTTCGTGGACAGTTTGTGGGTTTTGTCAAAATATTTTATTTTCCACAGGAAAAGAGACTTTGGCACTATTTTTTCATTGGAAAAATCAAATTGAACTGAAATGCTTTGTTCCAGGTTGTCAGCCCAAAACAATGCATTTCACTTCAGATGATCCTCTGCCCCTTATGGCCTTGTTCTCCTTCACGAGCCTGGCTTCCTTGTCAGACTGCATAGCCCATGACGCACTGCGGTCTTCTCAGGTTTTTAAGCATTTTTACTCAACATGAGTAAATGTGCTAGAGTGTGGCTTTGAATAAACCAGCCCTACCGGTACCCCACCCCTGCGCTCACAGAACGGAGATCACATGAAACACCAAAGTCAGCACGACGGTTTAAGTTCTAGGGGGTGAAGATCCACATACAAACTGCTAGACAGTCGGCCAGCTCATCCCGAAACACTTAGCTGAGAAGTCTCATGGACGCAGTGTACACATACTGTACAACACACACGTGCAGGACTGCAGGTTTGAGTCACGCTTTAGAAAAAGGCTCACTTTTCAACCAAAACCAGGCTAGCCACGGTCACTGGAAGATGATGATGAAAAAACCCACCCCAACCCAACCCACGCATTCTCCACTTTCATTCAACACAGGCAAGTTTAGAAAGACAACCTACATCTAGCTCCTGCTTTGAAAGGGAATGATTTTGTAATTACAGTAAACACAAATGAGGACTTATTTCTAATGATTACTTTAGCAACACGCACCGGGAAGCAATAATTCTAGGGACCTGTACCTGAAATACATAGGTGTAATACAATACATAGATGTAAATTAATAAGCACTTAGTATAACCCACTAATGAGACAGAATGCTTTTTTTAATGTCATTTTTTACCTCTATCGTAACTAATCCATTTATTTTAATTAAGAAATCTCAAAAAGTAGGAAATAATTTATTGTTTGAAAGCATAAAGACATATGTAAAAACAATTCTTCAAGAGCTTTAATAAATTTAGTCCTATGCCCCTCCTTCCTTTTATTTTACTTGCTGGAAAGTTCACTACTGGAAAGTAGGCAAGATATTTTTCTCTTCCATAGTTCAAAAAAATTTGTCAACATCTTTCCCTTCATGCCCTGATGTAAAAATAAAAGCAGGCAGTGGTGCTTTTTATAAGCGTGTCCATTTCATACTAATTAGCCGTGAGAATGAAATATGCCTCAGTACAAAAGGTTTGTACAAGGTTGCTATCAAAATTTTAACCTGGCTGTAGGTCATACAGGGAGGAAGGCCTTGGTTTAATTGAACTGGACTTCTTGCAAATATATCTATGTAGCTACGCACTGGTGGGGTGTAAAGGTTACAAGAAAAGAGTATTTAAAAAATAAGGATTTTCTCTCAGTTGGGGTTTTTTTGGCTGGTGGAGACAGAAGGCCTGGACAGTCAGGATTTCACTGGGCTTTTTTTGGCATATGAAGGCATGTCTTCCTAGGTTCAACTGCAAGACTCTGCTTATAGGTACAGGAAACATTTTGCACCATAAGTAAGTTTGAAGGATATTATTATGTCTCTTACAGTGACATCCTTTATCAAAAAATTTACTCAGTCATTTATGTTAAATAGGTATTACAGAAGGAATTCAAACCCCAAAGAATTTAAAACAAGTCAGATAAAGATTCCTGGCCCGAGTCACTTGGCATTCACTGCTTTGGCTGTTGCGACATCATCACTTCATTAGCACTTTTTAGTCACCCTCAAGTTCCAGGGCAGATAAAACCCTGGAGCGTATAGGCATTTGATGTCCACGTCTTCAACAGGAAATGCTGGAATTCAACAGGAATGGGTTACCCAAGTCCCACATGCCCAGGTCCAAAACCCACTGAAGCTGATGAAGAGACTTTCATTGACTTCTATTCCTGTTCTACCAAACCCTTAAGCTCCTCTGAAAATCCCAGCCTAAATTTCTAGTATAAAAAGCTGAGTAGGAATCTAAGAAAGTATTTCAAACCTTTTCAGAAACCTCATAAAGAAGTAAAAAGGACACGTCTGTTTTTTTCCCCACCTTAGGTGATACATGGGGTCTACTGTGGGCTCTCTGCATTTCATTGTTAAGGAATAAATTAAATTGCTTTGAACCACTGCTTCAGCAAAAAAAGCAACTATAATTGTGCCATGTGGCACTTATTAATAATACAAAGTTTAATAAATATTTAGTAAACCATGAGCACTTTTGTTCAGTTTTAAAAAATAGTCAGCATCCAACTAGCACTCCATGTTGCTGCAGAAATATTTGCTGTTCTGAATAATGGATCAATATATTTGCTTTCCGTTTTCATATACACATAGCTTTGATACCTTAAATTACACTAACATTAGTGTCACACTTGTAAAACAGTAAGAAAAAATAATAGTGTGACCCTTATGGAATCACCAGTTCACTTGCATCGGGCCCAGCTCCATTTCCATTTCTTGCAACACGTAGACGATATAGGGGCCGAATTCTGAGAGGTCTGGCACACTGTCTCCTGACACACAGTGCTCAGCCCCTTGCTGGATCAGGCACTAGGCTGTTAGCAGCGAGGCGATTCAAGTTTTTTAAAACTTTAGGCAAGAAAGGATTTTTGCAGATATACTTGAGCTGCTTTCTACTTTAATTCTGTACCATTTACTTATTATAGAGTGCATCCATCCTGTCTCCACACCTGCCTCTGCACCTCCTCCATAGACTCCTTGGTTGTATTGCACAAGACTATGACTAAGAGGGGAGGCAGGACTTATCGCTGCAAATGACCCTGCCTTTGCATCCTGCAGCACTTGGCATGCTACAGTGCAGTAACACAAGCTGGCTGCAAAAACTTTTCCCTCCTGTATTTCATTTTCTTCAGGAGGCAGCTGCCTCTGAGACAGAGCTCAGCTCCCTTTTTTTCCTGTGTCAAAGGAAACTGGATCATATGGTAGTTAAGTTTTGAAGGACAGCATTAGGCTCCATTGGTGATCAGCCTCAGGCTTGGAAATGAGATATATTTAGTTTATTTTAAGGGATTATACTTTTAAAAAATCATACTGAAATTGTCATACATCTCTTTAAAACACAATGGCAGCTCAACTTTTCCAGTCGCACTGCTACATCGTACGCATAACCAAAGTGCAGGGCCATGAACTGTTTTCACCTTTTAGACACCAGAATGCAACAAACTCCAGATAGTGTTAAAAAAGACAACCAAACTATGAAGGTATAATATCTTTAAGTCATTCCAGTATTCCAAGGTCTTCATTTACCAGCCCCAGCGTATGTTGTTTCAAGAAGTAAAAGAGAGTTTTAAAACTTCTCCTTCTCTTAAGATCCACTCTGGTTTCACATTTTAAAAAAGAGAGAGGGGAGGAAAAACCCTTCAAACAGGTGTTGTTCTTCTGTTGACCATGCTGACATGTAGTCCTTCTTTAAATTCCTTCTGAAGGAAGTTGTGGACCTGCAGAAAACTGGCTTCTTGTTCTGCATTGTAACTGGCTGCCGTTGTAACCTTCAGGGGCTCTCTGGATAAAGTGTACATGGAAATTTCATTCATGGGGATGGAGCTTGCAATCTTCATGCCAACTGGGGAAACGTCCCTAGACGGAGAAGGCTCTGTCGATCTAGAACTTGATCTGGACCTCCTCCTCCTGTACCTATAGCTTGGCATCCTGGCATAAGGAGAAGAAGAAGTCTTAAGGAATTCCCTCCTGGTCTTAAACCTCAGCTCTTTATTTTTTTCAATGTAAATGTTCACAGCCAGCACTCCTATGGTTTCAGCCACAATAAAAGACAAAGCTCCAAAATAAAAAGACCAGCCATAGCTGTAATGGTTCTTTTTGTCCTCATCTCGCTTGTCACTCGGGTCACCAGCATTGCTTGATATGTAGACAATGATTCCTATGATATTACTTAATCCTAGAAAGAAAAACTAAAAATTAGTCTTTATGGAGATGGGAAGACAAAAATCTCACGTCGCACCATCCTCTAGGTCAGGTGGTTATCAACCTTTTAGAGCGGTTAGCCACTGCTTGAGACCCAGCTGGCATTGCAGGCCACCGATCCCGGTGGGGAGCACTGGTCCTCTCCTCAGCTTCCCCCTCCGCAGCACCCAAGCTGCCTGCTGCCGCTTCCCCCGTTTCCCATTGCTGCCGATGCCTATCTCTAACAGCAGTGGGGGCCAGCAAATGCACAAGCAGTTGCAAGCAGAGAGTAAAAGCATCTGGGAAGGCTCTGGGGTGTGGTACACTGTGAAGGGGTCGAGATCGGTGGCCTGGTCTAGTGCAGAGAAGAGGTACACACCGGGCTGAGCTGCATGCTGCAGATCCCATGCTGCCACAAGCCAGATCCAATCACTTTGCAGGCTGGATCTGGCCCATAGGCTATAGGCTGCTACTCTAGATCCAAAACAACTTAGTTATTACCATGCAAGATTTAATTTATTTGCCTTAAAACAGCATTAACAAATCATAAGAGCACAGGCAAATATAGTACCTTGTCTGGGGGATGAAATAAAAGTGCATATTGGAAACTAAAGTCCTGATCTCATTGAATAATTTATATTAGTTAACTCTTAAAAGGCCTGAGACAACTTTCTTTGAAGTCGGTGGAAATATTTTGACCTGCTTCAGTGTAAGTTGGATCCAGGGATATGACGTACTTTTCAGACATGGATCTCAACATTTTTCATGAAAGGAGATGAGCATTGTTTTATCAGTGGAGAAAATGGCCACAAAAAGGTTACATGAATTCCTCAAGATCTCGCTGCAGGATACTAGGAAGGCCAGGACAGGAGCCCAGGCCTCTGGACGCCAGCAGAGCCCTTACCCACCGAGTCACGCTGACTTACACATCGCTTACGCAGCTCACAAGACCAGGCTGTAATTCTTTGTTTAGTGGCAGAGAATGGTGGTATTCAGGAACTTAGTTTGTATTTAGTAGATTGCTAATATTCAGACCTGGTAATAAAAATACATTTTGATCTCGGTTCACTTTGATCAAGATAAGATGCTTTCCACCTTGCTAAACTTTCATCTAAATGCTGCATGCTTAATCTGTGGGTTTGTGGAAAGATACTAGCAATGTACCTACTGCTCTATAATATTTCTAGCATGAAAAATGTGCTAGCGTATCCCAGGCAGCTTTTTCAAGTTGCAATACTTGAGGGGGAAATCAGGCCTTATCTATGAAAGACACCTACTTCAGATTCCATATGGTCATCTCATTTTAATGTCTTTAAAAAGTATAAAACATTGGGATTTCTGGCCTTTGCTGAAGGACAAAGAAACCATCTTTCCAGAAAAATTCATTAGCTAAATGCCTTTCCAGGATTTTGATGTTGTAGCATGTCTAGGAAATACTCTGTCGCGTGATATTTGCCTAAGAGGGAGTTTCTGATTCCTTTCAAATCCTAGGCATGGGAGCAGTAAGAGGCCCTGTGGGTGTTCTGACAGGACTCTTGAAAGTCTGTGCGCTGCTTGGGAGCTAGATCCTGGTAACTTTCCCCAAGAAAGGGCAAGAAAGGCGAGCGTGATTTAATCCCATGGAATGTCGATTTAATCCCATGGAATAGTTTCAGGAAAGGGTCAGAGATGCCCTTCCCCATGTAGAAGGAGTCAAAAGAGCCTAATATATTGGAAGAAAATCCATGGAGCAGACCAAAGAGACCGATGTGCAGCTTGCCATCTGCTCTGTTTGGAAACTACAGTAAACCAAACCACAGGGGGAATGGCAAACCGAAATGCAGACACCTTGCCGGGGATGATGAAGATCAATGCACTCCTTTATGTGTGTCAGCAACTGCAGCAAAGATCTGGAAGTTATGTAAGTATCCAGGGAGCTTTTTCAAGCCCCCGGCTGTCTGAGAGGACGTTCACACCCGCCCACAGTATGTTCATGTCGCTGCTGTGCTCTCAGAAATCCACTAGCGTTGTTTGTAAAATGCACAACTGGGTTATTCAGGGCTGCTCCCAATAACTTGTTTCAGCTACTTGTGTGCCTTTTACTTCTAAAATCTCTTGCATGGTCATCTTCAGAGGTGAGCTGAGGCTACAAAATTTGGATCCAGCTCCATAAGTTTATTGAAAGCTGAATATCTTTAAGAATGTGGGCCCAAGTTACAGCAAGAGTGTGATCAACAGGGAAATGAGCCCCCACATCACTAAAGACTCAGTTTAGCACTGTCGTTTAGCACTGTAGCTGCTGGCCTGTCTTTCCTCCTCTTTCACGGTCAGTGGAGAGTGAATGCAGCGGAGAGGAGTTCAAGTTCATCTGCGAACATGGACTCTTTCAGCAAACCTGCCCCTATCTCCTCAGCACATCATAGATACATATTTCATGTAGGCTTGTTACGTATCTGCTGAGCCTTGTCTGTGCTTTTGCATTTCCAATTTAGAAAGGAAGTGCTACTAAATAACTAAATTTCAGGTGAGAACATACCTGCTGCAACAAAAAGAATCCCAGCACTGAGAATAATGTTGTTTTTGCTGCTGTAAATCCTTCCTGCTCCAACACAGAGTCCTCCCAGCAGTAGTAATACAGTGCTTAGGATGGGAAACACGCTGGAGGCACGGACAATGCCTGAGGGAAAGATAAGAGAAAAAACATGACAGACAGTAATCAGTCCAGATGCCTTTTCTGGTGCTAGCATGGAGATTACAAGACACATTTCCATAGGGTGACCCTCAACTTCTACCTGATCATACCTGAGGTGGTATTTGGATGCAGGTTTTTTAGACCCAAGGTCCTGGACAGACAGTGGAGGTGACTGACACCAAGTGATTGTGACTGTGTGTACTTTCCATCTGCTTTTTCTCAATGGTTTGAGATTTTCACTGAAAAGTTTGGGGTTGTTATTATAATCTGCCTTTTGATGCAACTGCGTGGGGAACATTTGTGACAATGCACCAGCCAAGGAGGACACAGAATAACTCTCACAGGCAAAAGCACTGAAAAAATCCACAGATTTATTATCCATAGACTATTAACTGTATAATGCAAGGTCTGCGGCTTTATGAGATGCCCATGAGTGATGTCAACAGCCTTTAGATACTTCAATCCACTGCCTTGTGACAGCGTTTCCTGCATCCCTGTCTCCTGTGGCACATGAACGGAGTTGGAGTTAGTTCTCTGACTTTTACAAATGCAGAAATTTAGAATAGAGTGTCTGAAATATTAGTGAAAGGTAATTGAGGCCAGTTATCGCTCTGTTTTGGGGAATATTTTAAATGCTTTCAGATTACTCATCAACAGGGACTGTCTGATACCCCGGGAGAATATATAAAACATTAGCCAGCTTTCAAAACCAAGGCAGAGTTAGGTGAGACAGGAACAGAAAGGAATGAGAAGAGGAAGAAATCAAATGAATAGAAACAAAGAATAAAGGGGGGCAGGATACAAATGAAAATAGAGGGGGAAGAAATATGGCAGGAAGACCTGCAAGGGGTAATCAAGAGCAAAAATTTAAAAAATAGGAACCTGGAGAGTAGGGGAGAAAAATGTACTTTAAACTCTTGCCAAAACTTAGAATTTTTTAATTTTAATTTCTTTTTTTCATAAGTGTGCCAAGGTAAGGGAACTGAAGGGAGAAAGAGAAACCATCATGAAAGCAAAAAGTCTAAAGGACACTAGGAATGGGATTAGTAGTGGGTTAGTGCCGCACCACAAAGAGGATGCAGAGAGGGCTGAGAACACGACAGGACTCGGCTAACTGTTGGTACAGGGGACGCAGGGGGTTAAACACGCTGACGGGGGGAAATTGCAATGTGTTTCATTTCTCCCGTTCAACAATATGGTGCTATCCGTGATGTGTTTTCTCTTGGGTGAAATCTGAATGAGCAATGCCCGTTTCTCTAGGAGAAATTGCCAGATGTCATCTCTGATGTTTCTTGTTTTGTTTTTGAGGACAGTGGCTTTCCCAATTTAGCAAACCACACTCGAACAAGGCAGAGCCCCATCCTGCTGACCTGGCAATCAATACCAAATGTGCTCTGACTGCCAAAGGAACACGACTAGGCACTTCATGCCCCCATTATTATTGTATTTGCACTGCAGTAATTTCTACAAGCCCCAGTTACAGACCCTACTGATGCTGTATAAACACAGTTTGTGCCCAAACAGCTTACAACTGTTCTGAATGGTAGTCGTGTGAATGGCACCTAGCCTGACATGCAAGGCATTTTACTCCCTATCGGACATGCTGTCTGGGGTATTTTCCTAACCCATTAGAGATTGGGTTCAGATCAACTTCTTTTCAAACTGGCCACATTTGCAGCACGGTGGTTAAGCAGCTTAAGGAAGCCAGAACCCATCTCAGGATGAATGTGCATGGAAAATATTTCCCCACTGTTTGCACAGTTCTAGCTGAGATCTGTGCAGGAAATGTATGGGCTGCTTCATTGCAGCCTGCTGCTGCCTTCGTCGGCTGCTCACACGACCGCTGTGCTTTCTCTGCTCTCATTCCTTGAGTCTCAGAGCAGTCCTTGCTGTGCAAGCGGACAAGCAAGCTCTGTCGCTATCACAGACAGGGTCTCTGCCTGACTCTATGGGTCAGATGGTAAACTCCGCAGCTGTCCAGACAGAGGCATTGCTATTCAGTCGGTGTCTTTTGTTAAACAGCAAGTCCTTTAATGGAGACATAAGGCCATTCACCAGGACATCCTGAATGCTGACATTCCACTTTACTGACATTTCCTTGTACTATAATATAGCATACAATATAATGATTGAGGGCCAGGATTTTCAGAAGCAGTGATTGATTTCAGGTGCATCACTTTTGGGTGGTCCTCAAAGAGACCGCTTATTCAGAAGCCCTAAGCACTCATCCTTGGACCAGCAAATCCTTTAAAGTTCTTAAGATTGGGTAACAAAAAGGCACCAAGAATAATTCCTTACTCATCAATATCTTGGACAAAGACAGCAAATTCTGATTAGGTAGGCTTTTTGTTCGTCTTTCATATTAATTACACCTAAACTAAAAGCCTTTCTTTAAAACACTGCAATGGTTTTACTTTGAGGAGCTTGCTAGACATAGCAAATAAACAGAGCCGGCTGTTCTCCTCCTAGCAAGCAGCTCTGGAGACAATATTTTTATTAATTAATGCAAGCATGTGTAATTTATTTCCACATAATACTACAGCTTTCTGCTTCTACTATGTGTATTTTTGGTTTGAAATTTAAAAGCAGCTCCTGTATATTATGCACAATTTACATATGTTTGCCCATACTGGTAATAAAATGTCAGTGCATCAAAAAACATGAAGGGAATCCAGTTTGGGTTCCCCTTGCCTCCCCTCATACTTTTCCATTTACTCTCCTGTCTGCATACAATTTTCTGCACCACTACCCATTATAATACGCCTAATGGTAAAGAAACTGAAGAGCTCTTGCCTTCTATTTTGGACTTTACTTTCCCTGAAAGTCAGATCAATGCTGACCTCATGAAGGAACACCTTGAGAGGCTGGATGCCTTCAAGTCAGCCAGCCCTGACATTTTAAACCCCAGGGTACTCAAGAAGTTGGCAAGCATCATAGCCCAGCCCCTGGCACGGATCTTCGAGAGCTCCTGGCGCTCTGGTGAAGTGCCTGAAGATTGGAAGAAGGCCAATGTGGCACCTGTCTTCAAGCAAGGGAGGAAAGTGGATCCGGCAAACTACAGGCCCATCAGCCTGATCTCTATCCCGGGGAAGGTTTTAGAAAAGATTATCAAAGAGGCCATTCTCAACAGACTGGTCAATGGCAACATCATAAGGGTTTGTGAGCCAGCATGGGTTTATTGTGGGTAGGTCTTGCTTGACCAATCTCATTTCCTTTTATGACCAGGTGACCTATCACTTGGACAAGGGAGAAGAGATTGGTGTCATATATGACTTTAAAAAAGCCTTCAATCTGGTATCCCATGATCACTTCCTGGAGAAACTGGCCAACTGCAGCCTTGGCCACACCATGATCCACTGACTGGGGAATTGCCTCCATGGTAGGACCTAGAAGGTGGTGGTTGATGGAAGTCAATCGTTGTGGTGCCTGTGACCAGTGGGGTCCCCCAAGGCTCTGTCCTTGGACCTGTTTCATTCAACATCTTCATTAATGATATGGTCATTGGAGTCAGAAGTGGACTGGCCAAGTTTGCCAATGGCACCAAACTCTGGGGTAAAGCGTCCACACCTGAAGACAGGAGGGCGATCCAGGCTGACCTGGACAGGCTCAAGAAATGGGCTGACAAGAACCTGATGGCTGAAAAATGCAAGGTTCTCAGTACAGCAGGAAGAGACTTGGGGGTCATCACTGACCACAAGATGAACATGAGCCTGCAGTGCAATGCTGTGGCTAGTAAAGCAAGCAAAATGCTGGCTTGCATCCATAGATGCTTCTCAAGCAAATCCTGGGACGTAAGGAAGAACTTTACTGCCTGAGCACCCAAGGTCTGGAATAGACTGTAGTGTCCAGGGCCCATGCTGTTCAGGTGATGCGTGGTGGCAGGGCCAGCAGTTGTGTTACGTTCTACTCGGTACAAGCGCAGCACAGCAGTGAGTCTTTGCTGCTTGTGGAGTTTCTCTGTGGCCATGGGAAGGGGCTATTTTAATACACATACAGAATGGAGTATACTTTCTCCATGTAAGATTGAATGCAACTTGTATTTATGCTTCTGTGCACATATCTGCGGTAATTGCACCTGTCATTTGTTTGTTATTCAGTGGAAAGTCCAAGTGATAAAATAGGAAAATTGAAGTATATATAAATCTCTTTATTGCACAGGATTTTTTCCTGTCACATACATCCCTTTGCATCAGGCCTCTGGAACTGGTTAGTCTTTCTGTTGACTTCAGTGAGCTTCGGATCGAGGCCTTACACTCGTAAGAATCTGAAACCTTTATTTTGCCTTTTGCCTGCTTACAATATGCTGGTCATAGTGAAGCAGGCTGTGCACCAGCTTTTGCCAATGTCTGAACTCTCAAAAATCCTGTGAACCCTTCAGAGTTTAACATGCTCAGATTAGGACGACTTCCCCACTCTGTAATTGTGTTGGAATGAGAAGCAATCAAGGAGAAAAAATGGTTTAATTATATTGGCATTATGGAGCAGGAAGTGGTTTCAGAGAGGGACAAAGATGTCAAGCTAGAGTCGATGTTTCCTTCTAAATACTGGGAAAGATACCCGCTTCTGCATGTCTTAGTAATCCAGCCATACAGTTGCCTGTGGTATATGGGGAACTGCCAGATATTGCAGTCAAATTGCTAATTCTGCCAAAGGTCTGAGCTGGAAATGTCTTTAGACAAATATAGGGATAACATTTTCAAAAGTGTATTGGTCACTTAGGCCCCTGACATATTACAGGTTAATTATGCCTTAAATAGTAACCGGCCCCATGTGCAAGTCAATTTAAGGCATGGTAAGAAGCCATACACTTTTTCCACATATAATGTATAATGCAGATTAATTCTGAGGTTTGTTTGTATTATGCCTTAAACTGAATGCATGGCTATTTGTGCCCCATAACTTGTCAAAACCCTGTGTGCCACCTCGCTGGGCAACACACATGGCTTTTTGGGTCCTGGAACAGGGGAATCCAGAGACTGCTGCTTCAACCCATTCTCAGGGACCCTTGGGCCTGGGGATGAGTAAAAATCCCATGTGTAGCCCAGCTGGGCAGCAATAGGGTTTATAAGGCTCCTGGTGCCTGGGGAGCCCATGTGCCAAGACTTAAAACCACGTGTGCGCCCCAGATCCCAGGATCCCTGTGCCTCCCAGATGGGGTTTTGACAATCAGCTGATCGGCAGCCGGGGCTGGGGATAAGTTTGGTTCCCAGTCTTAACTGGTGATCAGCTGATTGTAGGCCTCCCAGTTTAATTTTGCCAGTACAAGGGGTGCCTGAGCTCATGTTCCTGGGTTCCCCCTACACCAGCAAGTAAGGCACAGTTGGGAGATAACCCCTGATCCCAAAATCACATATCCTGCCACTCACGTGTGACATGGCAGAAGGTGTGGTTGTTGGGATCACAGATTCAATCCCATCATATTTGAAAGTGAATGAGTCAGGATTCACTCTGGCTCCTAAGTCGCATTTTCAAAATTGGTTTGAATGCGTATTAGGGTCCTAAATCACTTTAGTATCTGAACCATAGGAGCTGTAGCTTCACTGACTTTAGACAGAATTTAGGTTGTCAAAGGCCAGACTAACCACCTGTGTGTACATACCTCAAAATGCAAACAGATGCCTACCAGGATTTACAGAAGTGTTCAGTTCCAAGTCCTCTGGAAACTCTGTACCTAAGCTGCAGACGCACCCTTGCCAGCATAACGGGGTCCCCTTTGCTTAGGAGGAAAGTAACAGCGGGGTGGTTGGCCCTTTATGGGACATCAGCTTCATCAGCGTTAGAGGAGCAGGGTAAAACAGCCAAGACCCTTGGCTCCAAACCAGCACGAAGTAAAGGAGCATCCGGGCTGGTGCTGGACAGCTCCAGAGTGCATCCCAGGAGAGGGTGGAGCAAGCTGGAGCCGCAAGTCTGATGGCTGCATGGAGAAAGAGCAGGGGACAAAGTGGAGAGGGTCAGTGGTCTGAACAGGCAAGTCAGTATAGTGGTGACTATGTCCGGGAAGCATGGCAGGAGGTGTCCACATCCAAATCTGAAAGTAGCTCAAGGAATTGCACTGGCAGAGCACAGTCTGCAAGGTACACGCAATGAAGCCGGACTGGGTGCTAGGCCTGGCTGAGTTGGGAGGGCCTGGATCCTCCATACTGTCTCCAGTTCCTGAGTGCCAGAAAAGATGAGCCACAGAAGGGCTTGGACTGCTAAAGCCTGCAAGCCATAGGGTGGCTGCAAAAGGAGTTGGAGATTGTGTTATTTCACCTGAGAACAGATGAGGACCCTGGCACGCACAGTGGTTGCCTGCACTAAACTCAGCCCACGCAGAGAGACTGAACAAAGTGGCAGGTGGGCCACAGCCGACAAGTGCCCTGCTCATGTCTCTGTGGGAGACTCTTCCACACAGAAAATCATCAAGGTAGGGTGAGTATGATTAGGCAGGTGGCAGCTAACATCCCTGTTGCATCCATTAGACTCTTCTGTGCATCCTTAGTTGCCAAGATATCATTAAAGATCTGGATCCAAGTGCCTAAGCCACTTCTGAAAATGTGGCTTATGCTCCTGAGTCACTCCGGCAGTCCTAGAGAAGTTATATAGGAGCAGTTGCACACAGTGAGGACCTAGACCCTGTTTTCAACATAGAGCAGTCAGTAATCTTCTTCAAATAGGTATGACATAATATGCATTTATCAAAATCCTCTGTAATTGCTATTTCACCTCGCCCTTTTTCTAATGACACCTTTTTTAAAGATGACTTGGCATCAGTTTAACATTAGTTTCAAGATTCAGTATGAAAAGTAAATGTAGCCTTGCACATACTCATCCAGTCGGTCTCAGCCTGAGTCTTGAAATCATGTCACACAGCTACTGTGGCTGATGTAAACTGACATGGGTGAAGAAAAACATCTGCGTCTTCTGGTAACTGTAATTTTCTAAAAGGTTCATTTTTTCCTCTTTTTTGCCTTTGAAAATAGAAGTCTCTTCCTAGAAATAAGCATGGGGTCTTTTAGTGGCTTTTCAGGTCGTTAGTGGTACTGTAATAACACAGCATCTTTGCCAGCTGTATGTATCAACCAATAGATTCTGTTCATTGAGCTGAAACCCTCACCCACAACACTCAGTTCCAGGGTTTCAGAGCTGCTGCTACTCGCTCGAGACAGAAACTTGTTTTGCACAAAGGAAACACTTAGACGAGAAACACTTTGTTGGGGAGCAGGGGCATATCGTGCTAAGCCTGCAGAATTGCTTGGGGGATAGGGTCCCGTTCCAGTGCCCTGTGTCTGTTGGGAGAGTGGGCTTCAGAAGAAGAGAGGAAACAAACACTCATGATTTGCAGCTTCTTCCCAACAGCTGCACTAGCCTGTGTAAAGCTTCATGCACTGCCTGCAGAGCAGAGATTGTTCATTGAAGACCTCTGGGGCCATTCTCTGCCTTCAGGCTGAGCCACTCTTCCTCACGAGCTACAGTTGTTCTGTTCCAGAAGCAGGATCTTGTCTTGACAGGGCTCACATCTTTCAACCACCACTTTGCTTAGCTCTGCTCTGAGCCGGTTTAGACAAGACAGTGGTAAAAACACCAGCATCCTTGCAATGTTAGATGGAAACACCAGTGCATGCCTAGTTGTGTTGTCAGTGCTAACTCAAGCAGTTCCTATGTTTAAGGATTGCTTATCATGTTTACTGGAACTAGATCTTTGAAACATGGAGACTTGGTCTTGCATCCGCTCTCCCAGGCTATCTGAAGGGCTATTATGTAAGGCTTAATCCTCCATTGGAAGATGACTGACATGAAGAGTGTTGTTATGGAACAAAGCAAACATTAGGGCTGTGTGAAGCTTCGGGTGGTGACTCGATTTGGAAGAAATTCGTCCGAATCGCCGAATCCGAATCAAATTTGGGGACCAATTAAAGGGTCCAAATCGATTCAAAGCTCTCTGAATCTCTGGAAGAGATTCAGAGATCTTTGATGATTTGGGCAATCCATGGTGGCTGCAGCATGGAGCTGTATCTGACTTTGAGCTGGTAAGTACTAGAGGCGGAGGAGGGGGAGGCTGGGAGAGTGGGGAGGGAACCATGGGGGGACCCCTGCCAGCCCCCCCAACCCCCGTTTGCTCCCCCAACCCTCCATGACTGCCTTGCCCACCCCAGCTCCTGGCCCTTTAAGAAAATGCCCTCACTCACTGGGTGCTGCCTGCTTCCCACACTGCCCCACATTGCATGGGGGGCTCTACACGAGCCTCCCCACCCATGGCTGTGCCACCCACTGTGGCTCCAGCCCTTTAAGAAAAAAATCCCGGGACTCACTGCTCCTGCAGTGGCCTGGGGCCTGTGGGGCAGGAGGGGGCAGCAAAGATTGTCCCCCGCCAGCAGAAGCGGTAAGTCCTGGGGTTTTTTTGTTGTTTTTTCTTAAAGGGATGGAACCACAGTGGGAGGGGGGCCTGGGATGGGGGCAGTTCAGGGGGCTTGTGTAGAGCCCCCCCGCCAGCATGGGACAGTGGGGGGCAGCAGGGATCACCCCCTGCCTGGCAGCATCCGCTGAGTCAGGGCTTTTTTTTAACAAGTGCTGGGAGCTGGGGTGGGTGTGGGGGGCATTGCTGGGCTGGGGTGGATGGGCCTGGCTGATTTGGAGATTTGGCTATAGCCAAATCAGATTCGGCCGAATTGATCTGGGACAGTGATTCAAATCACCGAATCGAATCACTGTCCCTCGAATTGCCTGAATCCAAAGAGAATACTAGGCACTTCACACAGCCCTAGCAAACATCCTTAGTTCCCTTGGTGGGTAGGGTACCACTCTGGCTGGAGCAGATACCCCTAAGCCCCTGCTGACCGCTCCAACAGTCTACGGCAGCTCCCGTGAGATCTGCCAGCCTGGTGCACGGAGGGCAGGAGTAGGCGAGGACACCCTCAAGCTGCCATGCCTAGTGCTGGGTTACTGCCATTCATTGGGAACAGCACAACACTTATTTTCATGTTACACTCTGAGCCATGACAAAATGGAGGGAGCAAAGTTGTGTGAAAAATCACTCTCCTCTGAGTCTTCCTAGACTAAGTTCAAGAACTCCTAGACTTTGCCCGCCCCCAGCCCTGCCGCTCTCCCTCCCCCACCACTGCCTTGTCCGTTCTCATGAGCTGGTCACTGCTGGCTGACAATTTGATTGGCTCTTCCATAATTTGCTTCAAATTGATCCTACCTAATTTCCCCTTTATCATCTATATATATCCAGAGGCCTTAAGTGCTTGCAAGGCGTCTGGTGAGATGTGTTGACACTGAAGATTTTGGGAAAGGGATGCAGGGGACTGGCTTCCCTCAAGCATCTTCATCATGTTTAATTCAGGCTTGGAGAGCTTGCACTTGCACGTGCTTGAAGAGTATGGAGCAGTAAATAGCTGCCCTGCCCTGGGTCTCTGGGGTATGCTGCCATGGCCTCTTGTTGGAGCAGAGGTCCATTCTAAGAAGAGCAGCTACTGGGTTTGGGTTTGGTCAAACATGTCTGAAGTTTGGGGTTCTTGGGATCCAGGTTGCTGCTTTGGGATGATGTCTTGGGATGAGTAAACCCCTTGGATTTAGATTCACAAAATGGATACCTAAAGGGTTGCTTAGCCTAATCCTTCAATTCTGCTATGAAGACAGAACTTTCCACTTACGGAGAAGGTACTCCGAGCTGTCATGGTCATAGTCGTTGTCTTCAGGGAAGTGGTTGATTCGGAAGCAATGTCCTTTGTAGATCCCTATGTGAGAACAAAAGAAACAAAGCCTTGAATCACACACGTGGAAAGGACTTTTGTAAATGGTCTCCTGCTATTTCTGCTTCACTTCATCATATCCTTATGTAAAATGAGGTCATTTCTCTCCCATGGGAGTTAGTTGGCACTTTTCTGATAACAAAAAGAAACTGTTTTCTTTATGTCACAAATTTTAGGCAATTTGCACCACAGGTTAGACAAGAGGCTCTATATATGACTGCCACCATCATTTCTGTGCTTTATTTTACCCATCAGTGCAATGGGAATGATAATAATTACCTGCCTATTTCACAGGCTCAACATATTTGTCTGCATTTTCACAGATAAATGCCTAGGACAATGGATTCATACTCTAAGACTCTAATAAATAAAAAAGGAGAAGAAATAGGAATTCTGATCACCCATTCCTGAACTGCTCGTGTTTGATCTGCCCAAATTACATTTTAGGGTTGCTAAACTAGTCTGAGCCCATACATTTAAAAAAAAAATTACTCATGTGTCCTCCTTCAAGGATGTTTCAGTTGTTAAGGGATATAATTTTCTAGCTAACAGGTAGCCTGTGTGTTAAAATAATATTTTTCATGAGAAATTTTCCCTTCTATTCTATTAACCATTTTCATTGAATTTCTTCTTCTTTTTTCAGTGTCTTCTAAATAGAAGCTGAACACATCAGAGGTAGATTTTAAAACCTACTTCAGGTTTTGGATTCAATAAGGTACATCTGGATTAAGATTTCTGGTAATTATATTGTTTTTTTTACTTGTTATCATTTGTTCTTGTTTCTTATTTAGTTATATTGTGATCATAAATGGCAGCACCTGAGCCTGGCAGCAATTTGGTCTCTGTGACATCAGCCCTACAGTGAGTCAGCCTTCCGTGGGCACAGGGGTTTCTGTCTATTTGAACTAGATGCAAGGACCAAAGGCATGGTTCAGTCTTTATTCCTTTGTTACTCATTAAACCAGGCTCCTCTGCTCAGGAACAAATTTCATTGAGAGCAGGTTATCTTTTGTGTGCAAATGCTTGTTGCCTACAGCTTTAGCTGGCAAAGGAGGTATTTGAAAGTCAGCGGTTAATACCATTTTAGTAGCACAGCTGTACGTTCTAGGATACGGTATGTGGATTTACTTTGCTAATGGCATTAATGATGACAAGGATCTTCCAAAAGGAATTACTAATCCAGCGGATTTTAATGATGCTCTGTGGGTTTCAAATATGGGTTTGCTATTACTATTAGACAGCCCATTTAATTCTCTCTTGTGATAAGTAGCATGGCTACTTTAATTGTGATAACTGCCTGGGAATGTTCTCTATAAAGCATTTCAAAAGGCTCTAAATAATGACTGAAGAGCTCATGCCGTGTGTGTAAATGGCACACCTGTATGTCTGCAAGCTGAGTCACAGCAGTTTAGAGTTGTGAATTAGCGTCTGCTGTATTTCCCGTGCTTACCCTTTGTTTACTGCTCTTTTATGGATCTTAAATGAGCCAATCTGCCTGAAACACCATTTTAAAATATCTTAATGCTACTTTTTGCAACAGTTGATTAAATAAAGGTGAATCTCTACCAGCAGAAAATACTTTCTGAGACAGCAGTGGCCATTTCTTGAGATACTTGACTGTGGCTATGGTAATTAAGAGGTATCTCTTGTATGCAGAAATGATGTCTTCCTCTCAATCATATTTTAAATCAGATTTTCCAAGATTCCTCCCATAGGACACCTGAATTAACGTCCCATCACCCTACACATGAATGGGGAATAACTGTGGTATCACAGATAGCAAAATGTTGTAACTGTTGGTAAGTGTTGACTATTTAGCAGCAACAAGAGCGCGCAGAACAGGCAGGTAGGGAGCTATTTACTTCAAATAAAGGGCAAGAGGGTTGTATTCAGAGTGATGTGTGGTCTCAGTTTTGTTCCTGAAAGACGCCTCTCTCTTAACAAAACCTTATTTTATGATCAGGCCATTTTTAGCTGCACTTGCAAAGGGGCAGAAACTGAAGAAATAACAGAAGCCTGGATTTCCTTCTCATTTTTAAAGGTGCTCTTTTTTGTGAGCCACATCTTCAGGACAGTGTGGGAATACTGCATTGCTGCCGCTTGTGCTTTTCCTGGTTTATGAAGGGAGACCTTCGTTTTTTAGCACTCTCTCTCCGAAAACCTTTCCCCAGTACTAAATTCATTCAAAAGAACACAAACGTGGTGGACAAATATGCCCACTAGAAATGGCACCATGCCAGGATTCTTGATTATTTTAGGATTTCATATCTGTTTCCAACTTTCATGGATATTGATAACTGGAGATTTGGATCTGATTCAGTATCTAGATCCTAAAACTTCCCTTAGGGGAAACTCTGTGGTTCAGATCAAGCGTGTTTGTTCAGGCTTATCTTTAATGTCTGTGGTATTTGACAGCACGTAACAGCAACAAGCTGGATACATTTATTCCATAAACCTATTAGGTGCAATATAGCTCAGGAGCTTATTAAAATCCTGCTTTGGCTTGACCTTGCTATCAAGGACTGTGTGTTGGGTGCTGGGATGCACACCCAGACTGAAAATGTCAGTGTTTTCACTCTCTTCTTGCATTGATCAGTGCAAGTAATAAAATCGGTAGCAAAACTGACCCCAAAATGCACCCAGTATTTGAATAGGAGTAAACTTTGAAAGTTGATGTGTGCAAAATTCAAACCAGCTCATGGGGAAGCTGTAAAAAACACAATTAGCTCGGAGACACGGTGACCATAAAAATGTCTCCAACTAGTGCAGCTCCTGAGTCTTTTACTTGCTGAAACCAATGAAAACAAAAGCAAACAAATGGTCTAATGTTCGTAGCTCCTTAATGAACAGCAATTCTGTATACCTGTGATGTAAGCTACACCGCGCCACGTAGGAGAACTCTTCCGTTCCTTGAATGTTCACAGAGCTACATCTTAATGGGTCCCTTTCAAATAACGGACTTTGCCCAAATAATACGAGTGATATAATACAAATGATATTAGTGAGAGTTTTGAATGAAGACTTTAGGTTTTGGTGCAGTGGTAGTCATCCCCTCATGCAATATTGATAGAATGAGAGGAACTATGGACAGCAAGAGCCAGATCAAGTGGTTACATCAATTAGCGGATGCATGATTTTTGTACCATCAAAAGCTGCTTTCAGTTTTAATTAGAAAATCGGTTATCAGGTAAATAAATACATTAGTATAAAAAAATTAAGTTCTCCCTTAGGTGGCACCGCCTAAACATCATTGACTGATTTCTTCCAGCATCCGCAGCAGGAGGTCTTGAGGGAGGCGTTGCAGGAGTGTTGGGAATTGATTTTAAAGATTCTTCCCTGCAGAGTCTGCCAGGCATGATGTGCATAATTTGCACAAGGCTGGGCAGTGAACGAAGGGAAGGTTAAGGCAAATTGGTGGAACAACATAAGAAAGCCTGTTTGCTGTCCCTGTTCCTTGGTTAAAAAGATCATTACAGTTTCCAGGGCTGACCAGAAGCCTATTTTACCAGCAAAACTTGAAAAGGCAAACAGGTAAATGAAATGTTCTCTGCGGCTCATTAGCACAGAGAAGGCTGAATGGAGGATAACATCATGACAAGACACAACAGGTTAGGTTAAGGGGAAGCTGGATGCACAAGGCCCATGGAGCCAAAAGTTTTATGTAGCTTTAACTTTTAATTTTTTTAAACACAATATTTTTTCATTTATTCTTCGAGGAAAGTGACAAATCCCTCCAGTAACAAGAGAGAAACACCAAGAATATGGGCAGATGAGACACTGCTATATATTTTTCCTTAATATCTCTGCCCAGTGTCTGGTGTTGACAAACTGTGAAACCTTTTGTAGAGTGATTTGAGGCTGGGTGAATAGAAGAGATCATGCACTTCAGGCCAGCAAGATTTGAAGTTACTAAGCCTAAATGTGCACTGCCTTTGGTGCTCTGGTTTGACACTGGCAAAACTACATTGATCTCGATTCACCAGCAGGAAACACGATGGAGAATCAGATTCAGAGAGTTTACTTTATTTCCCTCTTTTCATTTTCCTAATTAGAAATAACCGATTAAGAAAGGGAAGTCTGGGGCTCCTCATTTTGTTTTCCAAATTTGTTGCATGTTATACATGTTCAAGTGTGGAGTTTTTCTCTGTCCAGCTTCCCTCTCATGTTAGAATTAGATTTTTCTTGACTTGGCAGAATTAGAATTGTCTTGACTTGGCACTTTCTACATTAATAGGACCAGAGGTCAATTGTTTCTCTCTCGCTGTTCTCTATGAATTTCACAGGCTTTTATTTAACCGAATGAAACAAGTACAGATCTTGTAAGCCTCTGCCAGATAATGTTTAATGCTGTCATTATAAAGGAAATCGTGCAGTTGCAAATGCAGGCAGCGTGCAGAACGTTCCACATGTGAATTTGCCATCTCCCACTGCTGCTCGAACACTGGCTTCATTGTGGGAGAGAGCAAAGCTGGTGGAGAGAGAAACCTTGGGAGGTAAAACACAGATTTATCGGGCGTGTGGCTTTGAGAGCACTCTGGTTGTTCTGCGATTTGCGTGGAGCTTGAAGATGGAAAGTGCAGCTTGCTTTCGAAAACTGCTGCTGATGGCAGAGGCAGATGCTATCTGACACCCCTTTGAGTCCTGATGCTCAACTGACCATGTGTCTGTATGCTGGTTTGTTTTTGCGTTTGCTCCTTCGTAAGGATGAGCATCACAAAATGTGCAGTTACTGCATAGGGCGACAGTCACACCTTTTGTAAATAAAGGTCTTTATTTCAGAATATGCTTCAGGAGCTACTTGAGTGCTAACAAATATTTTCTCTAAATTGGGACACATTTTATGGTGGTGCCTGTATCACAGGGAACCATAGCATTCATGAGTTATTTTACTAGGGAATGGGATCTCACATTTTGAATAATCCCAATTGTAAAAATAAATCACCTACATTTTAAGGCAGTCCCCTTTCCAAAAAACCTAACGTGAGGTCAGATTTAGCTAGGAGAAATTTGCTACTCATTTCAAGTTGTGTTTCACTGCTCACATACTCTAACTAAAGTGAGTTGTATCAAATTGGGTATTGCTTAGCTTGGTAGCAGAATATGGGAGCTGGTGGTTTATCCACTTCTGAGGACGACTGATGTTTCTGCTCTCTTTGGCTATGCTGGGTTGAGAGGAAAATAACTCTGGACTGCACCCTAATGGGCGAACAGCATATGTCCTAAATTATAATGACAAGATACTAATTGTTGTATTGCAGACTCTACATATATTTTATGAATGAAGAGCAGTTCAATAGCATCATCTGCTTCTCTCATTAGAGGCTGAACCTCAGATATTGTAAGTGTAATTTTAACCTTACACTGGCTAGTAGAAAAGTCACTACATCAGGAGACATATGCTAGAAGCACTATCCTTTTCTCCATGGGGCATTCAGCAAGTTTTTATTTTAGTATGTCTCCATGCATACTAAACATCTGTGTGCAAAGAGGAAAAATCATTATATCTATCCTATCCACCATTTCCTCGTCCAAAAATCCTTCCCCCCCTGCGTGACTTCAACTACTTGAGCAGATTTTGTACTTTCTTTAAAACGGTTGTATAGTGGCCTGGCTCTTTTTTCTCTACAGTCATCAAAGTCTCTTCGAGACAATGGGACGACGACCTCTATTCTGCCTTTCGTGGTTGCACCCCTTCCTCTCTGCCTGTCATCCCATATGTCATCCCATAACACTGACAATTCACCTGGTCTGGACTGCTCGATTTCAAGCGGTGAAGCCATGAGATGGCAGTCTGATACTGGTTGTGCTGGCACACCCCAGTTCAGGTCCAGCATAAATGGCATCCCAGCCTGGCCCCGTATCACCACCATATTCTCCCTGTCCTCTCTGCGAAGGAATATCTTGTTTTAAAATGCTGGTGTTCATTTACTAAAATGAGCCCCACCTGCTTTCCTCAGGATTTTTCGGCTCTAACAAACCCTTATTATTCAGTATTCATTTTTTAAATCCAATTTAATCTGGTAAGAAAATAAAACTCCTCTTCAGGTCTCTCATTTTCCTGCCTGCTGCAGTGGTGAGACCCCCCTCCTGCAGACCCTTTCTGCTCCGCTGCTTGAGTGCTTTTTCTCATTCCCAGCAATACAGACTAAATAACCATCAGTCTTCTCTGACTCCCATTCCCTCCTGCTCTCACTAGTGTTTTTAAATATTAAGTATTCTCCCAGCACTTTTAACAACTCCCCATGACTCTGACCACATTGATCTCATGCCAGCCTGATGAACTATACTCCAAGGTGGCTCTTGGCCTATATACAGGCCACAGCTGTCACCTTCTCTCAGCCTGCACAGTTGCAAATTAGCAGATGCTAGCAGGGGCTGTGGTCTGCTCTTAAACAAGGCTTTATTCTTAGCTGCCTCTCTTTCCCACAAGTCTGGCAGAAGCATGTTCTTCTTTAGGATACTTTTCAGATTACTCAGTCTCTCTACATGCTTATTCCTATCAGCCTGATTCCTGCAATTAACTTTAGCTCTGTTGTTTATTATTCTCTTATCTCACTACACCACTCAATGCTCCTGTCTATTTACCATGTACTGTCTATGAGGGGAGGGTGTGCTTTATATCACTATTTACCAGTGTTCGCTGCTGCTGCCTATTTTCGAGGTCATCTTCCACTGATTTACCACCCCCATCTTTTACATTGTGTCTAGTCTTGTTTTCCCATACAGTGTGCACACGCTCCAGATGGTAGCCTTCCATATGTTCTGTCTCTGTATCTCTTTGATAGAAATCTTAATAACTAAAGCATCATCTTCTTGCCCTGCCCTTTGCCAACGGCATAAAAATTGCATTGCTCTGTGCTTTACATTGCTTATTTTCCATACTGCTCTTAGCACATTGTATGGCTAGTGCTCTACATTTCAAAAGTGCCATCTTTGCTGACTTGAGTGTGCAGCTTTTGCAGCCGTAAATAGGAACAGGCTAATAGTTGGGAAGTTTGACCTTCTTCTCATTGACACACCCTTTTCTCTTCAAATGCTCTCTAATTTTACAAGGTTGGAATGTGCCGTCCTAGCAGATCCCATTAGGGGCCACTGAATGGTCTCCATGGAAAGGATTTCAGGCAGGTTGGAGAACAAGCGACTTAAGGCAGGCGTTGGAGTTGGCTGCATTACGATTCTGATTTCACTTCTACCAGAATAAATCCAGAGTAGCTCCACCGAAAAAGGTTACAATTCGCTTGGATCAATATGGTCCTCAGCTTTCACCTGGACTAACAACACCACTAGAAGTAGCATTTGTATTTCTGTGTAAGAGTTGGGCAGATACAGAGAAATGCTGCAGTTTGGCAAACAGCCCTTTGAAATACAAGTACAGACTGGTGTTCCTTTTTAAGGCTTTTGAGAAATGTTAGCCATTCCAAGATAGTGGAAATGAACTCCACTACCTTGGAAAGATTTACGTCCCCTGCACTTCAGGGAGCTAATAAAACAAATCCACAGTTGCAGGCTTATGTCATTTTATATCATTCAAAAGCTTATACTTCCAAACACTGCCAAACGTACTAGGAGTCCTCATGCTACAGTGAATATCATTGGCATTAGAGAAATATAGGCCAGCAGCAAAGTAGATACGGTCTGATTTTATGTGATAACCTGTTTGTTGCTACTTAACTGCTACCACCTTCTGGTATTCGAACCAACAGTGGGTGTTGCTAGTGGAGGCTGAGAGTGAGGTCGTTCGGCAATTCCCACACTTCTTTTTCCGTTGCCTGTTACTTAGCCAAGAAATGGATTGAACGGCGTCCTGCATTAATTACCTGGCCATTCCTCAGACGTCCCTAGAGCCTCATATGTCTTGTGCGGTGCTGAAAATGTTCTTGTTAACATACAACGATTAATCAGATCTTAGGACAGGGGAACTAGAAGAATCCACTTGGATCATTGTCAGAGCTTCTGTGGAGTCTTTTTTCTTTTTGTGATCTACTTTACCAGTGCTGAGGGTGACAGTGCCCATGGTGGGGAATATGAAGAAACCTGTGGTTTTTCCTCAGTGCTTCTTCCTCAGAACTTGCAGCCCTTGTGATCATTTTGTATTTTACATGCGACTTTCATGGTGAACCAAGCAAGGAATTTAGACCTTTTTTGGTAAGGCGTTATGGCTCCGTTGACATCAGCAGTGCTATGCTGATCACACCAGTTTTTATTTTAAATGAAAGCTGAGTTTAAACCAGGTACTTGGAGCTCTCTTGGTTGGCTGTAGCCCAAAAGCAAGTCAGCATTTCTAACTGCTCCTTTTTACTGGTATATACTTGTGCTCTTTTTTGCGCTGGAAAGGTCTGCAGTTTTCATCTCCCACCATAACACTTCATTTTGCCCCCCCTCTCACTTGGCATTTCCTTAACACAGTATTTCTCAGCACCCATTCTCTGTAAAGTTTTCCCCAAGCGGTTTCTCAAGGGTTCTCATGATTGTTTTGCTGCTTTTAAAATACAGCCCAAACTCAGAGCCTGGTGGATACGTCTCAGAGTTTTACAGCTCAGTCTTCTATCCTTTCTGAAACCAGTCCAATTCCGATTGGGCCCGTCTCCCTTCTTGGTGTGTCATTTCATGTTTCAATGCTGAAAGAAACAGTTTGCAAATGCATGCTGATCATCAGGGCTAAGTACAGGCAGTCAAAAAGCCCAAGGCTGAGTCTAAGCTGCAAAGATTGAACCAATAAGCAAATGAATAGACATTTGACTTTTGATTTGGGAAATGCAGCCACATGCCTGCAGTGGCTCAAGCCAAGGGCCAGGGGGCACTAGAGCATGTAACCAGCATAGGCTGTGTGTTCACTTCCTCTTCTTGCTGCCCCCAAGGTCTCTGGGATTTGCAGTCCACAATTACAACAGCAGGACTCTGCAGGGTTGCTTATCAATTCCTCTTCCTGCTTCCAGGTGCCTCTGGGATTTGTAGTCCACAGCTGCAGCCAGCACTGAGTAAGCCAGCAGGGCAGTGTAGCTCTGTACTCAGGGGAAGGCGAGTTTAATTTCTCTCCCTGTCCATAGACCCTAGCTGGGGTTTCCCCTGGGGTGGGGGGCAGTGAGCCAGCCCTCTGCTCCAGCTTAGGGCAGACAGTATGGCCCAGCCCAGGGCTGAAAAGCATGCTGGGATGCTGGGGGACTCTGATTTAACTTGAGCCAGGAAGTTTTATAAACCAGTTTGACCCAAATCAGTTAAGGCTGATACTACATTCAGCCAGGTTTATCCTAAATCAGCGTCAGCCTTTTTGAAACTGGTTTATGTGCACTGGCCTTCTGTTCTGTTACAGGCTTAAACCAGTTTCCAATCACTTAAACCAGTTTATGTGAAACTTCTGTCCCTAGCCCAGGGAATCTCTTGCCCCTTTCATTAATAGTACCTATTTTCACTGAGATCTCTGGCATTTTGGCATATTATTACTGTGTTCTCCAGACAACTACAAAGACTGTTCTGTTTTATCTTTGACTGCTGTAACTTTATGAGGTTCATAGTCACAGGAACTCCTTTGAAAGTGACTTAAACCAAATCCTGGGGTGCGCGGGGATGAGAAGGAGGCCCTGATCCAACAGTATCCCTGCTAGAATTCAGATTCACCTCCATCCAGAACAACAGCTACTTCTTTCTCAGCTCTTTATCTTGGCCCCTGCAAACACTGATGTCCTTCTCCAGGGCACAGTGGCTGCTGCCAGTCCATCAGTCATTTGAAAGGCCTGAAATACCACACTTTGTCTGATGTAGCTTTTGAAAGCAGAGAGTCATTCTCTTTGAGGCATTCACATGCTGTGAGTGACAAACCATATTTATTTTCACATTGTCAAGCACTGCTTTTCCCCCCACCCCACACTGGCACTTTTGGGATTAAGTCTCCCGTCAGGGGGAGTTGTCTGGCTTCCTGTACTCCAGACTGTCACCAATTCTTCCTCATTAACATGGTGAACCACCCAGACTTGATGGGTCCCTCTTTCGTTTTCACTGCACGTTTCTAAAGCCTGTATCATAGTCCATCACTTCCTTGGGAGTAAAGATAAGGGAACTGACATTTGTGTCCTTCCACAGTCCCTTGTCATTTTATATTTAAAAGCATGGATTTGACCATATCTAGGGCATGATTGCTATTCTGTGAAGTAAACACATCTCGCATATCTGTTATGGTAGGGTTTTTTCTTGCATTGTCTCACGATTTCACACGTTTTTAAGCGACTTGCTTCTCCCTTCTAACTTTTTTTTCCCTTGTAGCCCTTCTTATCTACAAAAAGCCTCCCTACTTCACATTTCCTGAAATATCTTGTTCCAAAGTGGCAAGGAAGTTATGAGATCAGGCTGCAGGCCCCTGGCCATGTTCTTTGCTCTCTCAGGCTGCAGGCCTAGCCTTCTTGGCCTCAGACCACCTCCTCGGTCTCTCTCTCTTTCAGCCTCTGTCTGTGTCTTGAGCCCTGACCCCTGGCTAGTCTGCTTGTATCTTCCCTTGATAGTCACAATCCAGTCCACCGGTTTACACTAAAACCAATATATAAGCCCACGATCTACAACAAAAACTATTCCCAGACTGGGTGTGAACATAAACTTTAGCCCACTGGCTATGCGACAAAACTATCCCCATGCAGGGTCATAGTCCCCCGCCAGCTCTAAGCACCTTACGTGCAGTCCCAGGCTGGATCAGTAGGGCTGGTCCCCTACATCCATCTTGCTGTAGAGCCTCTTTCCCTGCTGCCTGCAGGACCAGACTGCCTGCCTGCCTGGTCTCAGGCACTTGCTTTATGTGCCTCCTAAGCTCAGTCCCTTCTGGTCAAGTGACCCTATAGCCAGCCTGTATCTGTATGGCTGCAAGCCTGCCTATTCCCTTTCTAGCTGCCACCCCTTTGGAGCCAGCACAGCCTGCTACCTTTTTCTTTACAATTAACAGGAGCCCCCTGGCTCCCTGTTACAAGCTGACTTTCTGGTTTTCATGCTTACTACTTAGGAGTCAGCAAAAGCTGGAATGGAGCTTTTCTGGAAGAAAGCATATTCCTCACACGTTTGTCACGTGCGTTAATGGTATGATTACCCCCAGATAGGCAGAGTAGCTTGCATTAATGCTAGTCCCTTGTGAGAGCTCATGATGAGTCAGAAGTTTACATGTCATCACTTCACCTATTTCTCCACGCAGACCCAATTGTTCAGTCTGTTGCAACAGCGAAGAACAGCTGTACCTTGACAGAAGTGAAATTATGGCAAAGGGAAGCATCACTTTGACTTCTTAAGTTCTAATGTTCTAAATATCTTTGTCCTTTGATTTCACACTTGTGTGTTAGGAACAAGCCAGTTGTGCTCCATGGGTATGAAATCTGAAAGAAAGCTGACAGGTTCTGTATGGTGGTGCAAATGGCACAGGATATGACACTCCTTTCACTTATACTGGTGAAAGTCCATGGAGCCATAACAGTGAACATTTTGAGTAAGCAAGAGAAGAGTCAGTTGTGTGTGCTAAGCAAGATGATTTACAGAGTAAGAGCTCCTTGGATCAAACTCAAATGGTTACATTACATACATGTGATAACAGGTGGCAGCTAATGCCAGCAGTAAAACCTGACATAATACAAGACAATGGAGATGTTTATTGTAACAGTGCCAGAAAATGTCCAGGAAAGATTACAATGTGTGGTTGGTTGCTTGCACCACTGCTCAGAACTATACAGGCAAAAACCCTGGTCAAAGGTAACAAGCTTATGTGCCGATAATGCAAGAAACATTTCAAAGGAAATGTGGAGGGTGCAATGTAAAACCACATTAATCACCTGATTAGGAATGTGTGGGGTATTTTGACATTCCTGGCATCGTATAAAATTCCCATGCATCTTTTCAGTGTCTGGTTATCCATCACCAAACTCTGGCCCTTTAATGGCATTTTTAAAAAATTGGGTATTGAAGAAGCAATGGAGAAACATCACTTCATAAATCATTTTAATGGAAGGGATTCTTGCAATATGTCTAGCTTTATAATACAACGACCTTGATTCCGGTCCTCATTCATTTTGGAGCATGACTTCCTCATTTCTATGCCAGATTGTTGAGAGTTATTCATAGAAACAATCTCCAGAGATTGATCATACACAATCAGTGATGCGGGACAGAAACGAGACAAATGACAACAGGGAATCAAAAGGTTAGGAAGAACTGATTCTTCCAAGCCCAGAGCCTGATGCTGGACTTTGGAGAACCTGAGCCAAGGGTTTGGAGACCACGAGGAAGCTACATTAGCAGAAGGGCAGGTCACTTAGAGTGATTCGCATCATATCCTGAGGAACTCTGTCTTGTGTCTCATAGTTGAATGCTCAGTGGTGATGCCTAACCTTGGAAATACATAGTTGGGGAATGCAAGACAGAAACAGGACCCAGGGCAGAAAAAATTAAAAGAACCAAAAAGTTCAGTGAACAAAATTAATCCTGGAAAGAAAATATAAAGCAAGTCAACTGGAAGGACCTGTTAAGTCATGATCCTATTGTGTCCCTCGGTTACTGGTTTAATTATCAATAATTTGACGTGGTATAATTAGGGCTCAAAAAAGATGGTACAGGTCAGTCGCATGACAAATCAAACCCAATTATAGGGAGAGGAGACAATGGAGGTGCATGGCAGAGATGAAGATGGCAGTGCTTCCAGCTGGCACTGAGATAGACTGGAAAAACAAGGGGCTCTGCTCCCCAGTAGGGCTGTGCGAAGCTTTGGTCCTTGATTCGATTTGACAGAGATTTGGCCTGATTCGGTGACTGAATCTTTGAACTGGAATCAAATCAGAGGACCCTTTAATCTCTCCGAATTGAATCGGAACCCTCCATACCGACTTGGAGATATTCGGAAAGATTCGGCGACTTGGACACAGACACAGCTTTACATGTTTTTCTAACATACCTCTAAGTACCAGACAGCTTGTGAATGCTGCAGTGCTGGGGTGCATGGAGCATCCCATACAAGCACGGGGTGCTCCCCAGCATGGTTGGCAGCAGACCCAGAAGTGGACCAGAAGCATTTCCAGTCTACCTCCTGGTTCACTGGGGAGCACTCTGGGGGTATCCTGCACTCTCTCAGCTCAGTGACTGGTGCCTTCTGTGTCTGGGGGGGCACCTGGGGTCCCCCCATGGCTGATCACCAAGCCAGGGAGGTGTAGGGCATGCTCTTTGGCGGACCTGGAAGTGGGCCAGAAGTACTCAAAATTCTAGCAAAATATAGTGAGATATGAGTTGTTTCTTTCTTTGGTTAGAAAAGAGAAGGTTATAAAAGAGGAGAGGCACACACATACTCATACAACCCCTTTGCACAAGCCTGGCATTTTTCATAGGTTTCAAGGTAGGGAGAAGAGACATATTTTTGTCTCAACTCTTTGGTCAAAAATTGTCAACACATCACAGACCCCTTTAAGACCCCTTTAAGAAAGTCGGGATTTTGTCATTCAACCCTTTTCTGTTGTCTGCACCCAGTTAAGCTGGCTACCAAGACAATCACGGAGCCTGAGTGAGGGAGACCTACCCTGCAAGAGAAGGTGCACTGCAGTAAGAATCTGAAAGCCCAATGCAACCTTAATGCAAGAAGGTAAATGTGTCACATACTAAACCTAGAGCCCTTTTGTACCATGTGGAATAAGGTGTGTGGGGCAGGAGAACTGCTGTCAAAGCTCGTCTCCGCCTAGCCGTATTCCTGGTTACTCACTCCTCCTAGTCACCTCTCAGGCTGGCCTTTCTGGAGCGCTCTCCAAGGTGTTAATGAGCATTTCTTCTGCTACTGA
This sequence comes from Caiman crocodilus, assembly GCA_030014935.1. Lineage (NCBI taxonomy): Eukaryota > Metazoa > Chordata > Crocodylia > Alligatoridae > Caiman > Caiman crocodilus. The sequence continues at coordinate 354,206 of JAGPOW010002173.1, read as the reverse complement.
AAGGAAGAAAAGTGGAGGTGTTGCAAGAGCTAGGAATCCAAGCACTGCGTGAACAATACTGAGAAACACTGAAATGAGCTAAAAGAAATAATAAGAATCAGATTTAGAGACTTATCAAGTAGCCCCAAACTCCTTCCAACTGTGGCAGCCCCAACTCTGGAGGCAAAGCTACCTTATGCAGATCCCATTTTTTATTTTGTATTTTTCTTTCCTGGAGATGCCTGCTCTAGTGGCTTCTTGCCTCCAGTGGACCAGGTTCCAGGCCCAGCCCTGGAAGGCAGATGGGGTTGAAGTATGTATGGCACCATCCTACTGTATGTGGATGCCTCCCCATGAAAAAGCCACAGCCTAAAGGGACTCTGTAAGACACTTGGAGGGAGAATGGGCCTCTCAAATTTATGATTTACCTCCAAACCTAAAAATCAAATTGGTTGGTCTATAAAATCATCATCTCCTTGGCATTTCATAGTGGATGCTATTCTGGAAGTAAAAAAGTGATAGAAGGACATGAACTCAAAATTCTTGTCAATAAAATATTTATGCACCCTGCATTTGTGTACAGCATTCTTGAATTAAATGGCTTGAATCTTTGTGACTGAATAAGCATTGATGAAGGCATTTCTGATTCAATAACTAGATATTTCCTAGAGTTACTTTGGGAAATGTTCTTGGGAGGGTGTATTTTTTAGTGGGTATAACAAAGAAGTTACATCTACTGTAAACTTAAGAGCAGTCTGCTTAAATGTGTTGCTTGAATCCCAGCAGAGAGGAAAATGCTTCTAATGAATAATTAAAACTAAAGAGAGCTCTTGCTGCATTTGCAGTCTCATTTTTATGTGCATGTAGCTTGCAGTAGAAAATAGAAAGTTTCAGATAGAGGACCCATACGATATCCCTTCTGCTCCTATTCCTTCATAGACATCTTGTTGGTAATTGGTCTACATTTTGATTTATTGTTATTTCATTTGTTAGCTTTAACCACTTACATTAATCTGGGAATGGTTTCAGTTGCAGACTCTTAATTATCATCAGCCAGCCACTTTATACATCAGCTTATACCCTAGTGATTCATGTTGCTATACCAGCAGCAATTGTTAAGAAACAATGGAGAGGTACATGCACACACATATTCAGCCAAGACTGCAAATACGAGGAAAACAAAGATGAGTATCCATAAAAAGACTTAGGGTAAGCATCTGGTCCCCCATCTCCACAGACAGCCAAGCTGTTGTGCTTTCCCTCTTCTCCCTTCCAGCCATCCGCAGTTCATCCTCCCCAACCACCTCCTCATCATTTGCCCAAATTCTTTCCTCCAACTCTACTCCCACTCCCCTTCTTTCATGGCTCCCTTCCTCTGCAGCAATCAGCCTTCTCCACCATTTCTTTCCCTGAGCTCTCCATTCGTCCTCCTTCATCACACTACTCTCCTCCCCCATTCTTCTTCCTCCTCCTAAGCATTAGCCTTCATTCCTTAAACTCTCTCCTTAGTTTTGCTAGGAGCCAGCCCCCGTCTGCCAAGTTTGTGCACAGCCACAGCTTTCTGCTTTCCTTTAATGGTGTTCTTTGGTCTCTACAGTAATCCCAGGCAACAATGTGCTGGGGAGTAGGGATGTGCAAAGCGGGCCTTATTTGATTTGAGTTCGGATTCGGATTTGGCCCGAATTAGGGACACTGATTCAAGTCGTTGATTCAGATCTCTGTCCCTGATTCGATTCGGCTGAATCTGAATCAGAAGATTCGATGCTGATTTGGAGAATTCAGCCATGCACACAGCTTTAAAAGTTTTTTTGTAATTTGAACTGAATATGCCTCAGTCTGGTGCTGCCTTCGTAACGTACTTACTGTATACTTAGCAGGAGAGGATCTTTCTTTGTAGTGACTTTGTGCACGTTGTAGTGAGTGGTGTGCATGCACATCTAGTTTTGCTCAGTGCTGTGGTGCTGGCAAATACTTAACCACTCTGTGCCTAAGTTTCTGTACATGTAAAATGAGGTTAATAATCCTTTATAAATCACTTGGGGATCCATAATTGTATATGTGATATACTTTGCTATCTTCATAAGGGGAAAGTCGTGTACCTCTTCTGTGGTACAGATGGCTGTCTCTGAAGGATATTTGAGGTGCAGCCACTCTAGGTGAGTAACTAGGTTAAATGTTTTAAAATACTGATTTTAGTTTAAAAACAAAACAAAACAAAAAACCTCCTGTAAAGTAATGCTTTGGAGTCCTGGTTACTTTTTGTGTGCTCCATCTACATCAAACAGAGAGCGGAGGGGGAAAAGGATTTTCTTTAGGTCTTTAGGAACTTTGTGGCATCACAAATTTCAAAAAACGTGTGAATTTTCCCCAGACATTGCATGACTTCAAGATGTCAAATGTTAACGATAGTTTGCCAGGCTTGAAGGACTGTAAGATATAAACTTAAAAAGTTCTGCACCATAGGGTTGCTCTAGAAATATTCTGTCATGAAGAATGTAAACTTGCTCCAGCTGTGAATGGTCCTCTTCTCTCTCACCCACTGTGCTACAGAAACATCAGGCTTTTGTCCCTGAAACACAAACTCAGAAGAAAGTTTGTCCAGTGATCCTTGGGTCTCTAACACTTTACAGGCTAGGTTTGCTGGACTGTGCAGCAGCAGACTATATGTCAGGCTGGGAGGATGAGTTGGTTGGTACCCTTTGGCTTCATCCTTTTCTTGAACTTGCTGGTGGAAAATGTAGCTGTTCCAATAAGGTATGGGTTCTCTGAAAAGGATGTAGTGTGTATCCAGTATGTGTTGCCTCCTCACCTGCCCATAATGACTTCCACCCACAGGATTCCCAGAAGATCCTTAAGAGAGTACAGATTTGGCCTTACACTGCCTGCCTTCTGGCACAAACTGTGAGTGACATAGCAATACAAATCACCTGAATTTTGATACAACTTTTCTCATAAATCACTTTGAAAATCTCATGCAGGCTGAATTTCCCCTACAACTGCTGGCACAGAGCTGTAATTCACATCTCCCTAAGCCAAGTTTCCCGCGATTGGTTCTGTGTTGCCTTAATAAATCTAATTGTCCTACAGTAATCTTTGGTTCATCTCTGAAGTTATGACAGCTTCAGGCACTCGACTCCAAGCATTCAAATATCATGCATCAGAAACTCAGAGGCTGGCTTAAAATGATGAGTAATTAGGAGTGTGTGAGAGCACACACAGAATTTTTATTTACCAACTTTTTAAACACGTTTCAAAGTTTTCAGTGTCTCTGAGGAGCAGAAACTTACTTTTAAGTGAAAGCTGAGGTTCTCATATAATATGATGAATTAAGGAAGTAGGGCTGTAAAAAGCCCTAGGTCTTGAGATTCACACACCGAAGCCTAAAAGCATTAGAGTGACATCTTTCTGTTGCAGGAGGGGCAGTCTAGGGGCCTGCTATGTCTCTGATTAACTCAGGTAGCACAAGCGCTAAGGCTGCTGTTATAGCTGTGGCATCACTTTGGGCTGCCCTCACGGCTGCTCTGAACTGGTCTGTGACAATTACCATACAGGGGACATGAAAACGCCTTTCTCCAATTACTGGCGAGGTGAATTGGTCTCTTACATGAGTGGAAGATTTTAGAAACTTGCAATATCTTAGAAATATTTAAACTAAGGCTTAGAAAAGTGAAGTTTTGGAATGGGCTTCTGAGCAAAGTATATGGGGCAAAGCACCTGAACTGTAGTCATGTGTGTCGGCATATGGAGGGGATAGCATGGTGAGGTTGGGGGTTCTTGAGTCAATGGTCAGTATGTGCTGTGAGTTGATTCAGGTGTCTGCAATCCTCTTAGGGTGAGAGGAAACTTTTTCTTCATATGGGAGGTACGTGGTAATCTCACCCTCTAGGGTTTTTTTCGTCGATTTCATAGATGTCAGGGCTGGAAGGGACCTTGTGAAATCATCAGGTCCAGCCCCCTGCCTCAAGGGCAGGAAGCCAGCTGTGGTCAGATGACCCCAGCAAGATAAATGTCCAGGCATTTCTTGAAGGTATCCAGAGTAGGTGCTTGCACCACTTCTGGGGGGAGTCTATTCCAGACTCTGGAGACTCGGACAGGAAAGAAGTTTTTCCTTATGTCCAGTCTAAAATGGTCTTTCAGCAGTTTGTGACCATTAGACCTTGTCTTCCCATGGGGTGCCCTGGTGAACAGACGTTCTCCCAGATCCTAATGCTATATATGCTATATGCTGCCACCAGGTCTTCTGCTGGTCGTATGCAGGGGCCAAGGAAGACCCCCCTCCCTTGCCTCTCTTCCTATGAATGCTTTATAAGAGTCTTATAAAAAGTCACCCAAAGAAACTGGTCTCCTTAGAAGACTCTGAGTGTTTCTCACATTCTTTGAAGCACGGTACATTGGCCACCCCTAAATGGCAAGATCTGACAGAGGTGCTTTTACTGTATGTCCTCAGGGATCTGTGTTAGAGGGTCTTGTTTCTCAGCTTAGAGTCAAATCAATCACCTGAACTGAGGTCTGGAAGGACTTCTTCCCTCGGGTCAGATTGGTAAAGACTAGTGGTGGGGAGGGCGGATTTGCTTTCTTTGGAAGCATGGAGCACAGTCCCATTCCTGGGATACAAGCATGTAATTCTTTTCCTATCACTGCAGTAGTAGGTCATTGGCTTCTCTCTCTGCCTGTGTCATACTCTAGGGTATTTTTTGCTTTGTGGTGTGCTCTGTGGCTGTGGTATGTGAAAGAAATAAATAATTTTTAGAACTTTTTATGTATGTGGTTACCTGAAAATATAGGGGACTGGACTGGGTGGCCCAAGAGGCCACGTTCTGTCTAATGTTGCCACGTTTAAAATGCTTGCTGCTAGTAGCATTGCTCTAGCGTGGTTCGCTTGACTGGTATTGCCAGGTATTTTCTCCATGAAAGATGCAGGTCAAATCATGCTGTAGATGACGACCTTGCTCTATCACTTGTGGTGTGCCTGAAGTATGATCTAAAACATAATGTTAATACTCCTGTTAAAAGGAAAAGACTATGTGCTTGCACTGGTCAAGCAAACTAAACAACACTCATTGTCAACATAGATTCAGTGATCATGGAGTGAATTCCTACTGATTCTGAAGTGCTCAGACATCTGCAGGTTGTTTTCCTTGGTGAGATCACTATGATAGTCAATAAATAGGTATTTTTAATGGAAAAGTCATTATGGTCGTGAAATCTGCACACTTTTCTATGCTACATATACACAAAAGAATCCTTCTTCAGACATTTAGCTACCTGAAAAAAGTCAGTATGCTATTGATCTCAGGGGAGGTCCACCCAGGATGGTTTTTTTTTCATTGTGGTTTAAATTTATATTTGTACACACTGGACATTAGGCGCACTGGCCTAACGCTGTTTATTGGTGAGAAAAGCCAGCTGTGTTAATCCTGCTCAAACTGGATTCTACTCACGTGAGGTGCGTTATCTTGCATCTATCAAACATAAACGGTATTACAGTACAGATTCATTTTGTTTTGAGGCCTCCAGCAACACATGAAGTTTGGTGGTAGTATTTAATACTCCATCACTGAAGAAGTCACCAGTCTTTGTGACTCAAATTCACCTCTGAGTCATGGCTCTTCCCTTGATTTCACCCAGTAATTTGCAGCTGGCTATGCCAGCAATAAAATATGACATCTTGTACTTTGGCTTAGCTCTAAATGGGGTGTGGGTAGACCCCATCTCTGCCAACCCATACAAAGGAAAGGGAGTAAATGTGCATATTTTTTCCTGCCCCAATCTAAGCTTTGGCTGGGGAATGCTGCAGTGAAAGAGGCGTTCTTATTCCCTTTGACTGGCTTGAAGTCTAGCTCATCATCTGGCCCTATGTGAATATGTTATGAATCAGACTCTCAATGCTTTTTCTGAGCCAGTCAATAAACCTGCGAAAAAGAGAGAGAGAGAGTGTGTGTGTGTGTGTGTTGTGCGTAAAGTAGGAATTCTCATTTAAAGTTAATCTGTGTCTTAGAAACCTGAAAATATATAAATGTTACACTATGCAATTACTGAATTTGATTTTTATTCAGGTCCTTAAATCTGTTTATTGCAAATTCAGACATAGATCCTGCAAACCTTTATTCACATTAGTACCTATTCTCTTGCAAATAACCTGATTTCTCAAGTTAATAGGATGACTTGCATAAGTAAGTGTTTGGGAAAATCTGTTTTTAAATTGAACTAGATAAAATCTTGCACCAGATATTGAAGAGCAGAATATTTCTTAAAGCAAGGCTCCAGCAGCAGACTTGCTTCTTTTGGGGATTTTGAAAGCAGTTCTTAGATGTTAAATTAATTTATTTGCCAACATGAATTGAGACTCTGGAAATTTAAAAGTCAGTCTGACTAGCATGCTTAATTAGGGTACATTATGAGCAAATATGTTAAAGGTAAATGCTTTTTCAGTAATATTATCTTGCTTGTGTATATTGTATTCTATTATTAGATTTGAAAGCATATGTTTTTTTTAATCTAATATTTTACGTCTTCTCGAACAAGAGACAGGAATGGTGGGAACTGGAATGATAAATGCATGAATTTATTCTGCAGCTACTGCGTTGGTTTTAAATTATTTTTCTTTTTCTTTTATTTCTTGCGTTTTGACAGGTCAGATTTAACTGGTATCTGGTTCTGACTGTGTAGATAAGAAAACCTTGAGAGTCAAACTCAGTTCTCAGCTACTCTTGAGTAATTCAAGGTGACTGTGGATGGGGAATAAGTAGTAAAGAAGAATCTTCTGTCTTGAGTCACTAGGGGCAGTGAACCATACCCCACAAGGGCAAAACTGGCTCTTTGATTTAACAGCTTGGATGCCACACGGTTACACTTGTAAGAGCCGATTACATCTCTGGAACTTAAGTTGATGAGGTTACCCCAAGAAACATCTGTAGTAAATTACACTAGGGTAGGTATTATCTATCTGCTTCCATGCAGGCATAAAAATAAATAAAAAATAAGAAAAAAGAAAGTGTGCAAGCCTTGATTGGAACAGACTTGTAGCTCTTGGAGCACTAGATTCTCTCTTTACTACATGAACTAGATTTTGCACTTGGATTCAATACGAACCATTTCAGTGGATGAGGATCATAAATACAAAAGATGTAGATGAACAGTTTATAGAATACAGGAACTTTTTTTGTATTGGAGGGAGAGGATTACACCTATACTTTGTAGTTTGGACTAAAGTTTCTTATGCAATCTTAATTTTAGAAAAAACAGATTCTGCTCCAGGATGGGACCAAAGTGGTTTAATTGAAAATCTGTTTATTGCTAGTGTGATTACTACTTTCACTAGAGACTTTCTAAAGCCTACAGCTTTTATGAACCATGTAAATCACAGTTTGGTCTGATCCAAAACTCCCAGGTCTATTAAACCCCCTGTGCTTTGAAAATTGGTTCTGAATACAGTACCACAATGAAGTTGAAACAACTGTGGGATACTCAGACTTGGAGGTTTTGGGAACAGGTGGCCTCTAGATCTCAACCTTGCAAAGCCAG